>CM070033.1:148194785-148222577 GCA_036250615.1 Ptychadena robeensis
CGCATCCTGCGGCACTTAGACAAGCTCAAGGCTGACATAGCTTTACTGCAGGAGACCCATCTGTGTGAGTCAGACTTTAAATTCATGAAAAAGTTCTGGGTTGGGGGGGGTTGTAGGAGCGGGAGCTCAGGAACGTAAAGCGGGGGTCCTCACCCTGATCCAGAGGTCCCTCCCCTATCAGGTACTACATCATGCCCAAGATCAGCTGGAGGGTAGATGGTCTCTCACTAAGTTAGACATCCATGGCACCCGTTTGGCATCCTTAACGTCTATGGCCCTAATTCTCGGAATGCTGAGTTCTTTACCTCCATTTTGCCCATGTGTCTTCAGCAGGATGTGGCGGTCCCCCTCCTGGTGGGTGGGGATTTTAATGCAGTGGCTTGTGCCTCTGAGGACAGGAGACGGATGTGTAAGGCAGGAGGGTCACCCTCAACTGAGTCGGCCCAGGATAGTAGTTTCCGGTCTTGGCTGGGGGCGGGGGACTTGGTGGACATCTGGCAACACTGGCACCCCTGTGATAGGGAATTCTCGCATTTCTTGCACTCCCAGCAATCTTTCTCGCGTATGGTGGCACGGGGGCTGGGAGGCCCTAAGGCACCGCGGGTGTGGCGATTCCCTGCCTATTTGGTCAAGGATGACACCTTCAAGGCCCACCTCCAGGGGTGGTGGTTAGAATTTACGACGCATAATGCAGAGCATAGGGGGGAACCGGTCCTATTTTGGGAAACGGCAAAGGCGGTTCTCAGGGGGCGGATTCTAGCCTATGCGTCCACACTGAAGAAGACTATACTGCAGCGCTATACTGAGGCTAGTCTTGTAGTCCGGGAGGCATATACTGTATATTCGCGACAGGACACCCCGGTGACTCTGGATATTTGGTTGAAGGCTAAACAAGTGTTTGATCACTGGGCAGAGAAATATGAACAACATACAAGAGCATATAAAGAAGTGGACCTGTTTTGTTTTGGGAACAAGTCGGGCAAACTCCTGGCCAAGGGGAGGCAACCGAGAACGTATATCACAGCTTTGAAGGATCCACAGGGTGCGTTACAGCATCAACCTGTGTGTATAGCGGAAGTCCTTCGTGATTACTATGCGGATCTATATGCGCCCCAGACAGGCGACGTTGCAGCGCGTCACAGATTTCTAGAGATGGTTCAGCTCCACGTCTCACACCGGAACAATTGGACAGTATTAATAGCCCAATAGATACTCTGGAGGTGGTGCGTATCATTAAACTAGCGGGCTTGGGTAAGGCTCCCGGCCCGGATGGGTTTTCCTCTGATTTTTACAGGGCCTTGGGGATGGAGCTTGCTGTGGGACCTCTACAACTCGGTGTTGTCGTCGGGGGTGTTTCCCCCCATGGCGAATGAAGCCTATATTAGGCTCTTACCTAAACCAGGCCGGGATCCCTTGTGTCCGGGTTCTTCCCAGCCAATATCCTGGCTTAATCAGGATATCAAGATCCTGTCTAAGATTCTGGCCAACAGACTTGCGGAGGTCCTGCCGGGGCTCGTCTTGGGTAACCAGACAGGGTTTGTGAAGGCAGGAGTGGCCTGGGCAACATTAGGAAGGTTCTGGCAGGGATGGAATTCTTTAGAATGGCGAGGGGGGGGAGGGGTGCCTGGGCGCTGGTGTCCCTGGACGCGGAGAAGGCGTTCGACAACGTATCCTGGTCCTGGTTGCACCAGGTGCTTCAGGCCATGGGATTTCAAGGCCAATTTCTACGCCTCTCCTGTTCAACATCTCTATAGAACCCCTTTTGAGGCTCCTGAGCAGAGGGACTTCACATCGGCCCTTTTTGCTGACGATATTTTACTGTTCATGAGCAACCCGGACAGTGAAGTATCAGCAGTTATACGGCTCTTTGAGGAATTTGGTAGCTTTGCAGGGTTACGTATCAATTTTGAAAAAAGTGAATTGGTATCTGGATAGTTCGCGGCATGGGGGGTGTGGGACGGGGGACAGTGGCCGACTGAAGTGTGGGGTATCGGTGATCAAGTACCTGGGCTTACACATTCCCAGGGACTTGTCTAGCTTATATCATCAAAATTACACACCACTCATAGGAAAGATCCGTCAGGAATTGGAGGCGTGGCACACTTTGCCCCTCGGGGTTCTGGGCAGGTGCCACCTCCTGAAAATGATAAGCTTTGCTCGGCTGCTGTACCTGTTACAGACCCTCCCGCTGCTCTTGAAGCACAAGGATGTTCGTGTTTTGCAGGGGGCCTTCAGAGGTTTTATCTGGCGGGGAAGGAAGCCTAGGATAGCCCTGATAAAGCTGCACCGGTTATCAGGCGACCTGGGGGTCAATTTACCTGATGTGAGGCTTTACAACATATCGGGCCTCCTACGTTTTAATAGGGGGTTTGGGGTTATACAGTTACGGTTGAAGACTGGGAGTGTACTCTTGTACAAACTGTTTTGTGCATTGTTGGTATTGTTCGCATCGTTGCCAGGGTCGGACCTGACGGGCGGCCTGGACTGTGTGTTGGGGTCACATTTATTTGTATATTTACGCTTGTCCGGTTTTCCCGGCTCTTTTCATTCTTATGTTCTGTATCACGCTGTGTGACTCAGGTTGTGAAAATTCAATAAAAATTTATATGCAAAATAAAAATTACTATGTAGCAAAAACTACTGCAAACCCCAAATGTTTGTGAGCATTGTTTGTCACTGGCATTTTGGGTATTGGTATAAGCCTCTATTTCTGCTCCTCACCACCACAAATGCAGATAGATATATATTTATATATTCCAAAATACATCTTAGTTTGCTCTGCTGGCTGTTTCTGTATCAATTCAAATGACAGCACAGGGAATCATCCAGAACTGATATATCCAATCTGATGACATTCCCTGCTCTTTATACTTACTCTGAATTTCTAACCTGCTTCATTCTCTCTTACCTTGCTCTGATTCCTCTTCTGCTCTGATCTCAAGCCCCTTTAATTATAGTAATTATCACTTACTATTTTTACTACTTTTATATATCCATACAATTCATTGAATTATGGAATATAATGGAATAATTTTTCATGTACAGAATTGTTCTGTATATAATTTGTAAATGATGTAAATATTTTTATATTTTCCAATAGGCTGTGCTTGCTTCACCTATAGAATATTGAAAGAAAGCGGACCTACTACATCATTGGTCACTTTACACAACGCTGCTGATATTGGGGAAATCACTGCCCCAAAATAATAAAAAAAAACCAAAACATTTCTGACAGCAGGAGGGGCAATTTTTCCTCCCCTCCCACTGTGTGATGTCATGCCTTTGCGGAACATCATACAGCCATAAGGCCACTTATGCAGTAGTGGATGTGGATGTGGTCACCCCCCTTCAGCTCTCCTAGAGAGAGTGCTATAGATACCTTCAGTCATTCAACAAGTGCAGCACTAGTGCTGGGCTTTCCAAGAAGACTTCCAAGAAGAACTTAGCATGTGCTAAAACAATGCATACTAAATGTACAGTTAATGAAACAAACATATACGTGTGTAAATTTTAAAAAAATTATAATGACCAGTTTTTCTTTGCGTCCTAATATACGTTCTGATTGAACTTAGAACATCTGCATCTAATATTGTGATTGCATCAGTCATGCCTATTATTATACTTTATGTGTAATATACCCCCCGTCTGTTAAAATGTATAACAGAAGAGAAATGATAAGGGGAGAATGCAGATGGCCATGACAGCCCATCGGATTGCTGGGCACTGAGGGTTAAAGCAGTTCTAAACTAAAATAAAAACTGGGGTCTGCTCTAGAGGGTCTGAAGAATGGGGGCGGAACATGCTGGTGCCAGAAATGAAAAAGTGAAGAAGGTAAGTATATACATTTTTGAGTAGCAGTTTTCCCAGATGTAAACTGCTGACAGGTGAGTTATAATGTCTATTTAATGTATGTGTCTTTTTTATTTTAAGTTTATAACTGCTTTAAACCTTCTGGTGTGTGGCTATCAGCATTGTTTCTTTTAGGTCATTATATTTGTAAACATGTAAATATTTTATTTATTTGTGTTTGCACAATTTCTTTTAATGAAAAAAAAGATTCTGATAGGCTGTGTCTGCTTAATCTACAGTATGTTGAATTAAACTGCTGGCGTGTGGCTATCATCATTATTTCTTTTGGGTCATTAGCCTGGTCCATGTCAACCAGTACCTTCCCACGGCTCATCCTACTCATTACTTTTTGGATTGAATTGCCTCTGTTGTTAAAACCTTACTATCGATAGCTGTAATGGGAACATGTAACGCCTCCAATACACCTTTAGAACACTCCATACAATTTCCTTTAGATCTACCATTAACTTTGTAGAAAGCTTACATGGTTTTGGTAGAACAAAAGTGGAACATACAGAAATTGTATGGGAAGAATATAAGGTGTATGGGGGACTTTAGACATTCATAAAAGAGAAGTTAAGAGCTAGTTAAGGCAGATAATGTGGCTTGAATATTATGTAGAAAATGGTACTTCTAGCTACATAGAATAGAGTTGTATGTTGTTTGGTGCATCCTACTTGGCAGGACAACACCTTACAATGAAATTTCAGCTCAAAGATTCATTTTAAAGCTTAAGGACCGGGTTAGGTCAGCACAGCAGCAGTATCAGTTCATTGATATCCTTTGTTGACTAGTCTCCTTTTGAAAAACAGTACTTTTGTAGTGTTGTGCGAGTGCAGTATGCAAAACAACTCATGCGACCAGGTTCTCAGGGTGGATGTCCTCTGCTCGCTCACCAGGTTCCGCTAACAGCTTAATAAATCCAAGGTCCACGACAGCAGGTAGGGGCTATTTACAGTTTTATTGAGTACTATGTACGGGCTTGCACCATCACCCAGAGGCAGGGATGGAGTTCAGTCATGGGTATAAAATGTTCCAAACTGTGTTGCTGATGAGCCACTGGACCTGTGGCTGGGTGTTAGGGACCTTCTCCAGGATGCAGCACTGGAGGCCTGTAGTCACCTCAGGAGCCAAAGCAGTAAAAGCCAAGAAGAATCTACAGGACTTCTATTTATGTCCTTAGACAGGGGCTGGCATAAGGCCTGTTACTGGGCAGGAACATCTTTGCTACTTTTTGGAGGAAAGTAAGGAGGAACACACCCATCCAATGACTCATGGTTCTAGCTATTCTTAAACAACAGGTGTTATCCTTAAGGGGATACACATACACTATACAGCATTATACAGCACATATAATATAGTTAGTGGCCCTTTCTCGGGTCACTACACTTTCATTAAAAAGTTTTGTATTGCTGTATGACATGACATTTACATTGTTTTATTTATAGATCTATGTTCTTTCCAAAAATCTGTTGTGGGGTTTGTTGGCGTTAATTCCTTCCTTTTGTCTTTTTTTAAACCATTTAAAAGATTATTTGAAGTAGCTTAAACCTAAATCCTTAGAGGCAAAATGTGTGAAACATATTGATTTCCTTCCTTCTGAATCACCAGGATTTATTTTTAAAGATTGAAGTAAAGCAGAAATGTTCATATAATATTAGTAGTTTGTGTGTGAGTAGAACAAACAACCAACTGAAATCATTTGGGCAGATTGGTACCTTTTATCTGATCATACATGGAAAGCCTGAAATTTTGATAAAATGCTGCAAAGAAAGTAAAATATAGACTGAATAGTGTGTATGGATGGTACACAGAGATCTATAGACTGAATAGTGTGTATGGATGGTACACAGATCTATAGACTGAATAGTGTGTATGGATGGTACACAGAGATCTATAGACTGAATAGTGTGTATGGATGGTACACAGAGATCTATAGTCTCCTCCCCCTCCGAGTTAATTGGCTACAGTCTGACAGGAATTGCGTGTGTTAGTGGAACACACAGGATTCCTGTCCTCTCTGTAGCAGACTGCTAATAGTCAGCCATAGATCGGGACATCTATGGCCGGCTTTATAAAATTCATTTGTGATTTGTTTATCACATTAGCATTCTTAGAGGGTATATTGTTGGAGAGAACTACAAAGAAAAATTATTTACATTTTTATTGACATGATTTCAAAATGAGCAAATATGATGTCAAGACTAGAGATGGTCAAATAAAAATAAAATAAAAATAAATATTAATTTATACAAAAACTACATGTGCTAGAGAAAAACTTTTTATTTTAAAATGTTCCCAAAACCCTTCTCTACAACTCTAGCAATTTTGGTGATGATACAATTTTCAGAGGCTTTGCAATCAGCTCACAAAGTTAGCAAGTCGAAAAATTCGACCATCTCTAGTCCAGACATCAATAAAGGCAAACAGAATTCAAGAATGTATCACTAGCGGATCAGCAGCAGAAGGAAAGAGGTACTGATTGCACTATATCGATATTTAGCTAGATCATTTATATACTTTGTCCAGAGAACTGGCTTAAAAATATTAAGAATAAAGCATACCAGAAAACATTTAAATCTGTAAAGGGTGCAATTCAGGTTTGGGAAAGCAAAAGTTATAATATAAAGCACGGAGCATGCACTGCCTCCCTAAAGATGAATGCTGCATGGTGTTTGCAGTAACCCACTGTGATGCACGTTCCTGTAATGCAAATACAGGTCCAGTGTGAAATCCAGTCCACCTTGTGTTTATGCTAGCCCCAGGCTTTAATTTGTCAACGCCTGGTTTAGACCTTTGACCAATAATATTGTTATTTGCCTTCTGGCACTGGCCTTTTGGTTTGGTCGGAGGGAGTGTAACAAAGTCCTGCCTCCTGAGATGCTTGGGTTTTTTACCTAACCAGATAAAATATAATTGTCTCTCCCTTCTCATGTCTTCTGTTTTATACCCGCTCAATATGATGCACACATATTTACCCCCTAATTTTTAAGGGGGAAACGTGCATCTTAAAGAGTGAAAAATATAGTATATAGATAGTAGGTACGTAAATATTTGACAATGTTTTTCTAATTTTGGTTCTGGACATTACCATCATTTTAAATTAAATAACTCAGATGCAATTGAACTGCAGACTTCCAGCATAGTTTACTTTTTCTTCATAGAGAACAAGTGAACGACCTAGATGCATGTTTTTTCTTCTTCTGTGTTTCACTGATGGTGGGAATGCAAATGTAATTTAAAAAGTAAGATACATGAGATTAGGTATAAAGATATAAAAATTTATATGTAATGATATATCATGTAAATATATGAATTAATTTGTAATGTAATGTCTAAATTTTATTTAAACATTAATAAAAATTCATTGCATGCAAATTATTGCATAAAAATGTATGGAGTTTTTTTTTGTTTCAATGTTTTTTTTACATTTTCAATAAACAGATAAACTTACTTAAAAAGTAGTAACCACAATTCAGACAAAGCTTACAAATTTGCAGTAAGATACTCTATGTAATAGAAATTATTCAAGAAGGGGGTCATAACACATCAATAAACATTGAAAAAGAAAAAGGGGAAAAAGTAAGTTATCTAAACAAAGCAAATATTAACTAACGTTTTAAGAAGTCTCTCAAAGCCCCCCATAGATGGCACGATGTTCGGCCGGTCATTACGAGAATCCTCGCACACCCTTTATATACTTTGGATGGGAACGCTGGAGGCGCTGGGTCTACACTATACCGCCCCAGCAACCGCGGGGGGGGGGGGGGGGGGGGCATTATGGGCACCTCGGCATGTGCGCCAGGTTTGTGTGCATGGTAAACCATTAGCACTATAACAGGAGTGTTTCCTCCGGTACGTCCGTGATACACCCCTGGATCCCCAAGGTGGGCATTGTGAATCCGCTCCGCGGGACGTGGGCATGATGCTATAGTACAGACTGGTACATCATTCCTCATAGGGGAATACAGGGGGTGGCTGCACTGTGTGATTTTTCCTGCGGTCTACTTGTGGGAAAATTTCGCCTATGACAAGGGAAAATCGGTGTTTCCCTCTGTAGTCATTCATTTGCTTTAAGAAAACAGTACATATTCTTATGGCTTTAACCACCGCTAAAAATGGCGTGGTATGGGCAATCTCGACACCATCTTTGTAGGCTGGAAAGCTGGCGCCCCTCCATTAAAATGGAGGTCTTTAGACAATCGCTGCAGCTTTCTGTGGGTGTATTGGGTGCACCTAATGCCCTCTGACCTTGTGGTTGGGACGGACCCAAACACCGAACAAACTAGGTTTGTCTCAACCACTAGGGAGGTTAAGTTGTATATATGGTAACATACCAAATAATATACCCAATGTATAATTTGACTGCCATCTATTACTTACCAGTGATTTCAGAAGACTTTTCTGATAAATGGTAAACTTATACAATGCACATGATAGCACGTTTAGTCATCAGCAAGGTTAAAGAACACAACTGAACGAACAATTATCCTTAATTATATCTGCAACAAACACAAAGAATCCTGAAGAATAAACTTTTACAAACGGAGAAAGTGACATATAGTTTTGGTAGTTTTAATGTAAGCTGCGCTATTTTTGGAGCAAAGCATTCTGCAATTCAGCCAACTCTGAACGTCAACATCAATAAACCTTTGACTTACAGTACGCCTACGTTGTGTGTGGGTATAATAAATTGTATAATCACTGGAAGCAGCAAAGAAAGTAGTCTGGCATTTGAAGAGCGTTAACGATGTACTGTGTTTCACACTAAGATATATTCATGCATTTTATTCTAGTTCAACTAAAGAACACAGGTTTCTCGTCAATGTGACGTTGCACATTTTTAAAGAATATATACATTCAAGAACAAACATTTTATATCTTTCAGATGTGTTCCATCCGTTTTCATTAATTCAACTGAATTAACCATATAAATGAATGGTATATTCCGTACTCTAAACTTCCTAGTTTTTGTCTATGTGTTTGTAGTGCATTGGCTCCCAACCTTTTTTCCTGAAGACCATCCTTGCCTGTGTCCAAGACAAACCCGGCCCCCTAACCCCAACTCCTACACACATTAAAAGGAATTTTCCCGGAACTGAAATCACAATGCTCCCGCCCTGGGGTAACTTTTCTAACTTGCATACACACCCCCATTCTCTATATATCCAGAAATTGATGATGATGATCTGACACGCGCCTGCAGTGGGGAAAAAGACACATTCTAATGAATGTGGCAGTGTCCACTCAACGTATTCTGAGCAGCACGCCCGCGGTGCTGTTTGGAAACTGCAGGCTGCAGCGTCATTACTGCAGGCTTCATAGCAGCATTACGTGGTGCCGCAATGACACCTCCATTGAAGATCAATGATGGTGTCTCCAAGATGCGGAAAAACAGTGCCCAAGGCTGTTCGAGCTTTTTTTTCCCCCATGTCTTTCCTCTGCTGCATCAATAGGGCAGGGAATCCACGCTGCAAATGTTCCCTTCGCACGTCTTGATTCCATGCGCCAAAGCCGCAGTGGGCACATGGCCTTACTCTAGTAAAAATGACTGCCACTTGTTTATATTTTGCTAGCCCAAGTCCAGCTCCACTTTCACTGAGTTCTTTTCAGCCCGCGCTGGACTCGCAGAGCGGTACAGAGAGAGACTGCAGGATATAAGGTATCACCCCCTGTGATCTCTACAGTGTGGGCCTCAGGTTGGGAACCACGGTGTAGTGTAACGGAATATATGTCATTCTGATTGTTTGGCAATGAGACAGTTACAGTTATTGCTTCTCTCTGTATATTGCTATAACTTGATAAGAATATTCTAGCAAGTTCTGTAAATACCCTTGTACAGTGAGAAGATCTGCTCAGTAACAGGGGAGGTGCTGACGTGTCACAGACAGTATAAATATGATTGATAGGAGGGGCTCCAGGTCTCCTGATATTTGCCTGCCAGGGCTTCTTTGAATCTCTCCAGAACATCCCAGTGGAATGGAGCCTTCCCAGCCAGGCCTGACGGGCTGCAGGAACCAGAGTGTGATTCACTAAAAGGTTAGGGGTAGAGAGTGTAGGACTGCCCCTTTAACATAGAAGAGAGGTGCTGATGTCTTGAAAGGATGTGGAGAATAGTCTCTTGTTCCTAGGCTGAGTTAGAGCCTCATCTACCTTGTGTATATTGGACTGTATACACTGTTTACAATTGAATATCCTAAGAACTGTACCCTGCCAATGGACTAATCAGCAGCATGAATATGTAAATACTCCTGTAGATTAGTAAAGTTATCCCCTTAAATATACAGCTATACTATCTATTGCGTGTTATTGGTGGCAAAAAAGGCATTTACTGCCTTAAAGAGTCTGGTTGACCCATGGTCGCCATTGAGATAGCAGTGTAAAGTCTGCATGACTCCATAGTGACCCCGGTCAACACTACAGTTACAAGTAGTTATTGTTCAGGAAACAGTCAATGCAAACGTAAGACTTCTTTTGTATTTGAAGATGGTATGACCACCAGTATAATGGCTAAAGAGAAGTCTTCACGAAGAGTAAACCTGTAAAAAAACATAATATAAATATGATCATTAGGCACATTAGCATGCACACAATCACACTGATAAACTGATTACTTGCAATTTATATGTAGTTAGGTGGTGATCCATCCTATTTTACCTCAATTGATTGCTGCCTGGCAAGCAGGGTTAAGACAATCCTTAACAATGTATTATTAAATGTTTGATGTACTTTGCCCATTTAATTCTTTGTAAGTGGCGGTTACATTAGAGTGTCCAAATACATTGAAGCATTTCATTGCACGTTCTTATTACACGCTCATTAATGCACATTCTGTTAAGGTAGCCAAATGGGCTGCCGCTAACCTACAATGAATATATGACATGGTCCCCATCCACAGAATCTTGCAGGAATTGATGTGCGGCACACATCAGGATTCCCGTACGTCCCATACGATTCCCTAAAGCAGCGCGTTGACGCTGGCTGAATGCATGGGAATCCATACATGTATGGCTAGCTTTATAGTCAATCTTTATACGATCTGTGGCAACATCCCACTAACTATTATCCATAACACATTGTAGATGAGAAAAACCTCAATATCCAACTGGGGTGGCTAACCCCCGGGACTTTCACAACACATAAATAGGTTACAACACATGTAATAAAAACAAAATTAAGATTTATTAAAATTCATAAATACATAATTTAAAAGTAAAATACATAGACTACATCAATGCTTCAAAAATATAATATTGAGGTGCTCAACGTATTTCACTCCTATATGGGGCTTTATCAGGAGTAGTTCTGTAGTCAACAGTCATCGTAGAAGCATAAAAGGTGAGTATTATTCCCTGCTGGTCCATGTTCATAGGATTATTATGTTGATGTTTATTATTATTTTTATGAATATGTGACTAACCTGTGTGACTTATATACCATGGAGTACCCAAGTGGGTCCCTTGCCTGGTATTAGGAAATGATACTCACCTTTTTGTTTTTATGTGTTGTAACCTATTTATGTACCATGAAAGTCCCGGGGGTTAGCCACCCCAGTTAGATATCGAGGTGCTACAATGTGTTATGTCTAATAAGGACATTTAGGGTGGAAGCCCCAGATATAATTGTACTTAAAGATTCAGATTTAAGATGATTGAAAGTGACTTCATTAGTCTTCAGTCTCATTTAGCTTTCAAAGTTTATGGTTTCTAATAAACGTATTTGAGTTCTCATATAGCATATATATTCAAGAATATGCCAATTTTTTCAGCACTCAAATTGCAAAATTGGTAATGATATAATTTTCAGGGGCTTTGCAATTAACTCACAAATCAGCTAGTTAAAATAAAGAAACCTCAAAAACAAAAGAACATTTGTCGTGTGTTTCTGAGCGGTCGTATTTCCCACCCTAGTTTTATACTCAAGTCATCAAAATTTTCCATGTTTTATATTGGTAATATGAACTGCTCTGCTTAAATTCAGATCGGCTTATACTCATAAATATATGGTATGTATTTACCATATGTACAGATCTACCAATTTGGTTATTCTAAACCTTTCATTGGTAGTGATGAGCAGCATAGGCAATATTCGAATTTGCGAAATATTCGCAAATATGCGCAATTGTGTGCGGTTGCGTGGGAATGCAAGTGATTGTGAATCTAGGTTCGCAATTATAATCGCCTTGTAATTACCTTTAAAAATAAATGGTCACATGTGCTATTTATTTTCGCATTGCGAATATATATTCGCAATCCATGCCCATAAGCATCCCTATGCGAATATTCGAAATTGTGAATATCCACTACCATATTAGCGAAATTTGCGAATTCTCAAATAGCAGATATATAATTTTAATAATTGGAATTCTTTTTTTGTATTATCTTTATTTTCATTTTTATATAACAAACCATAACAATAAAATAGTCAAGTGAAACATGCATTGACACGTTCACTCTCGAAGAGAGGGTAAAGAAGAAAAGAAAACTAAACAATGAAAACAATTGGTGTCGTCTCCTATTGCTCCCAAAATATACATATAGGCATCGTACCCTAAAAGGCTTGTGTTTTTTGATCAAAATCCTCTCTCTAACACATCATATAAACTGTGTCTAATTTCCATGCCAAAGAAATGAAATGTATCCATGTGGCCCAAGTAGCTCCGGTGGTCATAGCGGTCCTCCCTCTTGGCAATAGTTTCCTCTACCTCCATGACCTCAGAGACCTCGCTAACCCACAGATCAATGGGAGGAATAGATTGCGGTCTCCAAAATATGTCTTTCAAAGCCTTGGTTTCATTGAGCAAGTGGGATAGTGACATCTTTTTGTATCTAGAGATGGGTATGTGTTTAAGGTGTAACAGGCAGTAGGCTGGGTCGTCAGGGATCTATTTCCCTACAATGTTGGTCATCAGAGAGCAAATTTGTCTCCAATACGGCACTATAAGTGGGCAGTTCCACCAAATGTGAGGAAAGGTTCCCCTCTGACCACAGAGTAGGTGGCAGCAGGGGCAAACCTAGCCACTTTAATCAGAGTAGTGATGAGTGGCATAGGCAATATTCGAGTTTGCGATATTTCGTGAATAATTCTACTAATATTTGATTCTATATTTGAGAATATACGCCTCGTAATTACCTTTAAAATGAATGGTCACATGTGCTATTTATTTTCGCATTGCGAATATATATTCGATATACATGCCCATAAGCATCTCAATGCGAATGTTCGAAATTGCGAATATCCGCCGCCATATTCGTGAAATTAGCGAATTCGCAAATAGCCGATATTCGCCGAATATATTCGAAATTCAAATATTCGAGCTCAAAACTAAATCAGAGTCAGCCCAAAAAAAATACAAAGGAAACAGAGAACAGGGCCTATTCCAGCCAATCTCACCCATGGGGGGGGGGGGGGGGGGGGGGTAGTTGGAAAAGGGGCTTTTAAGGCACATTAACATCAAACTAAAAATGAATGTTATTGGGTTGGGTGAGATTGGCTGGAAAAAACCCTGTTCTCTGTTTCCTTTGTAGAAAAATACTTTCCACAACCCTCCAGTAATTTGGATGGTGGTGCCATGTTCAAGGGCTTTCTAACTAACTCACAAAGTCAGCTATTCGAAAAATTGGACCATCTTCATTAGTGGTTTGCATACCTGACTGCTTTCAATTCAAATCTAATTGCCCTGATATTTATTCACACATGGGTTTTGCACAACCCTTTCTATTGATGATTAAAGCCGGCCATAGACGTCCCGATCTATGGCCGACATTTAGCAGACTCTTCACAGCATGGTGACGTCACCACGCTGTGAGCAGTCTGCTACAGAACGGACAGGAATCCTGGGTGTTCCACTAACACACGGGACTCCTGTCAGACTGTAGCCAATTAACTCGCAGGGGCAGGAGACTCCCCCTCCGAGTTAACAGCCTGCAGTGCAGGAACAGAGGATCGTGCAGAAAAAAAACCCAGCAGGACAGATCCGTGTGCGATCCGACCTGCCGGCTTTTTTTCTACAAAACTCAAGGTGGGCTCCCTCATAGTTGCGGCCGACCAACCTTTATGTGCTCGGCGGTTGGTCTGCTACAACTATGGCCGGGATGTCTATGGCCGGGATGTCTATGGGGGGCTTAACTGAAGCAGGGATTATTAGGCTCAAATGTCTAGTGGACTAGGGAGCCAAACCCAAGAAAAAAGTAATATTTTTCAAAATAAAGGGAAAACGCAATGTTTTAAAATGTCATATCTTGTTTTCCATCATCAATAAAAACGTCTTACCTGATCTTCTAGAAATAGTATCAGAGAAGAAAGCATATAATAGCTTTGAGTGCAGTGCATCAAAGATGCTTTTTGTAGTGAAAGTTCCTATCTAGACTCTTTCCATAAAGATCATAGCCATCCATTACAGATTGTTCTTCAAAAAACACTGGAAAATGCTGGAACAGCACTTCAGCTACCCATTAACCACAGGAAAAGGAAATTGTTCAAGGGAGGACAATAAAAATGAATATTAAATGCATAGAGGGCTCTAGATTTATTATGACTGTGAACAGTAAAAGAAGATCGACAGGGGCGTAATTTAACGCTTGAGCTGTAGTATTAGTCTCTAATTAAATTTGATGTACCCAATTCATACATTGCAGATATAGCACTCTACATCCAATACATCTCCAAGGTAATTATTACAAATCAGAACTATGTTATTGGAGTGTACTACTTACATTTCATCCTTATTTTAATATATTGTACTTATGATTATTATATATGAATCATTTGACCTGAGTGATCATGCTGTGTCCATGTTTGTTTTACTTGTATACTGACAAATATGCTTTCATATATATGAATGTGATTCTGATTTAGCTTGGATTTTTCTTAGCCTTATATTTTATTATGGTTATCCAGAATCTTTTTAGCCTTATTATGGAACAATTCAGTTATAAATATCATAAGGCGGCATATGCATAATTTTCTTAGCAGTCCACAACTGGCAGAATGGTTTCTAAAGCAGTATACATGAGTCGATGCCTGTGAGATGGATCCACCTTTGATGTCATCACGCTGAGCTGAATATCGAAAGAGCTTGGGGCGCAGCACTGCTGCATCATCCAGCTCAGCCGATGATTTGCATGGGGACCTGTGGTCCCCATTCAAAGCAATGGATATTGACCGTGATTTCTGGTCATGTCCGATTTCCAGATTTATGAGCAAAGACAGAGGTGACTGCATCAGATATGCCTCAGATAGATGGTCATGAGCGCACACGGCACTCAAATCGGCCATCGATCTAGCGCATATCTATGTGTGTATGGGTACCTTAACTGCTACAAAAAACAATGTTCACATGGTGATATGTTAATTGTAACCTATCCAACACTACATTATGAACCCAGACTAGATGATGCAAAAGCCCAGGGAGTGTGTCTTTGACAACCTAAAGTCAATGGAAGTAGTTGCATGATTTTGGGTTATATAAACTCTGAAAGTGGAGTTGGGATAAGTGCCGTAAAAGGAAACAGAGGGCAGTTTTTTTTAATTATGTGGGAGAAGACTAGGTTTTTACATTGACATTAATGGAGACATGCGATTGTTCCTATGAATCGACCTGTTGGTGTCCAACCCACATTACATCATTTACAATTAGCTGCTAACTGGAGATCACACGATCCGTGATCGATCAATCACAGGAAGGAATTGACCAGCAATCAAAGACGTCATATGGTGCAGTGTGTGATCGATTCTGTCAGTCGAGTTGATTCCAGAATCACATGCACAATCGTTTAAAAGATCAATCACTGGAAAATCTAAATGTCTATGCCCAGGTTAAGTAAGTAGAGAGGCCCTGGAGCAATAGACCCCACCTTGTGGATAAGAGCCCAAACTGCTGATGCATTATCTGTTAAAAAGTGTCTCAAATTACTTTTCCTCAATTGATTTTCAGTTTGATCAATTTCAATGTCGACTTTCTGATCGTAGCAGCACACAATCAATACAAAACAATCAATTCCGTTCCAAAGGCCTGTGTGCATGATCCATAGCACCATAAAAATACATAGAAAACCCATCAGATACTTCAACAATTTGCCAACATATCTGATCACTGCTCAATTGATTTTATGTTCCATTTCCATCACTTTTGGTCAATTGATTTAGGTAAAAAGGAATAAAGCTTAAAACAATCGACTTAAACTGTAATTTTTTTTATTTGACAAAACGGAGAAATCTAACCATGTGTCGTTAACTTTACACTGAAAATCTCAAGAATCTAGGCATTTCAGGAAGGGGAGAACTTGGGTCACATGTAGCTATCTAATTGGTAATTTTTATCTTTAGAGAAAGCAGGCAGCATATGCACCAACATTAACAAATATGAAGAAATCATCTCTCTGTGAAATCTATACACTTGTATAACATTATGAGCTTAGCAGGTCAAAACTAATGTATTTCAGATAAAACTGTGATTTCATAGAGAGTTCCATTTTTCGTCTGACTTCCTATCAGTAATACAATTGAATACACAGCAGCCGGCCTCTATCTTCTGTTAAATAGTTGTTATAATTGCCCATTATTTGCTAAACAGATTATAGCTGGTTATACATGAAGAGATCTATTATTATATTTCAGGCCAGTTTATAATATATTTTTCATGAATCTACATAGAATTCATGAATTAAACATATAAATGGCAATATAAATGTAATTGGCACTGAAAAGCTGAAGTAGCAGGTGTATGCATAATGTTGGATAAGAAATACACGTGTACGCATTTATTTATAGCGTAACAGAAGATGTATGCAGAGTTCCCCAATCTTTTAAAACTGAAAGGAACAAAATACGATAAACGTGGATTCAAGGGTTTTTGCTGTTACTTAAGGTAAGTCTTTGAATGAAAAGATAAGTTATTATAAGGCTATAGTTCTTAAAGCCTGCCATACACCCACCAACTGGGTGGCGACAGACCAGTTCCGATGAGCTCTGGAATGCAGCGGGATGACGTCATCACGCTGCATTCCCGAGCTGGAAGCATGGGCGGGTACCCTTTGTGTGCCAGCCATTAGCTTCAATGAAGACGCCGGTCTTCATTGAAGTTAATGGCATCGGCCAGAGAACATTGGACATGTCTGTTCTCTGGCTGGACGAGCTGTGGGGCGACAGGGATCTGCACGCACGCCCGTCGGTTAGCGGCAAAATCGGCCACTAATCGGTGTGTGTATGGCAGGCATAAGAGTAAAATAAGTTGTTATCTATTCCTGCAACAAGCACACTGTAGAACAGGGGTGGGCAAACTAAGGCCCGGGGTACGGATCCGGCCCGTTTATCTTGGCGATACCTTGGGGATGATGCAGTGTCATGATCATGACACTAATGGTGCATTCTCATGGCGACAACAGGCAGTCTCTAGTGTTTATGTCTGCTTATAGCAACAAATAAGCATTATTTTATTGTAAGTTTAGGAAATTTTATAAGATAACAAGGTCTCTGTCCTATTGTTACCTATTACATATCATCGCCGTCATGCCGGCTATGCATGGAATTTGCACACCTATGGCGGGTCAGCAATTATATACTTTTGGTCCAGCCCTTTTATCAAATGCAAGAAGCCAATGTGGCCCACAAGTCAAAAAGTTTGCCCACTCCTGCTGTAGAAAGATACACATGATTGCAAAGCCATTGTACTGAAATGGGGGAGGTGTCTCTGGCCTAGAGAAACTTATAAATTATAGTGTCTTTAGTTGCTCTCTCTCTCCTGGCTTTAGATGCTGAGCTGTCTGGACCTGTCTGATCTGTCCTGCTTCCTCCAGAGGCCCCCATGGGAAAGGCCTTCAGCCTGGGGCAACAGGAGCTCCTCAGCTGGATAGAGTAAGCATCTGATTTCCCTCTCAGGGTAGGGTAGAGCCCCACTGGGCCCCCTTAGCAACTGTAGCCCTGATCAAGCTCCCTAAACTCCATGGGCACAGAGACACCTTCCCAGACACAAGCCACAGTGGATACCTGTTTGCAACTAAATACTTTCCCTATGATGCAGCCCCACCTCTGGGACCTTTGAGTGAAGTAGCCCCAGTTAACCTGCAACCAGTGTGTGGACATTCTTTATTTATTGTATGAAAGAACTGTGTCATGAATATACTTTTCACAAATGTAACTGTGTGAAGCAGAGCCCGCTGACTACCTGTCTAGACCAGGATGCCTCTCTCCCCACAGTAAGCCGTGCCAGTGTCCTATCCCAATGCAGGCTTAAGATTGCTGCCCATTGAAGACGAAGAGGAGAAACGCGCGCCAAAGGGTAAGAGACAACACAGCACCTGGTGACCTAGGTTACGTATTCCCTAGGGTCCCCGCCCAGACAGCCCCTAAGCAGTCAGCCCTTAACCACTCCTCTACATTGGTTTATCTTAAGGCAATGCATATTAATGTTATGTTGCATTTGTTTGCATCGGATTGCAGATTACACCAAGGGAATCTATAAATACTCAAATAATATGATGGTTATTTAATGTTTTATTGATTATTCCCTGCTGATGTATGCTACAGTGTCTTTAGTTTTCACAGCATGCACATCCTTGAGAAAAGTAGATTTGGCTTTAGCAAAAGTGGTGGATGGAATTTTGCTGAGGAAAATGAACATGCAATGTACAGTGAAATGTATATAGTGTATATGAAATTGTATATAACCTCTGATCTTCTATCTACCATATAGCAAAGATTGTCATTTACTTCCCTCTCAGAGCAGAAAAAAACAGATATAGGATGAAGTCATATGAACATCATTTCACTAGTGATTACTAGTCCATTAAAGTTCAGAGGGTTGGTTACAATGTTGTTTGTAAGACAACAAAAAGGAAAGAAGTGGATATATCTAAGGAATGGAATTTCACATTATCTTTGATTAAAAAAAGCCATCCACAGTTCAGTATAGTATATTTTTATTGATAGCAATAAAAATAAAATACAATATATAGAAAATAAAAGTGGATTTAAAAACATACAAAAATAACATACAAAAAAACACATATACAGTACATATTGCTCACATACATTGGGTCTTTGTCTAGGGACAGCGACCCCTAAAAAGAAAAAAGAAATAGTTAGCTTTCCTGGCCTCTTGAGGCTCTTCAGGTCTAGCTTCATCCACCTATCCTGATCTGAACTGGGTAACCCTCCACCCCTCTGCATCACCAGATTCGAATGGGGCTGGCTGCAGGCGCATGGGAACTAGTGATGGCCGAACATCGGCCTGGACTGTCTGCGAACGGGCGGGTCGGACTTTTAAAGACAGTTCGGCCATCGCTAATGGGAACATGGGAAAGTAGACGTAAGCAGTGATGTCTAATTTCCCATGTTCCCTTGGGGCCAACATGGCAGCCCGTCACAGGGGAGGGATTTTTAAAGATTTTTTTTACATTTGGCCTCCTATCTTCCCAATTATGGGCACCTCAAGTATCGCTAATAGAAGGCAGAATCGGAGGTGGTAGGTGCGCTTTAAATTTTATTTTTTCCTAGAAATTTGTTACCTTATTTAACTAAAGAAACAACACCTATACATACCTTTCTTTCCACTTGAAATTTAACTATGAGGATTAGCTGCCTTAATATGTCTGTGCTCTTCACTTGGTCACATGGTAATCTGCAAACACTGTTGAGTCCTATAGTTGCTTTTTGGGCGTTTACCCAATAGGATAACATGGTGGTGTTTTGTCAATATTTGGCAAACACCTCCTAAGCGCCTGCACAGGGCTGAATAGGCAATTTCCGGAAATCTACTGTGTGAATATAGCTTTATAAGATGGCTGATTAGATGGCCAATCTATTATTCATTAATGTCAGGTGCTAGTTGTCCTAAAGCTGCACTCAAGTGTCAAGTCAGCTATCTGTCATCCAATGTTTGAAAACAATAAAAGTAAACCAATGCAATGTCATTTGATTTTTGTTGAAGGAGACAACACACAGCCTGAGGCATTATATATAGGGAAGAGGTTTTCATAGTAATATCTTTCACACTTGGTATAGGAAGTATGCCGCAGCGCATTGTTGTAATGCAGTGTTTTGTATTCCGGCAATGTGTACGTTAGTATTAACACTAAAACGGGTGGTGCAAGTAAACAATGAACTTAGCTATTTAGCTATTACCGCTCATTGCTGGTAAACAACACAACATGACTAGTGTGAAAGGGCCCTTAGCCTTTAAAAAAGGAACAAAAGAATGGGGAGATAAAGTTTGGCAACTCATTTGCAAAAACAAAAATCAATTTTAACACATTCATGAAATTATTCTTTAAAACAAATTTGAAATGACAATAACAGTTTAACTCTTTTATGAGATTTTAGTGATTAGGTTGAGATCTACTTTGGGATATAATATCTACACAGATGACAATATTATGAAAATGTGTTCATGCAGAATAAAAGAACATAAGGCACCAAGCAACAAAGATGTATAAATTAAATTAAAAAAAGAACTTGGCTTGTTTTAGGCCACTTAACTCTAATCTAATTAGATTTTAATGAGAATACAGAAGGCTATACAGAATTTGGCTGCTGGCCTTGAAAAATTGGCAAATTTTATTTACATTTTTTTAAGAGTTTGTGAAACAAAGCATTACAGCTGACAATAATACACATATCTTGCATATTTGTTAAGTGTGTTCTTAGTCTCAAAATACTTAGCTATTTATGGTCATTTAAAGAAGGGATATCAATGGCACTTTCTCTGCTCCCACTGAAAATCTCCTTCAGATGGGAGAGGAGACCTTTTCAATAGTATAGTGCAGTAGTTACCAAACTGAGGGGGCGCATCTAGAGGAGCAGCCAAGATGAATTGCGCTGTCAGCCAGAGACAATGAACAGAACCCAGCTGCATATTGGCTTTACCAGTTTTCAGTTCTCTTCTCCCTCTGTGAATTGCACACAGTCCACCCACTCTCCCCTACCCAGCCAATGGACGAAAAATCGGTCGGGAGAAAAATCGGAAAGTGTATGGGGGGGGGGCTCTAGTGAGAGGTTAAATCCTAAAGCTGGGCTCTGCTCCCCAGATAGACTCACAGGTCAGCCTATACCACTTTCTTTCTCTATAATGCATCGTTGTATATGAATTTTAGTCCTGTGTTGATAAAAAAAAGAAAAACAATATATGATGCACCCCTACTGTCATTTATTGATCCTAGATCCTGTGCATTCGATTTCAATGGCAGTTAAGAAGATGGAAAAGCAACACAATTACAGTTTTTTTTAGTGTATTTCATTTTGATTTGTCAGACACGTTTTATAGTGGGATGAAACATGTAAAGAGCTATATTGTAGTCGTAATTAATTGCTGTTCGTAAAAGGCATCCTGCTAGCGCCATGGTAGGATCAGCTACATTTACACTGTATGAACCATGAAACATATCTGCCATTTTCATAAACACTTCCATTCACTCTTTGTAAGGAAGAAGAAGAAGAAGTGTTGTAGCCACTACCACACATTTGAGCACAAGACCATAGACACAACACTTGTTGCAGTACCATAAAGAGATAATGAAAGGCAGTTCCCTCATAAGATAAAGCTATCATTAAACAATATTAGTACATCAACATTGTCTACATTATTCTTCCCAGAAAACCAATTGTTGCAATGTGCCTCTCTCCTTGAAGTAGGAAAAGCATAGGTAACAGTAGTCAAAAGTTTTTGATTTTGAGGTTTGATTTTTCCTTTTCTGACAAGCTATGGCCCAAATGTGCCATTGTAGCCACTACTTGTTTCGATTCTTTGTTGTCTCAAGTAAGAGCCTCTAGTGTTTTAGCCAGTACAGAGCCATGAACAGATAATTGCTGGCAGCTTTCAAACATAGTGAAGCTATTATTTACCACCATGACCAATCTATAGCCTAGTGCTACCATACAGAATATACCATATACTGGTAAAATTGCAGGGAATACTGTACTGGGAAAGACACAAAACTCAGAGAGCACTTGTGGAATCTGCTCTATCATTTCCACTGTAAAAGATTTAATAACCATCACATTGCCAAAAGCAAGCCTCCTATCCATTTTGATTCATATGAAGACCCTATGGTGTTTACTTTATGTCTTAGTTAACTGTAGTGTTAGCCTTGGACTTTGGACAATTTTTCTACAGCAGCTGTTCTTAACTCAAGTGTTGTAACAGTAAAAACAAATGGCTGCTGATTTAAAAATTTGGTATTTCTAATTATCACTTCCGATCATTTTCAATTAAAAGAAACAGATGAACATTAATGGTTTGTTCACACTGAAAAATATCGAAAAACGAAAATTTTTTTATTTAATATCAGCTGTGCAATAAAGTCCTTCTGGCCATCTCTAAACATTGCAAATAGTCACAGCACACAGCGACAAACAGACCTTGTTGATAAATGCCAAAGAAACACAGTAATAAAGGGCTTCACAAGCCAAGAATTCTTTTTGAACCATGCATTAACAAGGGAGGTTAGTGCCAGATTCACCACATGTCCCTTGTCTCATTTTGCATTTCCGAATGTTTTGTTTGATCCCTTAAGCTTCTTTTAACAGCTTCCCTTTTTCTTCACAATTTGATTATATTTATTTGACTTTACCTAAAAAAGGAGAATTCATATACAAAGATTTTCTCACATGAAGCACAAACATTGTAGAGCTTGTTCAAGTGCCCATGGCTGCTTCTTTCTTCCTTGGAGAATAACTTTCTTTCTGGCTTTCTAAACCTTCTTTAGAAGCATTTCTATGGCAGTAATTAGCTCTTTTTTACTTTATAAGATTTCATTATTTTATTTCTTTGACATTCAAAAGGAGTCCCTTTGTCATACCAGATTTTTTGGTTAGAACTTGAAGGCTTCCATGTAAAACAAATTTACTTTGTATATGTTTATTCTTCTACTTTCATTTCTTCATTGCATTTTCAAAAAACTTGTAATTGCACCCCTTGCTGGCCAGCATTTCCTATTATCAGAATTTACATAGAATTTTTAGGTCCTTCAGGCAACCAATTGTGATGCGATGTTCTGCTCTCCTATAAGCCTATACTTACAAGCAACCTATGGTTATACATCTGTTACCAGTCTATCTATCTCCATAGGAAAAGCTTTTACATCAATGGGTGAAAAACTTATGACTCATTGATAGGGTATGAGTGGAGGACTTTAGTGGTGAGCCCTAAACTTGTGGACCCTTACTATAGTTCACTTGGCTGAGCCCTAGTGGGGACTTTTCAGGCATAGTAGGTAACCAATTAACAACATCTAAACTAAAGAATTTAGTGGAATACTAATAAACAACTCTTGATCAAATATGAGCAAAAGGTTTACATTTATATGACCAGTCTAATGTAATGTGTAAACATCACCACTAAATACAGAGGATTGGGTTGTGTCCTGACTCCTACATATCAGGGCTTCTTCCCTTAAGAACATTGTCCGCGTTTAATGTGAAAAACAGATCTTACCAAAACCATGTAATATGAGGTACTTTCTAAACCATCAAGTCTACCTGTGTGGCATACACGGGTAGATTTCTGAATAGATTCAAGTACAATTGAGTGCCTTGCATGCTCATGGAGTTTGATTGTGCTCTAATCTATAAGAAAATCTACCCATGTATGCTTTTTTCGAGTGGGATCAATAGATCCCGAATATTCAAATATTTGAGGTATGGCCATGTATTGCGAAAATTGATTTGCATTGTGAAAATAAACATAGCATGTGACCGATCATTTTGAAGATTTTCGAAATGCGAAAATAATTTTCGCAATACATGGTCATACCATGAAAACACGAACATCGAATCGAATATTAGAAGAATTATTCGAATTTTGCCTATGCCACTCATACCTAGTTCCAACATGTTGGAAAACTCTGTTTGATGTCCATTGCTTTGGAGGGAGACCACGAGTCTCCATCCAAAGAAGCGGAGACAGAAAGCTGCACCTGCATAGCCTACAGACTGTGATCAGGTCCCGGCAGTGGAAAGGGGGGGGGGGCTTATTACTGCTCTGTTTGCTGTGCGAGGGGAGTCCATGCTGGGCTTCCTCTCTGCTCTATGCAGCTGTCAGCCTGTGTTGTGAGAGATTTTATACCAGACCCCCATCGAATTGCAATTGATGTGCACTTTGGTGCACATTGATTCCTTTCTTGATTGACCTGCGATCAATCACAGCGTTGTGACGTCACCACGCTGTTATGGATTGCGGATCGATTGCGCAGGAATCTACCCATGTATGCCCAGCTTAAGTGTTCCTGGGAAAACATTGTTGGAAGGAATAGTGATGTAGGTTTGTTTGTCACATATATGACATCAGCCCTGACCAGTAAGGTAGGCCTAGAAACTTTGTCAGTGAGAGAGGATTGCGGGCAGATAGACAGGAGAAGTTCAATTTTAATGGTTGGTGTTTGTACAGTGGTTTGTGTTTTCATGCAGTTAAACCATTTGAATTCAAATTGCAGCTGTAAACTACTAGCATATACCTGTGCACACTCACAATTTTGTAACTGAGTGTTTATGAATTAGTAAAGATCCCAAACCAGCAAATCAGCCAGTTAGTATACATATTTTAATGTGATTACCATGATAATTAATATTGGTGATCAGTGGAAGTTTGTTTTCCAGAAATATAATTGGCCACTAATTGAAAGAAAAACACATGAAGTAAGCATGTGTTTTCTGTCCAGATTAGTCACGGTTTACTAGTGGATTCTCTGCGTTTTTTCTTTCTTTCTTTTTTAGTCCATTGCGGTCAATGGACAAAAAACCTCGGCAAAACCGTGGGCTGTAGACTCACCAATTTAGCTGCCCAGTGCTCTTTCGCTTGAATGGCAGCCAACATTAGTTTATCTATTAATTGTGACCCTAGTCTTTAATAGACATACCCCCTGGGTGTGTTCTTTGAGGCCAAGCACTTCCCTTGAAGCTGTTACAGAACATGCTGTTGCTGGGCTTTCTTTAACGGTCTTCATCTTTTCTCTCACATAATTACTCCTTTTGTTTACCTTTGATGTTTGGATAGATCATGGGGTTCAAGTACCCAATGGGGAGACTTGGGCTCCAGCCTGTTAGCTAGTGAGATCTCTGGCAATCCATCAGAGGACAAAACATCAGTCTTCCCGGAGGTGTGTAGTGCGGTGAGGGAGAGAGGGAGAGGGGAAGATATGGGGTGAGTCATGTCACTCTCGCCTATCCCCAGCCCATGCAAGAGGCAGTGCCAGCCTGTGCACACATAACGAGAGTGAAGGATTATACCCAGGAGTGCACAAAAGTGGTACACTGGTACTCAAAAGGGGCCAAAAAATTGCTCTGCGTACTTGCATTATTGTTACAAAGCTCATATGCGTACTAACTGTCTGGGCGGCCGCAGCTAAATGTAAAATGTATACAATTTATGTCACTTGGATAACTATGAAAGGTTGCAGTTAGGGGTGTGAAATTGTGAATGTTAATTAATTAATCCCTCCAAAAAAGATTGGGGGATGAAAGTCAGAGTAGGCATATGTTAGGGTAAAGTATGAGAAGAGAAAAGCCTTGTGTGACAGCTGAAAAATGGTTTATACTACTGAAGTATGAGATCTAGGGGTTTAAATGTGTTGTACTGTGAGAGTTACATTTGACCCAAAATCAGCGGGTGACCTGTGAATGGAGAGGCTCAATCAGGAATAGGGAGGTTCATCTGCAGCAGAACCTACCATGCAGGACACTGATGCAGAGGACAGTGAGGGAGACAGCGAGGAAGACCACATACATATGGAGTGAGTGCCATATACCATCTCCTGGTACTCATTGGAGGAGCTCACTAAGAGCTCCCCCTCCGATTGGCTGAGGGGTGCTTTTAAGATGGTGAGTGTGGCTCTGCTTATATGGCAGCCATGCTACCCGCAGTGAACATACAAGGTTAGTAAACAGTGAATTCTTTAGAGGGGATGTTGGTTTGATGCTCCCTGATGTAAGACTTGGGCTAAATTCTTTACACCATGTACAGTATACATGTAACCCATGTAAAAGTACTTTAGACACTGTTATATATTGGTTCCCCATACAGCCTGTGGTGCATCTCCATAGAGATAATGATTCTGCCTACAGAGCTTTACCAGGTGTACACAAAGCTACCTTGCTTGCAGACCTGACATTACAGTCAGGAATTGATGGGGGGCTATGGGACAGATGTAGGGGCTTGAACAAGGAGAGTTTCATCAAGGACATTGGGAGAATTGGTTTTTGAGACTCGTGAGTGAGTACATTTATATAGGCGTTTACACTGTGTTTATGACAAGATACTGCTAACCACCTGTTGATGGAAAAGCTCATACTTTACTGCTTATTGGACTGGCGTAATTGCACTTTATTGGGGTGGATAACACCAGGATGTTTTTACCTGGATCATTCTTGAAAATTTATTTGTTAATGATGTTTTATGTGTAACCAAATAAAATAGTTCTTTTTACTCAGACCTATGTGTTCCCAATGGTTTGCTCCTGGTCACATTAAGTTCCCTGAGGATGGCCACCTTGTTTATTCTACCCTGGTAGTTTTATTTGATAATATACCTTGTGTGCTTACACCTAAAGACTGCACAAGCTTTTTAAGTGCAAGTCTGCATTACTCCTTTACGCTCTTAAGGACCCAATAAATTTAACTTTTTCTATATTGGTCAGAATAACGTACCACAAGTTGCTCTGCCTCGGTCAATCTTCCCTATTCTTATACACTATTTGTTTTTACCAATTTGTGCAATTTAGAATGATAATAAATAAACAGTTGCATTTAGACATGTTCCTCCTTTGAAATATAAAGCAACTCCTTTCTGTCATTTTGACAGCTGGTAATTGACAGTAAAATTGATAGGGGGTGCAGCAGGGAGTGAGGAAATGGATACAAGAGATTCCTTCTAAAAAATGTGCTTACGTTTTTCTTATGTACCTTTTATTTATCTAAAGATTTTGTAGATGTTAGTGGAGTTATTAAGCCTTAAACCAAAAAAGAATTTCGGCATATACTCATTACTTGTTTTTTTTACGCATTCCTCCCTATTATTTGCACTTTATTGCTGATCATACATAGATAAAAATTTGATGATAGGTCTGCATTAAACAAAGATTTGATTTTAGATACATTTTTAATATAAACATAGAAGGGCTTATGGTTGCAGTAAAGGTTTACTAGCATACTCACATAAAGTTAACTTTTAGCCTTGAGTTCACATGGGTGTAATTTCATTCTGTTTTTGGCTGTTCTTATTAATGGCTTTTCATGCTTCTTTTTCATTTAATCTGACAAGATATAGGTTAATGATTTTGTCAAGAAATACTAATCTATTTCACATTTACTGAGTTCAATTAACACTTACTCTGAGAACTGCAGAATATTTATGTCTGGTGAAAAAATATCATCTGCCGTTGGATGACTCAACAGTGTTGTCTGCACATTTAGTTGACATCAGCACAACCGTTGTAAATTTTTTTGTAGTCTTAGCTAACAGTTCTTTCCATCCTTTACATTTTGAGGAGAAAAAAGATGCCATGCTCTACTATTCATCATAATGTTTAACTTATCACAAAGAAGTAAAATGTTCTTTTGTGTTTGCGAGCTTCATCTGCAGAGAAAGATATGTTAAGTGTCCTTGGAATCGCTCCTTTTCAGACATCTTTAGCCTCACATTAAAGGTAAGTCCTGTTTTCCTGATAAGGATAAAGCGTAGGAAAAGGTTCAAACCACTGTCCATTTTTTTTTTGCCCTCTGTGCGCCATATTCCTTTATTTCCTGTAGACTCATATCTACATTGTAAGCAGTAAAACCTAAAGACTGGACAAGCTTTTTTAGTGCAAGTCTGCATCACCCAATAAATGTTACTTTTTTAATATTGGTCAGAATAACTTTTCACAAGTTGCTCTGCCTCGGTCAATCTTCCCTATTCTTATACATACAGGGAGTGCAGAATTATTAGGCAAATGAGTATTTTGACCACATCATCCT
>CM070033.1:148222602-148245128 GCA_036250615.1 Ptychadena robeensis
ACGACCTTCTCTAGGTACACTGCATTTGTCTTCCTATGATTGCCTATCTTATATTTGTTAAAATAAATAAAGTCCACATCCCCGATTGATTTCACATAAAGATAATATGTAAAACTTTAATACCTCTGAGAGGATAAAATATTGCAGTGGTGGGCGAACTGCAAATGATTGCAATTACATTAGTGCGTCAAAGTACCTCTCAAGAGAATATTATCCAGAGGAAATACAATTGTAGAGTGTTCAGCAACCTCAAGAGAAATATAGCCTTTTCAAATATTGATAGCAATTTCAATTTTTGAGGTTTTACATATCAGAGCATTAATTAAAACAAAAAATCATCTTGTCAGTTTTTCCTCCAATATTTATAAGGAGAAAAAGTGATTTACAATGATGCAGGGTGCAGAATCAACGAACAAACACAATACCATTTTCCAGATTCCCACATTTTTTTATAAATATTATATACAAATTGAATTCAAACTATATTACCGTATTTTCGACATAAGACCCAAAAACCGAACATAAGACGCACACAGGTTTTAGGCGGAAATCCAGAAAAAAAAATATTTATTAATTATTTCACATCAATTGACTTAATGCATTGATTTGGAAGGCAAATATCTTTTCAGCCACAGGGTCACTAGCACATTGACTCACACATGTCTTAACTGATACCGTTGACAGATTTATATTTGTCACGATGCAAGAGCTTATTGTCCTCATCACTCTCCTTGGCTCTAACACATCTTCACTGTATTTCTTCCACGTGTGTCAGTGGTAAGTGCCGAGTTATTGTCGTTCCCACATGTTATAAAGAGGAAAGATTGACACTCACATCTCTCCTCTCTCTAGCTTTTCTGACCTAATTTTACAGAACATCTGAGTAGACTGCACACAACCGCTTCTCTCCAACTGACATTCCCTAAGCCTCCCCCGATAATCTCCGTGCGGGGAGAGTTGGCGGTCAGACCAGATCGAACCACCAGCGGCCAGTTGCCCCGGGGGTCGCACCATTCATGCAATAATACTCATGCAACTTTTACTTTTTGCCCCCAAGTTTGGGGGTGAAAAAGTGCGTCTTATGGTCCGAAAAATACGGTAATACAAAGTCAACACTATATTAAAGAAAAAAGAAATAAATAAACAAAACTTATCTTCTAACATCTAACTGGTGGTACTTTATTTGGTGCAGAGTGATTATGCTATAACACAAGCACAGGTAATAAACCCACTACAGAAACTGTGTGAACCACAACAAAAGGGAAACCAAAGCTACCGCCACCCACAATGTACCCCATCCATGTGCACTAGGAAAGATAGCAGTGTGAAAAATTCCATATTGAAGCCATTAGTCTAGAATTATCTAAAGCTGGCCATACACCTTTAAATCTCTCTGTCAGATATCCTTTAGATCTACCAACAACTATGTAGTATAGGGTCCTCTGTGATTGGACACAGGTAGAATTGATTGTCTAGAAAGTCCCTCATATTACATGGTTTTGGAAAAACAAAAGGATATCTAAAGCAAATCTGACATTGAAATCTAAAGGTGTATGGGGGTCCTAAGTCACCACATTTCCTTTCATTTCTCCCTGTTCTTTTCACACATGTATGTCCGGGACATAGAGTGCCCGTACCTGTTCCAACATATACCATCTTGTGTTTTGAAACGCTGTCATGAAGTCCCATAGCTTTTGCTGTGAGAGTTCATAAATGAGAAAGGCCCACCAGATTCTAAAAAACGTGACTATGCCCAATTGTATGCTTAGCAGTTTTGAAAATTAAGCAGTAACAAATCAGATGAGCAAAACAAATGCTAATGCTCAAATGCTCTTGAAAACATCCAAGAAAACTCCCCCAAAGTTCAGACCATTAAATGCTCAGAGGAATGATACTTTTTTCTCGATGTGTTTCTAATATATTAACAAGATTAGCATTATGTAACCATTATGTGTTTGTGTTAATATATTAAACCTTGCATGCATTACATGCATAGTGTGCATATACATTCCTGGCCAAAAGTTTTGAGAATTACACAAATATTAGTTTTCACAAAGTTTGCTGCTAAACTGCTTTTAGATCTTTGTTGTAGTTGTTTCTGTGATGTACTTTATATGTTTCATAGGCTTTTACTGACCATTACATAAGATTCAAGCAAAAAAGAGTCAGTATTTGCAGTGTTGGCCCTTCTTTTTCAGGACCTCTCAACTGGGCATGCTCACAATTAACTTTTGGGCCAAATCCTGATTGATACAACCCATTCTTTCATAATCACTTCTTTGAGTTTGGTTTTTGTTTTTCCACCCGCCTCTTGCAGAATGACCACAAGTTCTCAATGGGATTAAGATCTGGGGAGTTTCCAGGCCATAAACCCAAAATGTCAACGTTTGGTCCCCGAGCCACTTAGTTGTCACTTTTGCCTTATGGCGCGGTGCTCCATCGTGCTGGAAAATTAATTGTTTTTTTTTTTTACCAAACTGTTGTTGGATTGTTGGAAGAAGTTGCTGTTGGAGGGTGTTTTGGTTCCATTCTTTATTCATGGCTGTGTTTTTGGGCAAAATTGGGAGTAAGCACACTCCCTTAGATGAGAAGCAACCCCACACATGAATGGTCTCATGATGCTTTACTGTTGGCATGACACAGGACTGATGGTAGCGCTCACCTTTTCTTCTCCAGACAAGCCCTTTCCCAGATGCCCCAAACAATCGGAAAGAGGCTTCATCGGAGAATATGACTTTACCCCAGTCCTCAGCAGTCCATTCACCATACTTTCTGCAGAAGATCAATCTGTCCCTGATGTTTTTTTGGGAGAGAAGTGGCTTCCTTGCTGCCCTTCTTGACTCCCGGCCATCTTCCAAAAGTCTTCGTTCAGATGCGTACACACCTGCCTGCTGCCATTCCTGAGCAACCTCTGCACTGGTGGCACTACGATCCCGCTGCTGAATCCTCTTAAGAAGACAATCCTGTCTCTTGCTGGAATTTCTTGGACGCCCTGAAGCCTTCTTAACAAGAATTGAACCTCTTTCCTTGAAGTTCTTGATGATCCTATAAATTGTTGATTTAGGTGCAATCTTTGTAGTACTATCCTTGCCTGTAAAGCCATTTGTTCACGCGTTTCTTTGCAGGTCACCATGGTTAACAGTGGAAGAACAATGATTTTAAGCTTCACCCTTCTTTAAACTTGTCAAGTCGGGCATTCGATCCCAATCAGCCTGACCTAATGATCTCCAGCCTTGTGCTCGTCAACATTCTCACTTGAGCTAACAAGACGATTACTAAAATGATCTCAGCAGGTTCTTTAATGACAGCAATGAAATGCAGTGGAAAGCTTTTTGGGGATTTTGTTAATTTTCATGGCAAAGAAGGATTATGCAATTCATCTGAACACTCTTCATAACATTCTGGAGTATATGCAAATTGCAATTATAAAAACTTAAGCAGCAACTTTTCGAATTGAGCTGCAGAGAGGAATGGGCAAAACTGGCATTTTCATTATGAGGTGTTACAGCCATTTTTGTAAAAAGGCTGTAACATAACAAAATGTGGAAAAATGTATGCGCTGTGAATACTTTCCGGATGCGCTGTATGTAACACAAAAAATTATGTAATTCATACCCCTATTAGTAGGAATTTGCAATCCTCAGCAGGTTCTTACATCTCTCCCAGCAGGACTCTACATTTGCACTGCCCTAGAAAGTCCTTATTATTGGAAACCCCACAGCTTATACTGGTAGGATACTGTAAGATCTTCCAGACAGATTCCTCTGTATGCAAGAAACAACTCTGAGGGAAATAATTACCATAACTGCCATTAGCTCCTTAAGATATATGAAAGTACATTGTGGGCAATCTATTAGGGGCTTTTTACATCTTTCACATAGGCCAATACCTACCATACTACCATAGCTACCATAGAGCCACCATACTGAGAAGATATTTACAATCATAGTCCATATACAAAAACTAAAATCTGAATTCCAGGCAAATACTAAAATAAACAGAAACCTCACTTAATTCACGTGCCATAGATTATGCCATAGATTTTTATTTTTATTTTGTCCGCTCAGTCCTAACAAGAAATTAAAGTTTGGAAATAATAGGAGTTGTCTCATAAATTAACCTCCCTAGCGCACTGCTGAGGTCCAGATTTCTGTACCAAAAGTGCACCAAAGACTTTAATGGAATATTTTTGCCTGCAATTTTCCTAAAATATGTCCGGGTCTAGAAGACATCTTGAATATAATAATGTTAGAAACAAACAATTATGTAAAAAAAAAAGTTTTAATTTAAAAGTAATTGAATTTAAAATGTAATTTAAAAGAAAAAAATATTTAATAAATGGTATAATTTGAATGATAAAATCTCCAAAATACTTTTTTGTATAAAAGGTTTAAAAACAAGTATTTGTTTTGATTTCAGTTTAGAAAACTGTGTTCAGAGCATTTGCATTTTTAAAACTTACTGTTTCCTTTGAGAAGATGGTAGGCAGGGAAGGATCTGCTCCCTTCTCGGAAGCCTGACGCATTTGACCGGAGCTGCTGCAGACGCCGGATCAGGTAAGAGAGCGCTGCAGGGCACCTCCCAGTGTTGGATGAACCCAGTTACTTTTTGCATGTCCAGAGCGACATGGTCTGAAACTCTAGGGAGGTTAATTTTGCCAATGTTTAAGGTAACAGGGTTGCTTAAGAGTCAGCACGTAGCTGTCCATACATAAATTATATGCCTGAGCAAAGAAGATAGATTTACACGATTGTCAATCAATTTACCATTTGTGTGTGTGTTTTTGTTGGGGGGTTCATAGTGAATGTGACTATAACATGTGATATTAGGTTCACTGGCATTGTAAGTCATATAAATCAGGATTGTCCATTTTCCATCTTCAAGGGCAATGTTAAATACATTTTAGTATTCAGTTCTTTTAATACAACTTCCCAGCCACTCCTATTGGGGTTCTAAATCCATTGTATAAATCTTGCAGATGTGTGTGTTTAGGTCACCAAATATTGTAAACCAAACGGCTCTAGAAATGAAAGATTAGCCAATGCTATTAGCTTAAGGTCCCCACACACGCACCAAGTGGGGACCGACAGATGAGCTGTGGAAAGCAACGTGATGGCGACCCTTTGTGTGCCGGCCGTTAATTTGAATGGGGACACTCTCTCCATTGAGACTAATGGTATCGGCCAGAGATTTACAGACATGTCCGTTCTCTGGCTGACCAAGCTTTCTCTGGCCGACCGAGATCTCTGTCGCCCCATGTGGGGACCCCTGATCTGCGGGGGATTTTGCCACCGACCGATGGCCGTGAGTGCGCATACACACCAGTCGGAGGCAAGTGTCCTTTACATAAACATGCCTGAAAAGTATTATCAGCAGCAAAGATCTATAATAAATACGGTAATCATTTAAGGAAAATTTGTGGGTTATAGGATTATTCTGATGTACCTGAAAGAACTAACATGTAAATGTTACTAGCATAGTTTTCAGGTGCACTGAAATATTAACTTGAAATAATTTCCATCATTAATAGAAAACTGATAGCGTTAATCTGCCATGTAGGAATAAACAATTTCAAATGAAATTAATTACTGTGCTTCTGGTCATCATCTATTTGACATTTAAACACATTTTCCAAATTGTAATGCTTGTTTAATTTTCCATCTTGGATTGGAAACATGCACGGTGACACCAAAGCCTGGATTTTAGCTGTACCATACTTTTAATATCATTTTTTCCATTATTCAACATCAAGAGACCTAATCCAAATAAATAGCATTGCTTTGATTGCAATAAACCTTGAAAATGATATCCTTTCTAATTATAGCTCCCTATCTGGCATTTTCCATCCAGACCTATTTACTGTTCCAAATAGCAGTCTAATGTGTGCTGTGCAATGCATTTGTCATCAAAGGCCACTTTCTAAATCCTTGTTCCTGTAAATTGCTTTATATGCTGCTCTTGCAGTTTTACAGCATATGCTGCAATGTAAACTAGAAAAAGGATTGGTTCTGTACTTGAATAGGAAATAGCTTTGCACAACATATAGACTTGCAGAAATGTAAATGTTTTATGTGAACACATATGACTCCTAAACAGCTGATCACAACAGTCTCGGACACCATCTAATGTGCTACATAGCTGCCAACAAATGTTTCGCACCAGGAGAGGCAACGGACAATAAGATCCCCTGGACAATAAGACGCCCCATTGTTTTAGATAGCAAATAAGAAAAACTTAGACATCACAGCCATCCACATATAAAGTTAATATGCAACAGGTTTAAACATATTAGGCAGGACTGGACTATACAGTATTTACTCTATATTCCTCCAGCCAAGCCAAAAGGCCAGGACCAGCAGGCAAGGCTTTGTTCTTCTCCCTCTAGCCAAGCGGCCAGTGCCAGGAGGGAGGTCTTTTTTTTATTAAAAAGCTTTATTTCTATATGGCATTTATATTTTGATAACATTTTAGGCAACTAGCACAAGGAGGCCTTAGTTCCTGCAGAATGTGCAGGCCTATAACTTCACTCATTTGTCTATACATGAGCAGTACCCATTGTCTGAATCCTCTGACCAACTCATGGAAAGACACATTTTACCCTCTGGCATTAACAATTTACCCATAAGCACCTATTTACATATGGGAGGAGACATGAGCCTGTGTCACAATGTTCACAACAACAGACTGAGCTCACAACAGTAACACTGAGGGAGTAAATGCTATTATGATGTGTATTCACACCACACTGCACTTTCTTCACATCAAGCTGCAATACCCACAGTAACCCACAGGACATGTGCGGCGACAGCTTTAAAGCTGCTTAAGGCTTTGTTCCCACAGAGGCGATCCCCTGTGGGGCCGACACGATTTAAATCGCATGTGACAATGGTGGCTGATGGCCTCCATTTAGTTGAATGCGCTTGGGCCCACTTCAACTAATAGGCGGCGGGCCCTGATTGCAGCCATAGACCTGCATGGGCGCAGTTAAATATTGCGTGTCATTTCACTATATGCACTATATGCACTTTTTAAAGGCATGCGTTTCTGCATATATACAAAAAAACACATTCATGCATTTTTCACATTACATCTGCATTTTGCATTTGCGTTTTGAACAAATCAATGAAAAATGCAGGACAAATGAATAAAAAATGCATACAGCAGGGCGTTCTAAAAAACAAGTGAATGCTAACATTGGTTGTCTATGTAAAAACACGTGCACTAAAAAAAAAGCGTGCGGTAAAAAAACACACACGTTTTTAAAATGCAACACATATACAGTAGTGTGAAAGGGTCCTGAATGTTTTCTGTTCCCCTGTTGGCCTGATATTTGTTACCCTTTTATCCTGTATTGACCATTTATGTAGTAAAGGTTATTGCACAATTGATTGGTATGGTTCCTGTGTCCACTACATTTTTATACCGTGTAAATCTGTTGTAATATGTTTGAAGGTTCCCATTCATCCAGGTCATATTAAATCTATAATAGTAAGTCAAAGCAACTTGACTTCCTGGAGTTTTCTAGCAGATGATTCACTAGTCCAAGTCATCCAAGTGTTTCAAACATGGCTTATACAAAGTTCTTTCCAGTAATTAGTTCCCCAGGATGGTGTGGTGAAATCAGCATGAGGTTAGAGCCTTCATGGAGGAAAGGTGTTAATTACATTCTTCATCAGCCTTTCTTGCTTCATTCTATTTGCCCTCACTGATTTCCAATTTTGTGAACATAGAGCCTAGAAAGCAGATCCATTCATGTTTTTTTCAGAGAATTCTATACACCTTTAGATCTCTCTGTCAGATATCCTTTAGATCTAGTATCTATGTAGTAAAAGGTCCTTTGCAATTGAACTCAGGTAGAATTGATTGTTTAGAAAGTCCCTCACATTACATGGTTTTGGTAAAACAAAAGGAGATCTAAAGGAAATCTGACAGAGAAATCTAATGGTGTATGGGGACCCTTACTGAAATACAGGAACTCCAGATAAACTGTCTGGATATGTTCACTTTTCTAATCTTTTGGCAAATGTAATGTATGGTACTTTTCCCAGAATCTAGAATATTCGAGATGACGAAGATATAGCACGGTATTCAAGCTTAAGCCCCCCATACACGTTCCGATTTTTCGTACGAGCTTTGCCCGATCGATTGGGAGATTAATCGATCAGGAGATTAATCGGATGCGGAATTATGTACCCGACTGATCCCGAAATCTGCTGTTAATAAATAGTGTCGGGCCAATTGATCGGTGATAATTAGAATTCCGATTTTTTGTGCCAGCTGACCGACCGACCATAACATTTTAGTTGAAAACCGGGTGACACGATCGGACGAAAAATCGGTCGGGAGAATAATCGGAACGTGTATAGGGGGCTTTAGTCTTGGAAATGTCTTATTGTATGAAATCCCGGACCAGAGAAGTACCTTGTCCAACATATTAAGCTGGAAATAGACGGTTAAGATTTACCGTTGATTCCCGACCCGATTTCGGCACTAGGCACGGGCGTGATGACATCATCATGCCCCCCCGGCTAGTGCTGAGAATCGTCCGGCACTCTGTGTATGGCTCATTACTTCGGCTGGAGGGCAGCCATCCCCATTTGAACTAATGGGACCAGATTAAAATTAACAGTCCTGTTGGATCCATGTGCGATCCAACGAGACGGCTGATTTTAGCCCAATACTGCTTGTTGCTGCATCCGATTCCTGCACAGCCCGATCCCTAAGGGATGCGGGAGCGCGCACGGCATCGGATCGGCGGTCAGGTCGTGCAGGAATCGGAAAATCTATGCCCAGCTTTAGACACTATATATACTTTAAGTATTATTTTGGCCATGTAATTCCTAGCCTTATGGGAGGACCAGACCATAAGCTCAGAATTAGAGAGCTACCGTTCCATGACCTTAGAAGATGAAAGAGGAAATGCAGGTATGCATTTGAAATCCTTGCAGTGAAGAGCTTGATATGAGGAATAAGTCCTTAAGCTACTGGGAGAATCACCAGGCATTTTCTTTTTTTTAATAGTTTGCAATAAAAAACCATCATGCAGTGAATTTACATGTAAGGGAAACAGAATGATATTAAGTTCAGAAAGTACTTAATTTTTGCCTTATTTGATGCACTTTTTCCCCCCAAAATGTTTTGGGCTAATAAAGCTAATGTGTGACGAGCTGTGTGCTTGTCAGCCTGTAGCTTTGTATGTCAGATTGAGCTCTGGCTCTTTATGCACACAGATCAGAATGAGGGAGAGATCTTCCCTATGCTACTGATATGTATGGAGTGGGGACAGGGAAGCTCATAGCTTCCCCACTTCCTTTTACTCCCAGCATGAATATCTGACTGGCAGACTCACATTTTTTTCTTATTGCCCCTGGTGCATCTTATCAGCTGGAGTGTCTTATAGGGCAAAAAATATGGTATAGTTTCATGTTAATTTCTTGAAGAATCTGGTCTCTTTAGGCTTCATTATGCTACTGGTATGCTTAACCTTTAGAGAAGCAACCAGTCTCAGACCTTATAGGGAAAAACACCAAAATGATCACTTATGCAGTCATGTGCAGATAGAAAAAGAAGTTAGGAATCAGCATTTTTTATTACTGGATAGTGATGGATAGACATTAGCCGCATCTAGGCAGGTCAGACTTTTGGAAAAGATGTCTGCCTATTCACGGAAAACTGACAATCTAATTTGGTGATAATACTGGAAGCGACATTGGTGATGTCACTTCTGGCGTCATTTGTAATGCAAACTGGAAATGATGTCATGGACATAACTTCAGGTATTTTTACCAAATGAGAGACCGGAGTCTCTGGTGAGGGGGCAGCGCATGGATCCAAAAAGTTCTTTCGCCTTTTTTTGGCTCCCTGTGTACCTGAAGAATACTCACACTCGACGGGGAAGGTACATACTGTTCACCGGCGAGAAGCTATCTCTATTACTGAATAGCTAAAGTGAATCTTCATACAATCCATTACGTGAACATTCTTAATTCCTTGTAAATCAGCACTGTGTCACTGTGTCGGCACCCAGAAGCTTAGATTTCATGGAGATATGATAGAGAATAAATTAAATGTATAGCAAAGACCAGATTGCCTAGAATTTTATTTTATGTTCTATGTATTATTTTCTGGTAAACTGCTGCCTATGATTTTTTGAAAGCATAAATTACTGCCATGTTCAGTTAAGAATATTTTGATTATGTTATACAGTAAAATTGCTCAGTTTAAAACCTAAACTCCTGTATGGGCTCTAACTGCCTACACAGGGTCCCACAACTGAGGCGGACTACCCCGAGAGTCAGTGAAAGCAATGCTGCTGCTTTCTTAATGCCAGAATAAAAAATGACCATGTGTACTGGGCACTTAAAGAACATTACAGCAAGCTGTTCATGTTTCTTGTGCTGCCTTAAGTGTTTTGAAAATATTTTTTGTAAAACCCATATATCGTACATTAAATCCCATTAGTTGACTAACAGCCAAACTCTAAATGCCAAGGCATTAAAACAGATGAAACTCTGCAATTTAGCAGAAGATAGATGATTATGATTTAACATAGTTTACCAGAATAAATATTCTGCAAGTTCAAGTAGATTTTTAGGATTTAAAAAATGAGCCTTGTAACTTTTTAGAATGTATATTTTTTTTTTACAGCACAGCTCTTTGCAATTTGGAACATTGCCATTCCTAGACAGCTTGGATAACAAATAAGCTGTGAGCCAAACCAATGCATTTTCTATAGTCAGGCAAAACGTACAGCGCTCACTGGCTGGTAAAGCATGAATGATTTATTGCTTGTAAATGGATAATATGTGAGCACTCTAAAGCATGTTCTGCAAATTTTGAGGTTGAAAAAATGTCCTTAGTTTTGACCTAAAATGAATGAGGAGTCTATTTTTAACTCTGCTGAATGTCGCCAATGAATTTTATGAGCTGAGTGCTTTCCTAGCTGAAGAACAACCTGCAAAAAGCAGAGGACAGAGTATTATTTTAGCAGAGTAACTCTTTTAAAACTCAACAGAATGCTAAGGAACTTCTACATTCGCAGCATTTTCTCAGTTATATATAACATATACAGTTATAGTCATGTACATGTATAGTTATGTTTTTTATATCACTTATACAGTTATATTTTCTGTATTATGAGCAGCGAAAACTACAGCAGAGCCTCATATTCCCTTATTGGTACTCATTTAGTAAATTAATAAGGAGTTTTTAAACTCTCATGTAAAAGTAACTTTTCCACCCTCAACAAGTCAACACTTGGTTGGTACAAGCAATGGTTAGTAGATCATGTATATATCTTGGAAAAGCAACTTTTCACCCATTTATTACTTTATTCATGGGACTACATGTTCTACTTGTGGGACATGTTCACATACAAAACAACACTTTAGGGTGCGCAAGCAGCAGTGGACAAATACAGGCTCCAGGTAGCCACTACAACACAGAAAGTGCCTGCTGAACATACTGTATTAAGGCTTAAATACATGACTACGGGGAGACGTTTTCTTCGTCTCTTTGCTTTATGTATGTGATCTAGGCAACGTGAGCCCAGCTCATATACACAGGCAGAGGGAAGAGCCGCCCCAGGTCAGAGCACAGAGCTCCAACCAGCGGCAGTAAATGACAAATATTTTTCAGACACTCCTAGGTGCATACAACGTAGCATCTAATGGCCAGAAAAATACGGTAAGTAAAAAAACTATATATATATATATTTATTTATTTGTTAAATAGTATTTAACATGAGTAAATCATTATCCATGTTCACGATTAGGGTGTCTATTTATCATGTTCATTATTTTTTAATATATAGTTTATATTTTTTTGGAAATGAGAGGGAGCCATCCTAGTTCTATACAGAAAAGGGGGTTTGTATGACTAAATAAATGGGGACAGAAAATTCTGAACACCGACCTACAGTCAAAATGGTTGTCCTCTGAATTAACAGAGGCTAGGGGACTTTAGCGGCCAAAATAGATAGACAAAATAACAGTGGTAAGCATAAATCACACGTAATTAAAACAAGTTTGTTTTATCAATTTGAAAGAAGTCCATAGACATCCAGAGATATCATATTGCGCTTGATACATTCATAGTAGGTATAATGGCTGCTGCAGCCAGAGAAACGAGAGGTCGCTCCCAGGGGCAGCCTGATAAACGATCTGTCATAACATCTGCAAACTTGTGAAGACGTTCAGGGGTCGTTTAGATAGCGACCCCATGATGGTTTATGGGGCTAAAGCATGACAACCGAACGGTGGACTCCTAATGTCATGTCCGGTGGTCGGCTGGGTTAACGTGTCCTTCTGCAAGCAACAGTGTAAAATGAGCCTGGGCTGGGCACACATGTAAATATGTCCAGATTGATGGCCATTAATCTGGCCCATATCATATGTGGCCATTCCAGTTTTCTAATGGGGATCAATCCCGTTCAAAAACAGGGATATCGGACATGACCGTAAACCACGGTCAATGTCCATTGCTTTGCATGGAAAGCATCAGCTGAGCTCCTCCAATATCTGACAGCAGCATGATGACGTCATCACGCTACTGCAGGGAACATCGAACGTCTCCAATATCAAGCCGCGTGTTCCCTGCTTTAAGGCCCCCACACACGCACCGAGTGGGTGCCAACAGAGCTGCTAAGATCAGTGCTGGAAAGCAGCGTGATGACGTCATCATGCTGCAGTCCCGAGCTGACAGCATCGGCGCGTACCCTTTGTGTGTCGGCCGTTACCTTCAATGAAGACGACGGTCTCCATTTAAACTAATGGCAGCGGCCAGAGAATATCGGACATGACGTTCTCTGGCTGGCCGAGCTGTGGGGCGACAGGGACCTGTTGCCCCATGTGGGCACCCCCAATCGGCAGACAATTTTGCCGCCGACCGACGGCCGCGAGCGCGCACGCCCGTCGGTCGGCGGCAAAATCAGCCACTGATCGGTGCGTGTATGGCAGGCTTTAGTCTCCGTCCTACAGGTGTACCACCTACAGGTGAACAATTAAATTAACCCTTTCGTGTTCCTTTAAACACAATAGGATAACATGCTAGATATAGAGAAAAAGAAAAACAACAAAAATACCTTGTGTGAAGCATAGGACAACCTAAAAGGTAGTTCCCACTATAAATCTTACAGCGGCTAATGAACTACGCACTTTGCTGGAGGAGCAGTTCACTATAATCTGGATAAAGGGGATTAGTGGAGAACATGTATTCATTTCCTATCACTGCTGATTAGATTTACATTTGTTTTCTGTAATCTCCACAAAGCTTACAAGTCACAGAAATGTTCATATTGTTCAGTGCTGCCATGTAAGACCTTTCACAAGCCTCTGCAATGCAGTCAATGTTGAAAATAAAATATTAGATGTTAATATTAACATATTGAAATAACCTCTAAAAATAGCTTCTTGAACATAAAATAGGTTAAACATTGAAGTGACCCATCATCACCCCTTGCCAACGTGCGCAGCTTGCTGTAATCATGCAGATATATTTAGACTCTTAGTTTTATTATCATCCATTTGCAAATGGGTCATCTGAGGAACCAGGGGGATAAAGTGATTTGACGAAGATCACAGTATATGTAAAAATGTAAAGAGAAAAATATAGAATAAAGTATGCTTTATGGATGGACCTAAATGACTTTATGTGTGTGCAGCGGTGGAAAAGCTAGTGACAGTTTTCAATTACATTTAGAGATGACATATTGCACAGTGAAGTGTCACTAACACACCACATTTAAAAGAGATCACACAGTGAGTGCAAATAGATCAATCAAAATGACTAAACCTTTTAAAAAGCTGATTTTCTGGCTGCACTTGAGTTGAAGTGTTTTGTTATCAGTAAATTCAAATACCCAATATTGCAGCACATAACAGATTTATCGAACAATCTGGTCTCATATTAGAGGCTGTATGTTTGGAGTTTGTAAATAAATGTAATGGTTGTGTACAATTAAATAATATGGATGTGTGTGTCAGCTAGCAATTGTTAAATCATCTCTGACTTAAAAATACCTGGTTGGTATAAAGTGTCAAGAAATGCAATTACTGCAGGTGTATGAAGACTGAAGCTGGCTACTCTAGACATATTGGAGACTATGTGGGAAGACTCCCTAAGTGTAGAGCTAAGATTTCTTTGCCTTGTTATTCTCTGTTGACTCGGGACACTTTCTCACTATGTGTTAAATATGGACGTGCAATATAACTAGGATGATCCTGAACCTTTTAAACGTTATTATTCCTCTGAACATCTTCCCTGACTTATGAGGAGAATTGCTGGACCGTATAGGTCTATAGGCTACAAATCTTTAATTGACTGATTTTAATGTGATTTGGTTAATAAACTGTGAAACCTTTTTTTTTTTTTTTACCTTTTTCTAAATTGGTCTGTTGGTTTTCTCCTTGGTGGTACAGCTATCGTCAATACAGGTCACACTAAATCCCCAAATCTTGGGATTTGAGGCAATCCCAAGACTCCCCTACGCTTAGGGAGTCTTCCCACATTCTTTTTTTGGAATTCCCTTGAAATTCCAGGGGACAGTGACCACTATTGTGTTACCTCAACCTCCGTTCCCATATATTATTCATATTGGAGACTATGTTGCCTTGTAACTGACTTTGAAAATGTTGGAAAATTGGCCTGATCATTGTTATCACCCCCTGGCATACTGTGATGTTGGTTCTACCTGTTTCCTCACTCAATCGTAAAATGTTGACTTGATCAAAACCAACAATTGGGTCTGTGTCCACTTTGACTGTTGGCTGTTGACAATTGCTTTGGGTGATCAAATTGTGTCTATATAGTAATTGTACTCTATGGCATGAGCTGGCTAAATGTATATTTTACCCATAGGTGATTTTCTAGCTTCTTGAACCTCTTGGGTATTCTTACTAAAGCATCAGTTCTCGCTCCTACCCAACTTGATGCTTTGAGTGTTTCAACACTTTTTAAATTTACCTCTCAGTAAAGGTCCCCAAACAGGCAGCGATCCTCCCTCGATAGATGAGGGACACACTGCAGCCACTCAGAGGATCGGTGGGCACCCTTTATGTACCGGACATCACTTTGGGTGGGGCCAGTAATTTACCGACATGTTGGAACACAGCGATCTGTCTAGGTGAGAATTTGCAGCCGAATGGGACCTCGGCGGGAATTTGCACTGCGGTCAATTTGCTGAAAAATCAGGCGGGAATCAGAGCGTGTATGCCTACCTTAAAGCACCCCATATACGTCTAGATTTTCTGTTCAATCAACAAAAGATAAAAAAATTTGGGTCAGGGAAATTGGTGATTGATTGTATGTTTGCCAACTGTAGTAACAGATATTTGATCAACTTTTTTGGGATCGACTGAAAGTGTAATCAATTTCAATCCAACCAATTAAAATTTACCAGCAAATCAATTTTCAAAATTTTTTCCCTAATTTTAATTGTTTTAGTTTGATCTAACCATGTGGGCTGCCATAGATTTTCAATTAATCAACCAAAAATGTTTTGAATTAAGTTGATTGGATGAAAAAAAGTGTATGGGGGCCTGTAGAGTGGGATGCCTTTGCGAAGGTCATGGCAGATGAGTAAAGCTGGAAATTTAAGCACAGACATTAAAGCAGGGTACAGACAGCTTGCTATTCGAGCAGACGGATATACGCCTCAATTTTATAAAATGTTCTCTTCTCAACTGACCCCAGTCCTCACCTCGGTCTTCAATTCTATATCTGACACTATCGCTTTCCCATCACAGAGTTTAGAAGCGCACATCTCGCTGATTCCCAAGCCTAATAAGGACCACACTTGTTGTGGAAATTATAGGCCTATCTCACTAATCAACCTAGATGTGAAGATTTTTTCTAAAATGATCGCAAACAGACTTAAGTTGTTCCTTCCTTCCCTTATACACTTTGACCAGGTGGGATTTGTCTCGGGCAGGGAGGCACGAGATAATACCATCAAAACGGTGCTCCTGTATGAGACCGCGCGCAAACGCCAAATCCCCATGTGTTCATTGTCAGTAGACGTGGAGAAGGCCTTCGATAGGGTCAGTTGGCCATTTCTGGAGGCCACTCTGCGCCAGATAGGAATTGGTCCCATCGTTCTCCAGCGAATTATGGCACTATACTCTGGCCCCATAGCCAGGGTAAGGGTGAATGGCAGCCTATCGGCTCGCTTCCCGATCCTCAACGGTACCCGCCACGTATGTCCCCTGTCCCCGTTATTGTTTACTTTAATAATTGAGCATTTAGCCATCACGGTTCGAAATATTCCGGATATCAAGGGCATAAAAATCGGTGGATGCGAGTATAAGATGTCGCTGTTTGCTGATGATCCCCTGTCTCTTTCCCTTCACTCCTTAGGGAATTCTCCTGATTTGGAGCCCTTAGTAATTTTAAAGTTAATTACGCCAAATCAGAAATCTTGAATATATCCCTACCAACTATGGATATGTCAACAGTAATCTCTAATTTTTCTTTTCGAATGTGCACCAGATCACTGAAGTATTTGGGAGTGGAACTCACAGCCGATCCACAAAAGTTATTTGAACGCAATTTTCTGTCACTATTTCAGAAATTTAAAGCCCTTTTAGCATCCTACAACACAAAAATTTACTTATGGTTTGCACGGATAAACATCCTGAAAATGGATATTTTACCCAAGTTGTTGTATTTCTTCCAAACACTTCCTATATCTCTCCCTACTAAGTACTTGAAATCACTCACATCCTTATTCAGACAGTTTGCGTGGCAGGGAAAGAAAGCTCGGGTATCCCTTGCAACACTTAGTCTCTCGAAATCTAAGGGGGGAGCTGGGTTCCCAAATCCAGTGACTTATTATTATGCGACTCTACTAACACGTGTCGTGGATTGGTTCCACAATAAAGAGGTTAAGTTATGGGTCACCCTAGAACGTGATACATCTAACAGAGACTTACACTCTCTTCCCTGGACTGTTAGAGACGCCGATATGAAAGCTAAATTACCTTCTTTTACGATAGCACTGCTGACCAGATGGGATATTCTTCTTTGCACTTCACCTCATATCTCAACTAGCCCGGGTCCACTCACCCCCCTGTTTGGCAATCCTTTGTTCCCCCCCACATTGAATAGTCACAACTTCTTAGGCTGGAATGCCTCGGAACATTAACACGTTTTTCAAATTCTGTCACAGGGCAGGTTGCCAGGGAGGGATGATATGCCACAGGAAGTGGTGGTGTGACCCCGATTCTGGCTGCATTATTTTCAACTTTATGCTTTTTACCACTCTTTCACGGATAAAAGTAGTCTAACACATTCACTCACTCCATTTGAAAAGCTCCTTATAAATGAAGAGGCACCGGCACATAAGGTATCTACTATTCCCTACTCACTCAAGAGGATCTGACACCACATCCGACTTATGTAAACAGGTGGGAAAGGGAATTGGGGAAGTCCTTTGATCAATCTGAATGGCACAGAGCCTTCTACCTAACATATGGTACGTCCATAACCAGTAGAGCCCAGGAGACTAATTTAAAAATTATCTCAAGATGGTATCAATGCCCAGATGTTCTACACAAATATGCACCAGAACGATCAAACAGATGTTGGCGATGCTTAATCCACAAGGGGGACATAACGCATATTTGGTGGGGATGCCCGGTTATACAGCCGTTTTGGGATAAGGTCTTTATGATGTATAACACCATGCATTCTCTCTCTTTGAATGGCTCCCCAGAGATCGCCCTCCTGTCTATGCTACCTGGTTCTTATAAGTCCATAAAAAATGGTACGCTACGATTCTTTCTTATCGCAGCAAGGGCTGTAAACCCTAGACATTGGTTATCCACAAGTCCACCCACGATTCATGAGTGGATAGCGGAACTTGATGAGCTGGAACGTTTAGAGCGATTGGTAGCTGAAGATAGCGGGCGACTGGAGATCTTTCGGAACACATGGGGTCTGTGGCAGCATTTCCGCACCACGTTAGCAATGCAGGCCCTGCTCTAGTGGGGGCTCAGCTGGTGAGGAGCTGCCTTACATGCCCTCTTCTCTTTCTTTTCCCTCCTTTTTTTTTCTCTTTCTTTCTTTCTTTCTTTCTTTCTTTCTTTCTTTCTTTCTTTCTTTCTTTCTTTCTTTCTTTCTTTCTTTCTTTCTTTCTTTCTTTCTTTCTTTCTTTCTTTCTTTCTTTCTTTCTTTCTATGTTGATGATATGTATGTTTTTAAAAATTTATAAAACGTTATTATACCAAAATAAATAAATAAATAAAGAGAAAAAATAAAGAAGAAAAAGTATACACACCCATCCCCCCTCACGCCGACTGACACAAGGTCTGAAACAACGGTGAGGGGCGGAAGTGCTCCAATCGGCCACTGTCCTCTGCCACCAAGCGCTCCAGATGCTCCAGCTCATTCAGCTCCGCTAACCATTCAAAAACCGTAGGCGGATCAGTAGACAACCAGTGTCTCGGCACCACAGCCCGTGCTGCGATAAAAAAAAATCGTAAAGTATCCCTCTTAATTGTTTCTATAGAGCCGGGTAACATGAAAAGCAGAGCTATCTCAGGGGAGTTAATCAAGGATGTAGAGTGCTCTGGGTCAAAGTGATGTAATACATCTGGACAATGATACCACCGGGTGAGAATTTTGAAATTTGTCTTTGCTAGTTGTAGAAGTGCCAAAAGTCAGTGAAAAAGCTTTATTCCAATCCTTGGGATCAAAAGATTTACCCAATTCTCTCTCCCACCTGTTTACATATTGGGGATATGAGGAATGTTCCCCCTGGGTGGGCATACTTTTTGACTCGTGGGCCACAATGGATTTTTAATGTGACATTAGGGCCAGACCAAGAGCCTGCAAGGGCCGCCGACATAGTCCTCATAAATAGGACAGGATATTTGAAAAAAAGAAAATATGTAAAAAAAATTATAAATAGAAGCTTTTGATAGATAAGCTTAAACATTCTATTACAGGCAAACTATGGTCTCTAGGAAACAATCCAACCAATTATCCTCTGGGTGTCATCTTTACTTATTGCAAGAAATGAGGATAGCCAGAGCATCTTGACACCAAGGTGACAAAGGGCCAAATTTGAAGACTAATGGCCCCCATACACCTTACAATCTTACCATACAATTTCTGTACAATCAACTTTTCTTCTACCAAAACCATGTAATATGAAGACCTTTCTAAACCTTCCAATCACTATGTATCCTATTAGGGAGACCGCTATACTACATAGCTGTTGGTAGATCTAAAGGAAATTGTATGGAGTGATCTAAAGGTGTATGGGGGGGTTTAAGGGATGGTTTTGGCCCCCCAGGCCTTTGTTTGCCTACGTCCAGTTTAGGTAACGGAATCCTAGTGCATGCTTAGTCTGAGAGAAATTTAGGACATAACATGACATAACATAACACTGTTTTAAAGGCAAATAGAAAAAGTCATGTGCTGCTGTTGTGGTATGGGCTTTACCAGAAGACCTTTTTATAAGGGATTTTATTTTTATTATCTCTCATATTTAATAATACATTTATACATGAAATGCATGTACATTTTGGCAAAACTGTAAATGAACCTTTGCGATGTACAGAAGAGGCATAACTTTACCTTTGCCACTTCCCAGCACCCACAGGGATGAATCTCTACTATGCATTTTATGAGTTTATTTTTGATGGCTTTTGGTGAAAGGCAAGGTTGTATATGAACCACAATAGAAGTAGTTCCATTTTTACTCCAGCAATCCATCCATGAAACAATTCTGCAGGGGATTAGACAGAATTCAGAAAATAATTGTGAACATTCTAACTTTAGTTTAGTTGCTAGGTTATGTGCATGGCTTTCCAAACTCACTTGTTTTTTTTGTAGATTTGCTTTTTAATACTCCAAAAAAAAACTGGTTGGTAGTGTTCTTACAGATTTCTAAACATATGAAATGTATATCTGTGATTTTGTAATCATTTTTCCAGTAATGTTTCAACATATGTTCCTATGATGCAAATGATCAGTATTTACCTGAATAGCTCTATATTAAGCAGATGAGTAATTCTCAGCTGACACTGTGTGACTTCGTATTCTATCACATAATGTGTAATGGATGAATGACAAATTTGCAGGATGTTAAAAATATATCTCTGGATTCAAGCTCTCTTTTCATTTTACTGCTTATGTAAAGGTGCGGGCTGCATTACACATTCATCTGCTACATTTAACAAGTCTGAGCAACACGAATAATCATTCATATACCTCACTCTTTTTGAACTTTACAGATTTCTGTGTCTTTCTGTCATTCTCTCAGTCTAAGAAATGTGATATGGATATTTCTTGCAATATTATTTTTTTTATTATCTAATAAAACGTATAACTAACCATTGCCTTACAAATTATCCCTCCATACAACACAGTAAATTGTACAGTGGTAGGAGATAGAATACATACATCCAGAATAAAAAATACATATATTTTTTCAACAGCGTCAAAACTAAAAAAATTAAAATACATTTTTATTCACCACTGAGCTGTCAGTTGGTGGAGAAGTGCTCCAGAATCCTAAATAAATCTAAAGCTGGGAATAGACGGTACGATTTACCGTCTATTTCTTTAGCCGATTCTCTGCACTAGCAGGCAGCGTGATGACATCATCACGCCCGCCTGCTAGTGCCAAGAATTGGACGGCACTCTTTATGTGCAGCTCATTAGTTCGGCTGGGGGCAGCTGTCCCCAGCTGAACTAATGGGATCGGGCTAAAATTTACCATCCTGTCAGATAACTGTGTGATCCGACATTTAGTCCAATCCTTGTTCGTTGCTGCATCCAATTCCTGCACAACCCGAACCTTAAGGGATGCAGGAGCGCGCACGCCATTGGAATGGGGATCGGATCGTGCAGGAATTGGAATGTGTATGTCCAGCTTTAGAAATACAGCCCCAGCACTACAACTGAAAAAGATAGTGTCTAGGAAAGCATGCCTTCGCCTCACTCCATCAGCTCAATCTTCTATAAAAGTATGGCATTCGGTTTTAGAATACCAAGAATCTTATTTGTTGAATTCGACAGGTATAGCAGGTAACATCCATTATAAATTTCTAGCATTTAGCACATTCCTTTTACATTTTTCACATTGGGTTTATTCCTTGGTGGGAGAAAGGCATCAGATGGAGAAAGTAAGTGCCACATGCTCAAAAAATTTCAAACCTATGGGCATTTATTTTTTTGATTTTTTTTTTAATTCTTATATTCACCTGTTCATGTTGCTATATACTGCATTCCAAATTATTTTGCAAACTGTATTGAAGTGTCATAAAGATTAAATATATATATTTTTTTATAAAACTAATGGATGGTTTTCTGTCTCTGGACATTTTTGATCACAGAATTAAAGAAAAGACACAAATAAAGATGGTCTACATTATCAATCAGACCACCATCTCTCTCTGCTGATGAAAAGCGTTGTTGAATGCCTTAGACAAGGAATGAAAACCTTAGATATTTCATGAAACCTTCAGCATGATCATTGATCATCATGATCAAATTTGTGGCTGACTTCAGAATACACACAGGTTCATGAAGATAATGGCAAAATAAGCAAGGTTTCTGTCAGACAAATACACGGAGATACAAAAGAGCAGCTGCTAAAATGCCATTACAAAGCAGATAGTCATATGCAAACAGGTATTTAAAGCTGCTGGGGCCACTGGAGTCCCACACACATCAAGTTGCTGGATCCTACAGAGAGATTGAAGTTATGAATAATCCTTCTATTTGGCCACCGCTAACTCTCAAGTGGACTTGCCACCTTCTTCCATGGTACAAAACAAAGAAATATGGTTTCTGTAACAAAATCATCTTCATGTATGACAATTCACGCTCTCATGCTGCAGAGAATACATGCTGCAAAGAATACATCTGCATCATTGGCTACTATCACAATAAAGAAGAACAACTCATGATGGTGCCCCCATCCTCCACTGACCTCAATCCTATCAAGAACTTTAGGAGCACCCCAAAGCAAAAGAAGAAGCAACAAATGGCCATTTTCAGTTCTTTACAATCTATCAAATGTTTTCCAATGCTGTTGTGCATAATAATTTGGATTAACAATGTATTTTAAGCTTTTTATTTTGGAAAAACATATCATTAGGTGGTTTATTCAGTAAAAATTGAATTAATGCCTAATGGTGGATGACTCAAAAATTATGGTAACTGCCACTTCATTGACTATTAAGGAAAAATCAGGGAGCATTTGCATCATAATTTGGAATGGGGTTTTTTGTACAGAAAAGGATGTTTTCTAGAAAAGAGATTTCTTGTCAACACAGATCACAGACAACTGCTGTAGAATTAAGAATGCAGAAAACACACTGTTTCTCTGAAAATAAGCCCTTGTTACAGTTCTTGAAAAAAGGTGAATTTAAATATTGTCCATTCAGCTGTACCAAAATACATGCAAGTGAGAATAGATTGCAGCAGGACAGATAGGCCTTTCACCAAGGAAAGCAGACGCCTCAAAAAGACTCACACTCACTAGGGATGGACCGAACTGTTCGCCGGAGAACAGT
>CM070033.1:148261025-148278919 GCA_036250615.1 Ptychadena robeensis
TATCTATCTATCTATCTATCTATCTATCTATCTATCTATCTATCTATCTATTCATCACATCTATAAAATTAAGGACATGCCCGTAATTTTTAGATCAAGCTCATTACTTTGGATGCCCATGGGTTCCCATCCAAAGTAATAAGATCACACAAAGGGTGCACAGCCGATTCTGGGCACGATGGGCCTTGCATGATGACATCATCACACACGGTCGATCTGCTGGGAAATTGGCCCGGCATCAAGACATCTATGGCAGGCTTAAGTCCTATATGAAGTTAATGCATCAGATCAGGGGAACCAAGTTTGAGGAGAGTTATGATGTGTGCTATGTTTTGTTGATTTCAGCAGTAAATAGTATTGGAAACCTTTTATCCATATGTAGGATTCTTATTGGCTGTGAGTCAATTCGAGTGGGTTGTGATTTGTGAGTTCTCCTGCAATAGGTTCTTTTGGGAGCACTTGAACAGGAGTTGTCTTGTCAACAGTATCTGAGGTAACTAACAATTTGTGTTGCACTATGTGTACTTCAGCTACAGTGGCTTGCAAAAGTATTCAGCCCCCTTGAACTTTTGCACAATTGTCAAATTTTAATTGGAATTCCACGTGAAAGCCAATACAAAGTGGTGTACATGTGAGAAGTGGAACGAAAATCATACATGATTCCAAACATTTTTTACAAATATATAACTGCAAAGTGGGGTGTGTGTAATTATTCAGCCCCCTTTGGTCTGAGTGCAGTCAGTTGCCCATAGATATTGCCCGATGAGTGCTAATGACTAAATAAAGTACACCTGTGTGTAATCTTATGTCAGTACTAATACAGCGGCTCTGTGACGGCCTCAGAGGTTGGCCCCTACCAAGACAAGGCCGTCCACCTAAACTCACAGGCCGAATAAGGAGAGTGCTGATCAGAAATGCAGTCAAGAGGCCCATGGTGACTCTGGACGAGCTGCAGAGATCTACAGCTCAGGTGGGGGAATCTGTCCATAGGACAACTATTAGTCGTGCACTGCACAGAAAAGCATAAGAAGTCCCGTTTACAGTTTGCCACAAGCCATGTGGGGGACACAGCAAACATGTGGAAGAAGGTGCTCTGGTCAGATGAGACCAAAATGCAAAACGCTATGTGTGGCGGAAAACCAACACTGCACATCACTCTGAACACACCATCCCCACTGTCAAATATGGCGGTGGCAGCATCATGCTCTGGGGGTGCTTCTCTTCAGCAGGGACAGGGAAGCTGGTCAGAGTTGATGGGAAGATGGATGGAGTCAAGCCAATGTATATACAGCTTTATACAGTCATTTATTGTATGGTTTTACATTTTCTACATTGTAAATTCAAAGTAAAGACACAAAAACTACTAAAGCAAACATACGGAATCAGGAATTAAGCCACAAATGAATTTTCTTAATGTGTACCATTGCATTGTGCAGAGATAGTCTTGGTACACAGTTCTATACTCTATATTATAGCAGTCTACTCTACAGGGGACCCCAGAAGCATAAGGTCCCCCCCTATCCACTGTGCAGTCCAGCCCCACAGCTCTGTTTACCTCTTAGCATCCCGTCAAGAGCTCATTACTTAGCCTCTTTCACAGGACACCCTCTGCAGGATACTCAATGGCAAGGAAATTGTCCATACTGATTTGCAAGGAAAGTTAAAGGCAGTTTACTGAATACAAAACAGTTTTCCGGTACATGCCTGATTTTAGTTAAAAGATTGGAAGGATAACCTTCTCATTATAAGGAACAGTGCCAAATCTTAATACTTCTGCCAGGGTTTCTCCTTTACATATTCATACAGAAGATCTTTCATTATTCCTAATTGAATTGATTTTCCTGTGGCTTTGCATCACTTTTCTGACTGTAGCACAGAAAAGCTTGGGGGTGCATAGAAACTCATATGCTCTCCCAGAAAGAGATGCTCACAAAACTGTCCCACTAAACACGTTTCCTGCCTCTAAAAGATACTGAGGTCTTCATTCTCCCCATTACCCTTTTCTGTACTCTATGATCCTAGTTTAACATGACTATGGCCATATTATTAGCCGGAGGCATTGATTAAATAAGGGAACCCAATAAAAGTCCTAATACCTGATTACAATTCCAAGTACACTTGGAGTCCAGAAGCTGGAGCAGAAAGCAGAACCCAGTTGCAGGCAGGATCAGTGCACAAACAGTTCTAGCAGAGGGAGCAAGCACAAAAATGATAAGAAACAAGCTGAGGTCAGTAGCCAATAATGTAGAGAAGAAGAATAGTCAAGCAATCAACAGCAAAGGGTCGGGGCACGGGTAATGGCAATGAGAGCATCAGAAGCAACAGCAGCAAAATAATGACAAAGGCACAATTATCTTGCAAGGAGGAAGTGCATGGAGCTTATATAGGAATTACATTGCATGGGCCAGGAGTTCAAGGCTCAACAAGAAACTAGTTATCATCAGGGGTGCACATAACATTTTTTGTGATCTACTCAGATGAGTACCAGGAGATGGTGTTTGGTACTCACCCCATATGTAGGGTGGTCTACCTCACTGTCGTACTCACTGTCCTCTGCGTCAGCTTACTGCATGGTAGATTCTGCTGCAGATGGACCTCCCTTTTCCTGATTGATCCTCTGATTATCTGTCTTCATCCTCAGGTCAACAGCTGGCTTTAAGTCAAATGTAAAGCTGGCCATACACCTTTAGGGGGAGGAGGGGGAAAGCTCCATGCATTTCTCCCCCTGTGTAGTACGCGGAAGCGCTTAGGAAGGAAAAGAAAGGTACACAGAGCTAAGTTTTAGACCATTTTGCATACCAGTGTACTGCTTATGTGCACACCTTTTTATTAATGTATCTTTGCCTAAGAGACCCAACAAGATTGAAAATCAGGCTTTCAGGTGGCTTAGCAGACGGAGCTGTAGCCAGACTTCCTGGATTTGAAACCTGACACCAATTTTCATAGCCATCCCTACCTAGAACTCTCACCTGATATATAGTCATACTTGACTCATAGAAGCTACATTTCAGACCTAGGAAGGTCTAGGAACTTCTGTCAAGTTGTACTTGTGGCCTGCCTAAGAGAACACCTCTCTTACTTTGCCATAGAGGTCAGAAGAAATTATGTTGTATAACTTTCACAGTTTTATTTCTGGTGCTTAAGTTCCAGTAAGGAGCAGTAATATAAAATATCTAAGTAGGGTGTTTCAGGACCATGGACAATACCTTACAAAGAAGGAAAATTCAGTAATATAACTAGGGTAAGCAGATTGTGTGGCCAAAATGCACTGTTCTATAATGTGAAATTATGTCCACAAATTTGGTAATCTTACAAAAACCAGGGTAAAGTATATGCTAGTACCTTCTCCTCAGAAAAAGACCAATGGATAAATCTAGCTAGTCCGCCATTCATTGGTTTATTTCAAAAATATTTTTACAGATCCTCATTAATAGGTTCTTGGAAAGAATGTTAAAATGTTGGTATGACATTTGCTCTATCAAGTTCAAGACTTCTACTGTTTACAATTTAGTTGGTCTAGTTGTTTTCCCTCTGCAGCTGGGAAGAATAACATCAACACTGAGTATAGATACCATTCTTAGGGCTCGTTTACATGAGTGGTTGTTAATAGAGATGGTCGAATTTTTTTTCAAAAATTCGACCATTTCGACAGTTTCGACTTAATTGCAAAGCCCCTGAGCATGGTATCATCACCAACCTTACTGGAGATGTAGAGAAGGGTTGGGGGTATACTACAAGAAAGAAAGTATGTCTCTAACACAAATAGTTTTTTCACAAATTAAGTTCAAAGTCAAGTAGAAATTTCGAAAATCTGAATTTCGACTTTAACTTTGAACTTAATTTATGCAAAAACTACATGTGCTAGAGCAACACTTTTGGTGATGACACCATGTTCAGGGGCTTTGCAATAAGCTCACAAAGTTAGCAAGTCGAAAAATTCGACCATCTCTAGTTGTTAACCGCCCAGTAAACAACCAATTAATGCAACCGACTGGTGAATACAACATGAGGTGTGCGTCTGACGATTTCCAGGCTTTCGCCCAATATACCTGTCATAGGGTCCCTATCTAAACGACCCCGAGGCCCTGCAGAAGTTTGCAGGTGCTCACTAACAGAAGTGCCTGGTGATCCCGGCTTGCAGCAGCCTGGGAAACGACAATGTAAATGTAGCCTTAAATGCTCAGTTTAAATAGACAAGGCAATGAAAAGGCTGGACTGGTCACAGGAGTAAATGTATACAACTATATTTACTGTGAAGCACATTCTTTAAGATAAGAAAACCATGAATATGCATTGAAGCAAGTGGAAAATCTCACCAAAAAACCCCCAAAAAACTCTTATATACCTTTTATAGTGATATATGAATAATCACTATGCAATAGCTTGTCTGACTTCCTTCTCCACCACAAGTCCTGTCTTACATCTCAATCTCTCTACCACATCATCCTCCCACCATCATATGAACATAGGAGGGATGGAGCGGGGGGTGGCCATCTGCAATCAATGACCATGATGATATGGTTTGATGAGCGTGACGTAGAAGATCTTGAATGGCCTACATAGACTCCTGACCTTTCGAAACCTGAACTAGAATGGAGTCTGAGGCATACCTGTCAATCCTCCCATTTTGGCCAGGAAAGTGGCTTTCCCGGCCACATCCAGATTTCAAGATATCCATAATTTTTCCCAGATTCTTCAAATCACGCTAATGTCCCACCCCGCATATTATCAGCACAAGCGGAGTGGGACATTAGCAGAGAGTGAGAGAGTAACACCCTCTCCCTGCTAAAACAGCTGAGAGGTATGCCCGGTACCAGAAGTGACATCAGTTAAACTATAAATACTGCTTTTTTGAAAAGTTTAAGACAAAATGTATCTGCAAATAAGAGATTGTCTACTTACAGAATGATAACAAATAATATTTATTTTTTGTTTAAATCTTGCATGCTCTCCCATGAAGGGGTAACATAAATGATTCATCTTCTGAGAAAATGGAATCGTATTAAAACAGACTGCTTGGCTCTCCCCATGCCAAGAATTACAGAAAGCAATTTCCCATTCCCCTGCTGTTGTACAAATGTATTGAGTTTACTGAATATTTACTGAATATCAGTGAGTAGGGAACAGCTTGTGTATTAAGATGATGATCCAGCTGGTGAAACATAGCACTATTGTCCAGAATTTTGGATAATGTATATTATTCTGCCAAAATCAATGATTCTTTAAAAATATTTTCTATACTATTATGACATTTTAAAAAACTAGTGCAAACAATAGAGGGAGAGGAGCCTATGGCTGTCAACTAACCTGTTCTATCAATTCCTTCCTGCAAGGAAAATATTTCTTTTTTTCATCAGGTGAAAAATTCGCAATATTTTGCAAATACGAATGATGCCTAGGCTGCTCATCACTAGTAGAGATAAGGGAAAGAGCTTCAGGGTTTACTACAGCTTCCAGAACACTTGCATGGTCACCTGAAGGCCTATGTTCAATAGAACTGTACCAGAGGGTTCTTAAGAATCAAGAAACAAGGTATTGAAGACCATACCAGAGGATGGAAATAAAACATACCAAATTTTAAGGATTTTGTCATATTGAGTCAGAAGGATCAACTCCCAAAGTACCATCTCTCCATCCCAAGGTTGGTTTAATATATAAAAAATGTATGTATATAAAAATATATATGAAGAAAAACTGTACTTTGGGAGCTGATCGTTTGGGGTCACCATGTGGGTTTCTAAAATTCTCCAATCCATGTACCTACCGTATATACTCGTGTATAAGCCGAGTTTTTCAGCCCAAAAAAATGGGCAGAAAGTGTTCCCCTCGGCTTATACTCGAGTCATCCAACTGTCCACTCACCTAAGCTGAATTACCATGCTAAATTTCAGGCAGGCAGCTTCCCTCTTCACTGCATATCTTTGCTCAGCTCTCCCTGATTGCCGACTAAGAGCTGATCGATGTCAACAAACTTGACACTGCCACCTGGTGGCCAGTTACTAGTTCAAATACAATTCAGTTCAAATAATAATAATAATAATAATCCTGTGTTCTCTTAAATTTATTGAGGTTGTGGCACTAAGATGAATCCTGTTTGATTCATTCTTAGGGGCAATGGTGCTTTCTCTATATTTTTCTCATTCAGAAAACTCCACTATCTGACTCTTCATTTCTCATCTTCGGCTCATGTAGACTCATTGATAATGGAACGCAACAATGTACCACACCTGATATTTACAATATTTAAAAAAATTTTCATCACTTTCTTTTTAAATCATTTTAAAAAAGATTATTGATGAGTATTGAACTTGAATAGGGTTTAACTTAAAATCCTATGCCTTGCTTTTGCCATATAAAGTCCTTGCATGAGAGTAAAAGCTGTGTTTTTTTTAGTCTTTTGTGTCGACCAACCAATATTTTCTGAACCAACTCTTTAGAATGATGACCTGCACTCCTTGTAAACTTTTTTTCACAGGCAGGCACAAAGATTTTCTCTCAGGCCTCTTTAAAATTGGATTCACCGGTGCTGGAGCTCCCAGAAGACTCATCTCTAAAGCCTCTAACTGACACCATGCACAAAATGCCAGGACCTGCACACTCCAGAGGAAATATACAAAAACTTCCTTTATTGAAATACAAACATTAATCGACAGTACATCGACTCCCCTTGAGATCTCCTCTTCTATTACACTTTTCTCCCTTACTCCAGTGCTTACTCTAGAGAATGTCCAATTTAAAGTGATCAGTGTACAGCAACATTGTAAATGTCCTGTCCCTTCGAAATAACTCAGCTGAGCACACCTCTGAGTGAAAGTGAATGTCCAAATTATGCCCAAAGTGTCGATATTTTGTGTGGCCACCATAATTTTCCAGCACTGCCTTAACTCTCTTAGGCATGGAGGTCACTCCATGGGCTTCACAGGTTTTGAAATTCTCTTCCACTCCTCCATCAGTCATAGGCATCAGGCAGAGTCTGATTGGGCTTAGGGGAGAGCATGTAACTGGTGTGCAGGTTTTTTTTGCAAATTTATGACATCAGCACCAACCAACAATTACAAGGCGGTGGAGAAAAAAGTCAGTAGCTGACTTATGCCACACACAAGCTGGCACCTTCCACAAATAGCAGCCATAAAATTTTCAATTAATCCAATGCAACTGTTTTATGTGACACTCCAATGCAAGTATGTAAATGTGTTTAAGATTCTAGGCTTAATTATAGAGTTTAGGTCCATATTGAGTTTTATTAGGTCTTTTTTAAACTAAAGGAAATTAAAAGGCCATTGAGCTACCAATGTCATAGTGATCCTTCTCTGGTCACCTCTGTCATAATGATCCCTCTCTAGCATCCTGTGTCATAATTAGTGTTAAGTTCCAATATCCGATTTTCAAATATATTCGGCGAATATCGGCTATTCGAGAATTTGCAAATTTGGTGAATATGGTGGCGGATATTCACAATTTTGAATATTCGCATTGAGATGCTTATGGGCATGGATTGCGAATATATATTCATTTTAAAGGTAATTACGAGGTGATTATAATTGCAAATCTAGAGTCGCTTCATTCGCGTATTCACAAATAAAGAATCGAATATTAGTAGAATTATTCGCGAAATATTGTGAATTCGAATATTGCCTATGCTGCTCATTCATTAGTCATAATCATCCTTCTCTGGCCACCCTGTTCTATGGCAATCCCTCTTTGCCTACCTATGTCATAGTGATTTCCTTCTTTAGCCACCTTCTTTAGCCACCTGTGTCATAGTCAGTGGCATAACTAGGGGGGTGCGGTTAGCTGCCCCCATTGTGTGTATATATATATATATATATATATATATATATATAATATATATATATGGTTAAAGCCAACAACAGTGTCATTAGAGGGGTTGTTTGGAAAGGCTAGGACTGCCCCATACATAGAAAAAAACAAAGTTTTTTAAATCCCTTTAGTAGTGTTTAAGGCTGAAAAACTACTAGATTATATTTATGTGACCAGACGGAACAATGTAACCACCATGTTTGTGTAGTCAGTGTCATCCTGCAACCCATCTTCTTTCCACAAGACAAGGACAACTGACCACATGTGAGGCCGACCTACATGAACTGTTATGGGGTTGTGTAGTGGACATGAACATTTTCACTAGACCTTGTTGGGGATGGGCAGATTTGTGTCAGCTGAACTCATAGAGTGTTCTTGGAGTAAAGGCTGCCATACACGCATCGAGCGGCGGCCCCACAGCTTGGCCGGCCAGAAAACGGACATGTCCGATATTCTCTGGCCAATGCCGTTAGTTTCAATGAAGACCGGTGTCTTTATTGAAGCTAACGGCCGGCACACAAAGTTGCCGGCCGATGCTGTCAGCTCTGGAGAGCTCTGGAGCTGCACTCTAGAGCTCATCTGAGCTGGTCTGTCGGCCCCCACTCGGTACGTGTGTGGGGGCCTTTAGTCTTATGAAACATGTGTTTCATAAGCAGTAGTAGAGAAGAACTGTGCATGAATAGAAAGTAGATAGCAGAAGAAACCTGAAACAATATTCTAATGTTTCGGTGGATTACGGTTCCCCCTTCATCAGGGAATTGGAAGGGTTGGTGGTGAGCACTGCAGTCTGTATCGTATATGATTAAAGTTTGTAGTATCAAAACATGTATACTTGACAAAGTAGGCACAACATTTTATCTAATAAAAAATATAAATGAAACCCTTGCTAAGGATCAAACTTACTTGCCTCCCTCCCAGAAATGGGCTTTCCAACTGGCTGGAGTTTTTAACACTTTATATATTTATGTGTGATACTCCACTCCTACGTCTAAAATCTGTACCAGTTTTAATTAAATTCTGAGTTATATTTGTATTGTTTGTCATAAATTTCTGTTTTGATGAGAATTCCCCTTACTTTTTGTCTTGGGAAGAGAAAATCAAATGAAGGGGCAAGTGGACAAATTACAAAACACAAGAACATTTAACCATTTCATACTTAAAAAGGGAAACAAAGGGCTTGTCAATAAGTATACCCTGAAATCAGGAAGATAAACAAAAACACAAATATATGTGGACAAGTCTTTGATGTTAAACTTTTTGACCTGTTCGAGAGCAGCGTCCTGATGATTGATTGGTTGATTGATGACTCGACTGGACAGGAATCAAGGCGCACCACTTTAGGTAGTCCATCCAACGGAGTGACATTTGAACAGGGTTTACAGACATGTCCGTTACCCGTTTAACAGACTTGTCTTTGATTGGGATCAGTTGATTCTGCTCGGAGACAGGGGTGGCTGCATTAGATGGACACTAGATAGATGGCTGTGAACACGCACGGCGTTCAAAGTGGCCATCGATCTAGTGCATATCAATGCATGTATGGGGACCTTAAGTGTACATGCATCTCTATGGTTTAAACCAAAATGATGTACAGTTCAGTTTATAGCCAAATGCCCATCAAATATAAGGTATGGGTCTTACAGATACTCTGAAAAATATATGTTGAATGACATAATATTTTTCCAATACAAATGTAGGCTGTGTATGTTTATTATTGTTTGTTTATTGCTTGAAATAAATGGCCATCCACAGCTTCTGGGAATTGCTCATCCAGAAGAAAACATATTAGCATTGTTGCATGGACCATGTCCTTCTCAAATCAGCACTTAGTCACTTCAGTAAATATTTGATGAGATGGATGGTAGATGAATGCTAAATATGCTAAAAACAGCCTTTGTCCTAATAAAGAGACTGAATACAATATTTATAATCCAAAGCAATTACTCTTATATTAGAAAAAGTTTCAGCAAAAATGCAATTAAATATAATACAGGTATTTGTGTAGCTGGGTATTGGCTTTCACAAGGAAACACAGAGTAGCTTTTATTGAATCACAATAATTTGAACATTTTATAATTGTTATGCCCTAATTAGGGAATCGGGTTATAATGCACATTTGCAATGTTCTTCTATAAACTGCAAATAATTGCAATTGCAATAATTTTTTTATTGCAACAACTTTTAGTTTCTAAAGTAATTTTAAAATGTCATGTCATTATGTAAGACTGACTTCTTCCTAATTACCTCATCACATTATTGATATTTAAGAAAGGTTATGGAGACGTTTAACCAGCATTACCTGTTGTTTTTAATTATCAGATCATTCTGATGACTTAAACATATCATAGTGTTTTAATCAATAGTATTTTGAAGGAAGCAGGGGATCCATGTGCTCTTGGTGCAGACAATATAATAAAAAGATTATAATAACGATATAATGTCCCCCAATGCTCTATTTTCACAAAACCTGGTTTTAGAGATAATGCTATTTACCTGACTGCCACTAACATTACTACTTTTGACCGATTTAGAAATTATTGAATCAGAATAACAATAACTAATAATAATAACTGACCCTTTCAAATGGAGGTGGCAGTGGGAGCAACCTACATATATTTTTAATTAGATTACAGATTACCTTAACTATTACCTTACCTTAACTATTCATTTTTGGGTGCTTGCATGAATACCTACCTACGGTATACCTAATGTCAACTGTCAGCCAGATGGCCCATTACCCTTAGTATTCCTGCCTGGTTCAGCCTCTGGTTGGAAAAAGGGTATACTACCAAATGTCAGCTAGAGAGATTACCGGATTTTATTGTGCCAATCCCATGGTATTCATAACCAGGCCTATCTCTAACTACGAGGCACTGAAAATTCAGTTTCATGTGGGGGATGGCCAGCAACGAACGAATAGTTAGGAAGAATAGGCAATACATTGAACCAGTGGAATAATTTTAATACATACAGTCTACTATATGGATTGGAGATGGGCTCAGTCAAAAACACTAAACACAAACTGATTAAATGCCAGTAAATGGAGCTAGATTTTAGTCTTTGCTTAGGTTTGGGTATGGAAGTTAAGTTGGCAATGTTGTATTGGTAATTTGTCAACCTTCGCCAACATACGATATTGAAAGCAATGAAAGAATGAGCTCTTCTGATCACAAATACTCCTTTTATCACCCCGAGAAGAAGGAAAATTAAGAGTTAAGCTGGGCATAGTCGTTTTCCCATAGACTGCGCTAGTGGCGAGAATCGGCCGGGCACCCTTCGTGTTACTAATGGGATTGACCGGGAATTTACTGTATGGCGGATCACCGTGCAATCCGACATGCAGCAGATTCCTGGTCAATCTGACCAGGTGGGCGCACCCTATTTTCGGCCGACCACTGACCGATTGGCAGGAAGTGCAAGACGGCCGATCGGCTGAAGAAAAGCGCAGGAATCTGCCCGTCTATGCCCAGCCTTAGAAAGAAAAAGCTATTAGAAAGATATTCCTCAAAGTACCCTCACACATTAAAAATGTATACAAAAAGTGATTGACTGAAGGAGGTTATTGATCCTTACTAATATATTGTATATATATATATATATATATACATAACAAGCGGCGGCCGATATTGCAAAATCAGGCTCGAAATCGTGGGTGCCCACATGGGGCGACAGATCCCTGGAGCCCCAAAGCTCGGTCGGCCAGAGAACAGACATGCTCATCTGTCTGCACTCTACACGTGTGTGGGGACCTTTACAGTCCTATTTTTGCATTCCGTAACACTTGAAATAATAGCTGATAATAGTTCAATTAGTTAATTAGAAGCATCTTTTCAGGGACTGTCAAATGTAATTTTACCTAGTCCTTTTGACAAGTAGCGCTGTGTCTTGTTCAGTAACTAACTGCCATGTATACCTCTTAGAACAGATGCACAAAATCTATATTTAGAGATTGCAAAAGTGATCTTTAATTATCCTGACATATCCATCACTTTAATAATCACATTCCAGGTTGTTTAGTGAAATACTTAAAACAATACATATATATCAAGAAAGATTAATAACAGCCCATTTGGACAACTTAATTAAAAAATGACTCACATGGCAACTAAATTTCAATACCAAGGTAAACTACATTTGTCTTATATGTATAATCGAGCGCTTCAGGTAATACATGTGTGGGTAGAATACAAAATTGCCTGGGGTTTGACATTGTCATAAGCCATTTAAAACCATTTGTGTAAATGACGCTTGCAAACCAGGCTCACAAAAGACCGGGCTTTGCGGAGTGTAGAAAAAAATCACAGGTCACCATGACTAATCATTTAGAGACTCATCAAAGCTTGGATGTGAGTGGTGCGGCATACTTGTATTACTCATAGGTTGCTGTAGGAAGAGATAAGATGTGAAGTGTTGTAATTATTCTTGTCTGTCAAACGTCATACTGTGCTTGGCTGATCATAATTCCACACCAGCCTAGCAACATATACAGCCATTCCTCCCTCAGTTGTCCCATTGTTTAGTTTTACTCTCAGAAGCTAAATAAGTAAATATGTTAATGAATGAGATTAGATAAAAGTATTTTTGTGTATGATCTTTAATGGAAGAACAATAAATTTGATTACATAAAGCTTTCATGTTAATGTTTTTTATTATTTAGAACATTAAAATATTTGAAGTATTTTGTAATCCAAAATCACTATTTATTAGCTTACCTTACATTATGCAACCTCCTCCCCCTCAATAGAGTTATTATACAGTCTTGCTTTAAGTCTAAGACGCTATTAGAATTCCATTTCCAAAAATGGTTGAGCTGATGTGTCAAATATATAAAAAAAAAGATGTGGTAATGTGCAACTCATTACACCATAGATTATTATCTTGTATTTATATAGCCCCAACATATTACACATCGCTTTACAGAGCAAATATAGTCATATCACTAACAGTCTCTCAGAGGAGCTCACAACTTAATGTCACATATATGTAACTGACACATCATATGTCACAGTCTAAGTTATGTGTAGCTAATGTAGGAGAATCTTTTTTGGGGAAACCAATTAACCTACCAGTATGTTTTTGGCATGTGGAAGAAAACCAGTGCGCCCAGAGGAAATCCATGCAGACACAGGGAGAACATGTAAACTCCCTGCCTAAGTCAGGCCAGGATTCAAACCTAGGACTCTAGCACTGCATGGCCAGACTGCTTACCACCTGAGGGGGACAGCAGGTAGCTACCTCTGGAGGGAGGGTAGGGACACGAGGCAGCTGGTCCAGGGGACAGCAGGGAAGGCTCCAGGGACACAGGTGTCATCAGCTAGACAGTGTAACAGGGCTGGCAGCGCAGGTACAGATCAGGTTGCAGGAGAGAGCAGCAGGCAGGTAAGTGTTAACAGGAATCAGTCTCAGAACACAGGCAGGAGTCTATATCACAGGAACAGCACTGGTAGTCAGTGCTTAGCATAACACAGAGACCTTAATACTGAGGCAAAGCTGCAAGGGCAGGGTTCCTTATATAGCTACAGGAGGTTCACTATTGGTCAGGCAGGTCACATGACGAATACCTTAAATCCCAGGAAATGACACGCGCTGGTGTTTCAGGAAGTGTGTGGAAATAATAGCATCACTGCTGAACAGGGCCCCTAGATCTGCAACGGTAAGTAGGGAGGCGGCGGCGTACAGCAGCCGCCGTTACACTGCCCATATGTATTTCGTTTTTAAACAGTGTAGTATAGAGTTGGGTAAAGGCCATAAAAGGATTCCTTCAAAAAGAAATTATATTGAAACATCCCAGAACTAAATGGGTTAAATAGGTAAATAATATGATTATATGATATGATAAACGGAGTCTTTTTCTCTCACAGATAAAGTTGGGGTTGGGCGAACCATCCTCACACCTTAGCATGGTGGTGGCAGGATCATCCTTTGGGGTTGCTTTTCTTTAGCTGGGACTCATTTAATAAAAGTGGAAGGAATCATAAACAATTCCAAAATAAAGTTACTTTTCATTTAAAAACCTTCAGGGTCTGCAATAAAACTAAAAGGAATTCCACCTTTCAATATGACAGTGACATAAAATCAACAAAAGAATGGGTTTTCCAGATTATAGATGATAAAAATTATAGATTATAGAGAAAATTGACTTCCCTAGTGCTCTCCCTAGTACTCTGCTGAGGTCCAGATTTCTGTACCAAAAACGCACCATAGACTGGAATAATAATGTTTTTTATGTTTTAGGCCTGTAACTTACCAAAGTATGTCCATACAAGGGTCTAGTAGACATCCTGAATATAATAATGTTTGAAACACACAATTATGTAAAAAAGAAAATTACATCATCCTATAATATTCTATCCTATCCTGTCATCATCGTATCCTTACACCCAAAAGACTGAGGAAATCTAGTGTAGATACAATGAGATGCAATCTAAGTCTAGGGCTCCACATGAGCTTTGATGTGCGGACGTCAGCTCATCCAATGACTGCCCTTCCTATCCACATTATTCGCCACATCTCATAGCACAGCTGATAACGTGGCCTGTTTAAATGAATGGACTTAATGAAAGTATAACTAATGTGCCTCAGAAGGTAGACAGCCCTGGCATAGCCCCTTAGCTGGCTTGTGCACTGTGTTCAAATTCTAGCGCAAGTGGAGCCCTAGCCGAAGTGCATCTAGTGTAGAAAAAGTTCACTATAAATGACAGCACTGAAAATAATGCAAGTATTGTAGCATGGATCACTTTTATCATTTAATTTGGAACTCCTGTTGAAATGATAGTCTCAAATTAGGTTTCGAAAGTATGCTTCACACATTTAGGGAGTGTAGAGAATAGATTAAAGCTGAAAGTTGATTGTATTTATAAGTGTTTGTGTTTTTATTTAAAAAAATTATTCAACTGGACAATGTGTATATATTTTTTTACTTTGAATTTCATTGGATACATTTATTACTATATTCAATTCAATTTAACTTCAAATTTGCCCCCCCCCCCCGGGTGTGATGATCAGAAGCCAAAGAGGACATTGGGGGCACCAGAATGTTAGATCAGGCATGTATATTACATTAAATTGCATTGCATGCATTGAAAACTGTATTTAATGCGATTTAAATAAATCCCAACCCCGCCCCGGAGTGATGCCACATGATACCAGGGTGACCAGCATCCAGTTCCTAAGAGGAAGCATCAGAAGAGAGATCTGAACCACCACAGACGCTGGAGAAGGTAACATAGCACTGTGGGGCACAGTTCAGCAGTGGACGAACCTAGTTTGTCTGCACTGGACGAGCTGGGTACAGCTCAACCACTAGGGGGGTTATAGTTGGAGCCTAGACCTAAATCCAAATTGAAAAGACTAATATGGAGTTATTTTGAAAGTAAGAGTCTAGATGTACCATGCTCATAGACTAACACAAGAAGACTAAATGCTGTAATAAATGAAAAGATAATTCAACAAATGAATGGTTGAGGTTGTGCTTATATATCACATGCTTTTAATCAGAATTGTGTGTTTTTCATCTGAATTATACAGGTTATAGATCATATTATTAAATGCAAAAGATTTGAAATGTTTTCTTATAGCACAAAAACCTGGCATCGAAACAAGGAACTAGACACTTTGTATAGCCCCTGAAGTTTAACGTGGAATTAGCTTAGACCATTCCTTCTCTTTTAAAGTTGGTCAAAAAGTATAAGCTTTGTTTGGTCAAAATTACTGGTTTGTGTGTTTCAACTAATTTGTTTCTAGAAACACATGACAAACCATCATGTGGTTCATGAAATCAAGGACATGTTATATTACATTAGGTCAGAATGATAGAACGATGATGAAATTCTTTACTGACAATTTTCTGAGAAAAGAACACCTTATTGTATTCTTTAAAGAAATGACTCATGAAAAGACATAAAAGAACATACAGGTTTAAGGTTAAGTAGACACTGTGTTAGCAGAAACAAAATGTAAGGGATAATTGCATGTTAAAGCAGAGTTTCAAAATTTTAAAACTTATTACCTTCAGTGTGCAAATCAGAAATTGCACAGTGCACGGTAGCTCTGGTTACTGATGTAAAAATCTTGAATATTCGCGATTACGAAGATTTAGCAATATACTTAAGATTTTTGGGGATTTTCGAAATGCTGATAGTCCTAATAAAAATTCATAATAAGAATATTCACGATCAACACTACAGTACTTTCTGACAGACTGAGCAAAGCTACAAATTACAATTCTTGGAACTATCAGTTGTTATTCATATGGTTAAAGCCTTTATCTCAGTAGGAAAAAACTAAACAGTTTTATTGTTTAAAAACGTTTTGCAGGATTTACTCTTTTAATGTTCATCAAAATTTTTTGGAGGGGATATTCAAATTCCATGAAAAAAAGGAATGCGGTCTTTACATCATAGGACGAATAGGTTACAATATTCTGTATAAACCTGGTACACTGTTCTCTTCTTCCCCATGTACCTATGTACCCTTAACCAACCAAGCCCTCCTCATTTACAGATCTATAACCAAAATCTTCCACCAGAGATCCCAAGGTTTGTTGAAGTTACACAGCACTTTTCCTGTCTGTGCCTGTGCATTACAAGCTCCAAAGACTTACAGTATATAGCTACCTTCATCTTCTATATATATAACAAGAACCGCAAGAAGACTATGGATCTTGTACTACACAGGCACAAACAATAAGGAGAAATGCAGCAATGGTTGTCAGTAAATTTATATCTGCTGAGAGAGCGGGATAGATAAAGGATGTTGTTAGGGGTAGAAGAGGATAAGAGGCTTTTCATTCTCAACCCAGCATGTGTGCTGTATGGGTTTGCTGGAACCCATAGTCCCTCTGTTTACTGTGGCTTGAGTAACTTGGAAAGGGAAAGGCTAACACAGGTCCCTGTCTGTGCCCTGGAACAGGAATAGGTTGTACACCACTTTAGGTGATGGACCCATGACAGTCCGACCTGGACCCAAAATCTAAGAAAAGTTCAGTATTCCTACACATTGGGCAGCTCTGCCCTTGCACTGCACATTATTTTCAGAAGCTTATACACAAGCCTCTGCCACATACTGACAACCATCAATGACAACGATTTTTCCTTGAATAAGAATAATTTTTTTAATATTAACTTTTTATTAAACAATTTACTAAATCAAAAACAAAGAGGGTGTACAGCATAAGGAAACAGAAATAATACAAGAGGACATGTAAAAAGGCGAAACATTGCACAGAGTAACTGAGATGCAATAAAAATGAACACTGTAGATGAAAAGAGAATGCAAAGGATCGTGAACTACAAAGTGAACTTAGAAAGTGTTTAACTGTGGAATGAAGTTTGCAGTGGTGTTTAGCAATAGCCCTACCCAACTGGTAGAAGGAGAGAGGCTGCACATTCGCCAACTGGAAATGAAGAGAGCAGAGTTAAAGGAAGGGTATAGAGAGAAACATAAAAATTTTAATTCTTTATCTCTGCTGCTGAACCAAGTCGGAAGGGTGCAATTTTGGGGAGTACAGTACTGCTGTCTAGAAACTCCTTAACAAAGTGCCCTTAGCTGTCTTTTAGTAAAGGCCTATGCACTCCTCAACACTGAGAGAAAGCTCTCTCTTGATATGCTGCTGGCTCAGCCTGTCTCCCATAGGGACTCCTTGCTTCCATTGGAATTAGGAGCAGGAAACCCAAGGAACCTTGGCCCCTTCTATGTTTCTCTTCTTAGTTTTTGAGATTTTTTTATTGACTTTTATAAACATACTGTACAAAAAAGGAAAGAAATTAAGACATAACAGACACAATGTGTATAAGTTATATTTACAATCAAACCATTTGCCAACAAAATGCAAGCGTGAACCAAGAGCATGGAGGAGTAGCAAATTCATGGGTTCCTGTATTTTTTTTTAAACAAATCTTTCTCTCCTATACCCCCTCTGGGTACAGCACCACTCCCATTCTGAGCAGTAGCATGTCCAGTACAATGAAAATAATTTGTTTTACCCATTATTGACTGCCCATTACACTACACAATCACAGCATAGTGATGAATGTATATTCTGGTCACTGATATATGCTTCTTTGTTCTCATTC
>CM070033.1:148299228-148309846 GCA_036250615.1 Ptychadena robeensis
ACGGAAAAAAGGTGGGTGGTACCACAAATGAGGGTGGACAGTGTAGAGTATTATTAATAGAGTAAAATCCGATCAAAAGCGGTTATAATATGAAGCCTGAGCGTCACAAGAAGGACGGATCAGATAGCAGAGTCTAAAACCGGAAGATGGACAAGAACTAAGTCCATACTGACAGCTGAAAATTCATCATGTAAAACGTAAAAACTAAGTGTGACATGGGTGTAGCATGGACCCCACGCGGAAGGGTCAAATCGTACTCGGAGTATAAGCCTGGGAGAAAAGGAAGAAAAGATACAGGAAGCGTTAATAACGGGTAAAATGCCACCTTATGAATGGTGTTTGGTATTTGTGTGGGGGGCATAGGTGCCACAAGGCTTGAACCTTAGAGTAAAATGGAGAAATACATTGTTTGGGGTTTTTGTTAACATTTTTTAGTGTTAGGTGTCAGGCTGTCAGACACTAATGAGGCATACTAACATCAAGGTCATTTGAAAAAGAATAAGGTGTAAGCAAAATGGTCTTAGTGAGTCATAAAATGAATTAAATATAACCGTGCGCGTAAAAAACTGTTAAGTGTGTTTACTGATGCGGCGAGCCGTTCGTCACTTCTCGCGTAGCCTCAATAATGATACAAGGCACAGTTTAAAGTCTAATGTTAATTCTTGTATATGAAGTTTAAACCTATGGAAGTAAATCTGGTCTTCTGTCTGGCCTTTATTTGTGCATGCCTTTTTGCGTCAGAGTACTCAATTAGAGACAGTAGTAGTGCTCAACAAAGCATAGACTTCTGCAACACAATAATTGGTAATGCGGCGGACAGTAAACCTCCACAATGTGTGGGTAAAACTTAGTAAATCAAAAGAATTGTCTAGGTGTGGGGAGTGCGGACGTGTTTTTGGTAACAGTTCTTAATGGTGTTTACCACGGGCCACAATTTTATAAGCAAACGCAGCACACGAATCTGGTGCGAAGTGGATAACACACAAAATATACAAGATATGAGGCAACCAAATTAAAGTGGAGCAAAACAGAAGTAAGAAGCAAACAATTAGGCGTAAGAGTGGGTGGGACCGAAAATGGGCGCGGTGTAATGGCAAAAAACAATTTCGCAGTGGAGTTTTTAGCCACACTATGACGTATGAAGTGAGAGAATAATAGGATCGGCCGGGGGCAGTAAACGTGAACAATGTATAAAATTGTTATTATTCGCATTCATAATAGAGATGTTGAATGGGAGCACGACCAAATATTATAGATAATGCGGGGGGCCACAGGGGCGGCCTCAACCGGTAGTGGTACGGAGTTCGCCCGGTTGCGATTATTTCCCCAAGATAATTCTGTGCACAAGGGGGAAAATCGTAGCACCGGTATGTGCGCACGGACGCCTATGACAGATGGTGGATGGTGTGCAGAAGAATCTGGGAAAAATCGCCGCCATTGCGCGTGCCTTTTCCGAGCAGAGACATGTTTTGTGGTGGGGGGGGGTGTTAAGAAAATTTGGACATAATGATAGCGCATTTTAGCTGTTGACTAGGGGGATAAGAGAACACGTGCGTGTTCCGAACCATTTATATTATATTGAGCTAAAAGATGGCAAATTGAGAGAGTCGATGCGGGTCCCATAAAAGGTGGCAAGGTGTAGGAAGGGTAAACCGGTGTAGCCGGTAGGGAAAAGGGGGGGGGGGGGGGTGATGACGATAAACACAAAGCATACATAAAAGGTGTCTAGGGAGCTCGATAAAAAAACTCTGTAAAGCGGGTGGTATCCACAGCCTTGTATACCCAGCCATTAAAATAAATTAAATATGGCGACAAATATATTTGGCAGTTAATAGAGATAATAGTGTGAATTGTTGTGAATGTAATCGCCAGTAAAGTCATCTTTAGAAAGCCGGAATAGGTGCCTTTAGGGCCAGTTTGATTTATTAGTAGACGACTACCAAACAAACATGATTTTTGACTATATAGGAACCCAGCAAGTCCAAACCCAGTCAATTGCTTACACAGTCATAAGTGCAAATGGCAAGTGATATATGTTGTAATATGCCGTTACAATCCAGTAGTGGAGCAGGGGACATAAAAGTCCAAAGGCCTTGCAGGACATGCAATCACTGTTCTCCAGTAGAGCTAGTATAAGTGACATAAATGACAATACCAGACTAAGGGGCCCACAGAGGCTTACAGCGAGCAACAAACGATGGCTGACAACAAGGTGTGGCGGGCTCAACAGGCCCTACAAAAAAAAAGAACTTTTAAATACAAATAAGGTTGTTTGCACAGTCTAGTACTGCATGTGCAATTACATCTTTTATAATGCACTGCTTCTATGCAGTTTGGATGTGGTGGCTGTCTGCAGTTCAAACACTTGGGGTTTTGACCAATGGCCAATACAAAATGCAGTAACATGTAATTTTTTCTCATTGGCAAGAGGCATTAGATGTGTTGGGTCTGCCTTTTTTGGGCTTTTTTTCTTCTTTTTAATTTACTTCTCCCCAATTCCACTTCTGCCAGAGTACATACATCCTGATTTAGTATTGTCTCTTCTCTAAATTAGTATCTACTGAATGATGAATGTAGCCCCACTAAACAGCAGCAGCACACTGTCATCCTGTGGAGAAGTTAGTGTTAAGGCCCGCCCCCCCCATACACAATTGTGATGTGCTGTCGAAGAGATCGACTTAAACCACTCGATTTTTATGTACAGCGAATCGAAATTGACCTAAAAACTCGATCGATTTGGAAAATTTTGATCGATCCGTATACTCGAATATTATTTTGGTTGTGCCCGTTGCCAACATTTTGGTGTGTTTACGATCACCATCCTTCGATGTTGCATCAGACCAACATCAATCAATAGCGTTTTTTTTCTATGTGTGTTTTATTTCCATTGCAGTTGACATCGCGAACGTAGGGGAATCAAAACGTGTATGGGGGCTTTAGGTAGACTAATAATAACCTCCCTGGCGTTCACGAGGTGCAGATTTCTGTACCAAAAGTTTACAAGTGTTTTTGGCTCTTTCCGCCCCCATACGCGTCACACGAATGATCGCCGATTTTGGCGGAAGGCTCGTTGTGCCTGCAGCTTTGTATAAATTCTTGCAAAAAGGGGGGGGGGGGGGGGGGGGTGGGGGGCACACAGAGAGCCAGCGGTTGCCACCTGTTTCCGGCCGTGCTCAGTTTGATTCACGATCAGACCTGCGCCAGTATACTTGCTTCTGCAGGGTCGTAACACTAGGGAGGTTGAAAACCACCATAGAGCGCTATGGCTTGGCGGGCCGTTTATCGAACCATCGTCCCTCAGCATGATACTCATCATGCCATGGGTCAATCGTTCGAAATACACCTTTACTATTTGACAACCAACTTTGGATGGGGACCCTTGTCCCATTCAAGTACTCTTGTGCGATCGACCAGAGAAAAACGTTTTTGTTTCTCTGGCTGATCCAAGTTTTGTGCGATACGAACGGTTGCTTCCAGGTTGGCGCGTTCATTTTGCGATTGATCACCAAGCGATCAACCCCGAATGCGCATGGTGATCATTCGCAAAATTGGCCCAAGATTGAAGCGCTATGGCGGCTTAGAGGTACAGAAACAAATTTATTTTTTTTTGGAAATTTTTATTTTTTTATTTTTATAAGTTTACACTGTTTCTTTTATTTGATTTGGTTGATAAACCATTATAAAACTTTATCCAATCCATCAAATAAAAACAAATGTAAAAAAATTAAAAAAAAAATCTAAGAGAAAAGAAAAAAAATTCTGTACCTTTAAATCTCCCCGGCCGATGACGCCATCGCACACTAGCACAGATCACGGAGAAGCTGAAGACCTCGGGCTATTCCGGATCTGCTTGTTCAGAGAGCAGAGATGATCCAATACACTAAATGCTCAGTGTGAGCATTCCTACGGATTTCACTTTTTAACTGGATTAGAGAAAGACATTTTCTCAATCCTTCAAACGTTAAAAAAAAAAGATTTAAAAAAGAAAAAATTTTTTTTTCCTCTAGAACACCCCGGTCCCTCCTCCGTGACGTCACACGTCCTCTCCGTGACCCGGAAGTAGCCGCCGACGGACGGCGAAGATGGCGATGCGGCGATGGATGCGATGGAGGCGATGGCGGCGGAACAGGTGACTCCACGATGTGCCCGAACCCGTTTCGGGGGCGTATCGATTATTTGCAGTGTGCCTGTGCCCTAACTGGGTTCGGGCATAATCGCTAGGGAGTAAAAAATGCCTGCCATACAACCGCCCTCTTCATTGAAGCTAATGAAGGGGGCCCCATAATGCATCGCACACCATAATGCACCATAATGAAGGGGCCGGCCATAAATTGCCCATAATGCACCAGGGTGCAAACGTATGACGTCATCACGTTTTTGCCATTCCGTGATTATCGAGAAGTCTGTCTGTCTGTGGGGGTGTATGGCAGCCTTTTAGATGGTGTTTACATAATTGATAACAAGTCTAAAATACTGCCAACATAGTGAAGCAATTTTGTTTTTTTTTTTTTTATTTGCGGCTACAAGCTTTAACTATATCAATAAGCCTGCTAGTTTCAGTTTGTATCACTTTTTCAAAGAGAGATAGAGAGAAAAGAGAGGAGAGAGACAGGCTGGCAATATGTACAAGTAAAGCTATATAACCGGGGGTGATTCAGTAAATCAACATACGTGCATCCAGAAAGTATCACTTTTTCCTTTTTTTTTTTTCACTTTTCCACATTTGTGTTATATTACATTAGCACCTTATTCCAACATTTATTAAATTAAATTAAATAAATTTCCCCCTCCGAATTCTATGCACAACCCACCCCATACACCCCACCATATAGCATTGTAAAAGGTTTTTACGACTGGGTGGTAGTAAGACGAGCCGCCCACAGTCCAACTAGGTGCTTCCACCTAAAGTTTTGGGATTTGTGCTGTGATTGGGCCGTTGTAATCCCTTGCTGTTTTAAGAAGCTTGATTGTTTTATTCACCCATCCCCAGCAAGTCCATTTTTTGCTTGTGGGAATGACTAGTGTCTCCTCCAAAGATATATAAACGAGTTTTGCAGAGGTTCATTTTTTGTGTGAAAAAACAATTCTCAGCTTTACATTGTAGCAAAAGGTTTCATGTTACAAATTATTTTCATAACACCTTCTCACTGCTTCCCAGTCCTTTGAGCAGGTATAGGTTGTGCCAGCTTTGTGCATCCGATTTCAGAAAGGACTGAGGCTGTTAATTTGCTGCGCCAAATGTGCCCAAAGTTTGAACAAAGGCTGGTTGACTTTACTTTGTTATTTTCTCAGTTTTTTTAAATGGTAATATATATTTGCCTAGCTCAAGTAAACTTTTTTCACATTGTCAGTTGAATTTAATCTGACTTTGGATTAAGGCTGTTTTACATAACTTTAAAAAGTTGATGCACTGTGATACTTTTTTTTGCTGTACGATAACACTGCTTTGGGCAAAGTATCTGCTTGATTAGGGCACTCCTGACATATTCGCTATATATGTCTGATCCCTGAATTGTATGTGATGATTGCTATCATTCACATTCTGAGATGTTTGGACGAAAACAGAATAATATTGCAGCTCTGGGAGGAACGAGGAGTATTCCCATTCCCCTAGACATACACTGCATTCCAAATGATTAAATAAATGTATTTAGTTTCATAAAGATTGAATATTTTGATTTTCAATTAGGCTCATAAATGCTATTGTGTTCAGGGTGCATTTTTATCACCAAAACATCTAGGAACCTGTGATAATAGTTTTCATAATTAAAGGAAAAACTACTAAGGAAATGTTCCACATATTATGCATACCACCAATTTCAAGCAATATGGGAAAGAGAAAGGATCCTCCTTTCTCGAAAAGCGTGAAAAAGTGCATGCCTTGACAAGTTGGTAAACCTTAGAAATTACATGAAAATTAAGGATAATCATGGGCCAATTTAAAGATTGTGGTGTCCGTAAGAACACACACACCGCATTCTGTAGATAAAGGCAAAATGAGACCAGAAATACATCAATTAAGAGAGCAGCTCTAAAAGCAAAGTGGGGGGCTTTGTGTTTTGGTACCGGCAACATGGGAAGGATATTGTTGGCCCCTTTAGGGTACCTGAAGCTGTGAAAATAAGCTGTGAAAAGTTATTGGAGTTTTTTCCTGACTTCTTTCATGGCACAAAAAGAACAACAATGCTTTCCCTTCCTTACCAATTCAACTTCCATGTATGACCCTGCCACCATTTCATGCCTCAAGGATATCTCTGCGTATTGGCTGCTATCGGTATAAAAGGAGGGAAACTCATGGTGTGTTCTTATCATTCCCTTACCTCTATACCTGGAGCATCCCATAGAATCAAATGACCTTAAAGGGTGGGAAGCGTTTACATCCAACCATCAGCTTTGGGGGGCTATTTCTTTACATCCTGCAAAGAAATTCAGCAGAAACTCTCTAACTTACAAGTTCAATAGATGCAGACTGTGAACTGCTATCCAATACGTGGTTCCTAGTAAAAAATGTAACTTGATCATTTAAAAAATGTTTTTTGATTGAAAGTGCTTTTGATTTCAGTAATGCTGTAAAGTTAGAGAAATTACAAATTTCTACACTACGGGTTGCATCTTATAGTGGAAAAAAATAGATATTCTTTCCAATAAAGTTTTCCGACATTTACATGCTGCTGTAGAAGCTTGCAGAGTTTGAATGTTGATTAACACAGTTATTAAAAATGTAAAATATAGATAATAGCGAAGTCCCAGAGAAATGACATCCCTCCAAAATTTATGAAAAGACACAAGACTCCTCTAACATGATTTCAATTTCACCTGGAGGTTAAATCACATTGGTCCATGGTCATTGGCGTATAAGACAGCGTGTTCCAGTTCCTCCAAATTCTCAACTATGCCAGCTTCATTTCACAGGCAACAGCTCTGGTGGACATTCCTGCAGTCAGCTTGCTTAACCTCCCTATAAAGGTTGCGACATCTGTGGCATTGTTCTGTGTGATGATAACTGCACATTTTAGAGTGCCCTTTAATTGTGGGCAGTCTCAAGGCACACCTGTGCAATATTCATGCTGTCTAACTAGCACCTTTACATGCCACACCTGTGAGATGGGATTGGGATTATCTTGGCAAGGAGAAGATCTCACTAAATAAAGTGGCCAATAGTGATGGCGAACATCACTATTCGCGAACAGTGAGTCGAACTTCTGCAATACCCGCCGCAACATCGAACCTGCTTTGACTGTAATGGAGGGCGAACTTCTCAAACCTTCAGTCATATTTTAGCCAAAATACCATAAAAAAAGGGCAAACCACCTGGACGGTGTCATTCCAAATGGGGATCAATGCTAAACTTCCCCCCCAAATATGGATTTTTTTAAATGACTTTTTCCTTCAAGGTCTAATTGGCCGGAAATCACATCTAGAATACAGACTTTGCCCAAAGTTACCTGACATTACCTTGTCAGATCTATCTGCAATGCATAATACAGCATACCCCCCCCCCAGAGAAGGACTTTTTGTGGCTCAGTTATGGATGACCTACATGTAACAGAACATCCTTAGCTATAGATACAGATCACTGATGGAGTATAATAGCAAAGTAGCTAACCATCCCTCAATCAGCACAGCTCTCCCTATCTATTAGTACTGAGACACCAGGACAAATGTAAAATAGGCCACTGGGGGGCTTCTTAATAAGGGGTGGGTGTCCTCCAGGAGCGAAAGGAAGTGTTATTGGCTGTACTACTGTACCACCCGACTATGGGTGGATGGGGATTCTGAAGATGTCTTTGTCTTCCATGTTAAGTATAGGGGGCGGGTCGAACACCGAACATGCTATGTTCCGGCGACTGTCCGACGGGCAACTTTTCGCCATCACTAGACATATGGGGGCCCTAACACAGATTTAGACAGATTTGTGAACATATTTTGAGATTTATTGGATCTTTTGTATGTAGAAAATGTTTCAGATCTTTGAGTTCAGCTCATGCAAATGAGAGCAAACCTGTTTGAATCTATATTTTGTTCAGTACATACAGAAGTGCCACCATCACTTTTTAAAATGAGTAAGGCTAAATTTACACTGTCGTTTGCAAGGTCTTTTAAGTGACCAGAAAACGACCTTGCTTTAAGTTTAAAATGGAAGTCAATGAGGTTGTTTAAGAACAGAAATGTACTGTTGTTTAATCAAGCAGTAAGTTTTCTGTTCGTTTTTTTGAATGCCTTCTGTTTGCGTTCATTAGGGTGGTTGGTCATTAAATTACCCCATTGACTAAATGGTGAAGCTCTGAAAGCGACTTCAGCACCTTGCAAAGCATTTTTCACTATTTTTTTTTTAGTCTTAAAAAAATTAACATAGCAGTGTGCTTGAATGCCCCCCCCCCCCCCTTTCCAGGCTTTAAAGCCACATCGTGGTAAAATTGTCTTTTCTTTTAAAGCGTCTTTAACCACTTTCGGTTCGGCCACCGAGGTGTGTTTGGTACTCACACCCTTATGTACCATGGTTTTAAGTGCTGTCTTTCTCACGTCTACCCCACTGTATAACATATACAAAAGCTAAAAAAAAAAGTTTAGATTTAGATGGCATCTGGTGGTTATGACATTTAACTAAGCATTAATTGGTGGTGTTACAGGAGCCGACGGAGGAAGAGATCTTCAGAATCCCCCTCCAGACCCTCCTTCCCGATGTCTGTGAAAGTAGCTGGCTGCTACTGACGGCAAGTCTGCTCACTAGCGACATTGTGCATTGTGGCTAAAATTGGTATTGCAGGGATATTGAGATGAAAGCTAGAACACATTAAATATCTGTACAAAAACTTCATACACAACTGTATAACACTTTATTACATTTTTAGATTTCTGGGGGTTGAAAGTCAGAGTAGACATAACATTTTTCATTTGGTGTGTGTTGGAAGAGAGGTAGTCTTATACGGCGAGAATATCCCAAACTCTATATTTTAACTGGAAAAGTTGGGGGTCGTCTTATACGCCCAGTTGTCTTATACACCGGAAAATATGGTATATATATTTATATAGTGTAGATGTATATATTGTATACTGTATTTGTATATAGATAAGCAATAGTGACAATGAAAATTTATATAGTTTATATAGACATCCTAGAATGGTAAAAAGTTTGCACAACATATGTTTCTTAGTTGGGGGTCGTCTTATACGCCCAGTTGTCTTATACACTGGAAAATACGGTATATATATTTATATAGTGTAGATGTATATATTGTATACTGTATATGTATATAGATAAGCAATAGTGACAATGACAATTTATATAGTATATATAGACATCCTAGAATGGTAAAGAGTTTGCACAACATATGTTTCTAGTTCAATTACATTTTATTACTAAAAATATGCCAGAGCTGTGCAAAATCAGAGGTGTAAACAATCGGTTGCAGTCAACACATTGGCAGATTAGATGGTGTGACTCACCTGGACTTAAGGTCAAATGATTACATGCAATTTTTTCCATCTTATTTTAAATTGATGAGAGCTGACAATCCCTAATAGTATTACACAGAAATGATATATTAACTTTGTAATTATGTGGGTGTAGATGCAAAGCAGTTTATCTCAAGTACTTACAATTTAACATTCAGACCCCTCGAGAATTAAACAGCAGGAGATGTCAAAGAGCTAAAATATATTACACAGTACTGCACAAAACAAACTATCAGCAAGTTATGTTTGTTTATAGCGTCTATGTTTATTATGGTAATATAACTGAACAGTCTGATCATTTTATTCCATGCCCACTGTTAGCAAATAATGTAGAATTGACATCATTTTGACAACATTCCAAATTTTGGAATCTAAAGCTGCCCCTGCACAAAATCCCAAAGGTAGTGCTGATTTACACACGCAGTTTTTAACCAGAGATATAAAATCGCAAAGGGTTGGGGGATGTGTCATGTCGCGCCCACTGGTCCGTTTTCGGGCTTTTGCCTGCTATACCTGTCATGAAGTCATTTTTAAAATGACTTCTGAGTGGCAGCACAAGTTTGCAGCTGCTCATGACAGGTTGTTTTTACCGCTACTGCGGGAGTGCCCAGTTGTTTCCTGGGCTGCTATGGACTGACTGCAGCCAGGAAAACAACAGTGTAAATTTAGCCGAAAAGTTTCATATTCCACTGACAGCTCAAACACTTCAATATTCAACATTCATGGGCAAACTGTGGTCCGCAAGCCATATCAGGCCTTTTTAGTCTTTTAATCCAGCCCTTTGCCACATTGATATAAAGACACCTTGGCTCCACTCCGCACATTCTCAGCAAAAAGTGGAGATAATACCTAGATCTTTAAGTTTACTATCCAAAACCTTTTTTTATTCTTTTATTATATTTTCATTTTATAACCTGCCTGTTTATATGATTATTACTATTTTTTTAAAGCGGTACCGAAAATTTATCAATTTAACAATGTAATCCTACATATAAATATGCCACCCAGGCTGGGAGAACTTGGGACTGGGCAGACATTACACGTTCTTTGTGCCCCTTTGTCAAATATTAAGCCCACTATGGCCCACAAGTCAAATTTGGCCTAGCCCAATCTTTCATGTCAAGCCATATATTCCAGTCTTCTGGCAAATAACAATATTTTG
>CM070033.1:148309946-148320986 GCA_036250615.1 Ptychadena robeensis
TACTAAAATCATCCACATTCCAGCATTTTATAGAGGTTTGTGTCCTTAACGGTGAATCTGCTTTTGACTGTGTCTGCATTTCTAAAAGTGCTTCATGCTCCCCAAATGTGATTTAATGTTTCAATAAAGATTACATTAAAACTGTAACATAAAGAAGAGATATATTACATTTTATGGAAATTCTAGAGTTTAATCCTACTTTTAAAACTTAAATGTTTTATTGTCTAGAGAATAAAGTGGTTTGGTGAATACATTTATTTCAAACATAGAACCTTAAAGAGAATCTTCACATAAGAATTTTGATTTGGCCGCATAAATAATGCTTACAAGTAAAAGCCAACCTGTGCATATGCATGTACAAGCAAGTACCGTATTTTTATGGTGCGAATGCGAGACCACCGCAGCCGAGTGGCTGTGGGTGGTTGCGCTTTGGCTCCCCGCCAGCTCTCCCGACAAGGGGATTAGCTGAGGAGCTGTCAGATGTGAGATCCGCCCAGGGCTGGATCTCCAATCTGAACTGTATAATTGCTTATACCAACAGAGCCCAGAGCCCTGCTGGTATAAGCAATGAAGAGAGGGATAGGTGAACTGGCATCTATCATTCTCTCCTGTCAGCCTCCTGCCCCCCTCCTCCTGATCAGTGAAAAGGTGACGTCATGTGTTGCTAGTGACATCTACTGGTTGAATCTGATGTTGCATTAATTTAATATTGCATTAACCCAAGTGTCAGGATCAGGTACTGAGGGGGCAACCAGGCAGGCAACATACACTGAGATCCAGACAGAGGTGGTGGTGAAAAAAACGTATTTAATGCAGACTTACAGGCAGGAACAAGCACAGGTGCAAGAGTCCAGGGTACAGGGTTCAGGTTTAGGGACAAGAAGCATGAAGCCAGGGAAAGCATGAAGTCCAGACAAGCAAACAACAACAACAGCAACAATGAACAGCAAGCGTGGTCTGGATGAAGCACACCTAAATAGCCCTAAGCTAACGAGGAAGGTGTGAGCTCCACCCAGCCCACACTTGCAGGGAGCCACCTGCTGGTGACTGTGGGACCAACCCATGGATGGACAATCACAGTGCTACCAGCAGGCGGTGACCGGAACAGCCGGGGTCCTCACACCAATATCAAATATTTTTCCTGGTTTTCCTGCTTTAAAAACTGGGTGCATTTTATGGTCCGTGAGTCTTATAGTCCGAAAAATACAGTAATACATAGAAAATGGTTGTGAGAAATGGTTTATTTTGACTTTTATAGTTGTAAAGACTGCTGTTTAAACGTTGGCTTTGTGACACCAAGTAAATTGCTCTTTACATACTGTATGAAGACCCAGAGGCTCTGGTGGTAAAGTTGTATCTGTTTTCAAGTTAGCTCTGTGTTCCCTTAACCTCCTGAGCAGTTACCCCTACTCAACTTGAGGAAAGTTTGCTTACCCCTTAAACTTGCCGGGTTACAGTCAGGGATACTCACATATCCCCGGTGAGCCTGCCGCGATAGAGTGGATGGAGGCAGTGCTGGCTTTTTCCAGCACATCCATGGCATATGTAAAGGGGGAGGGAGATCAAAGAAAAAAACATGCCCCATGGGCATAATGTTCAGAGGGTTGAAAGCAACAAAGAACTACACATAATTTTCAATATATATAATGCTTTAGAAGATTCTAAGAAACTAATACCATCTCTACTACTAACTACTACTCACTGCTACAGCACCGTAGATTCCATAAAACGGTTGAATTTTGTGAAACAAGTGCTCAGTGTAGTGCCAGCAGAGCCAGCAGAGACACAGAGCACAAGTCAGTTTCTCACTGCCAGACTGCAACACCCTAAAGGGAAGTGTGTGGGCGGCTTCCATGTGGAACAGCACCCGTCTGTGTAAGAGTCCTCTGCTCTGCCAACCTTAGATAGAGAGGTTTGGATGACCCTAGACAAAGATGGATGAACTTAGGCCCCAGATGCCCAACCTGCGGCCCGGGGGCCACATGCGGCCCTTTGGGTGTTGTTTGGCGGCCCCTCCCTGGGTCCTGCACTTGAAGACTCCAAAACCTGTTAATTCATATGGCATAGGAACTCACCTGTTCACCAATCCTCCACCAACATGTCCTCCCCTGGGAACTTCTTAGAGCTGTTAAAGTAGGAGAGGGACTCGCTGAGCCTCCAGCTGAGCATGCATACATGAAAGCTAATGAGTGACCAGGACAGCGCCTGAGCACCTATACTTCCACTAGACTACTCTAGACTATAATATCTATGAGGCACATAACCTTTATATATATATATATGGGGCGTTCCATACATCACCATGTGTAGTGGGTCACACGCTGACCCGGCTTTCCTAATCATCTTTGGTGGTTCCTACATGTTATGTGTGGCCCTTTAGTGCTGCTGAGGGCCGCACTTGGGGCCCTCCATATCACCTCAGTTGCCCATCACTGACTTAGGCAATCTCCTTGTATCTAGAGGACTTCCTAAGCTGGAAAGGAGACAACCTTGGCCACAAAGCTGCCCCTTTTGGAGACATGGTGACTAGCAGGATTTCTTGGGAGAAAAAGTGCCTGTGTCTTATAGTCTGAAAAATATGGTAAGCTGGCCATAGACATCTTGATTTTTCTTGTGCGAATGACCATGACGATCATCTGCCACGATCGATGGTGCAGAAATCAATGCATGTACAAAGTGTACGATTGATCCAAAAACTCCTGAAATCATGCAAAAATCGATCATGCAGGAATCGCAGAACGTTAATTGAGACATGCAATCATTTCTATCTGGACATGCGTCCAACCCACATTACATAATTTTCTATGTTAAAGGTGATTGATCACAGTGAGGGTTCGGTGATTAATCGATAACCCAATATGGTGCACTGTGTGATTGATTTTCTAATTGGAATTGATTCCACAATCTCAGGTCACAATCTCTTAAATGATCGATCGCAGGAAAATAAATGGCCAGCTTTAGGGATAATAGGAGATAAAAATTATTCTTAAAATCTGACCTGCATGTGCAGTGGTATAGGGATCACCATAGCTGCCATAGCAGTATTGTCCACCCCGCTCTACCAGCCGAACCCCTCCCATCGGCCGGCGGTGTTGAAGTTGGAAGCAAACAGGTGAAAATGGGACAACTTTTTTGCCTACCTGCTCCTGGCTGGCTGGAAGCTTTCCCATCCTCTCCCCTCCTCCTCTCTCCCCTCCTTCTCTCACTCTGCAACTGCAAAACGGGAGCAGAATCAATGAGGGAGAGAGGCTACAGTCAGGGTGGCCATCAAGGGGGGGGGCCGGGGGGCAACCTAGGGAGCAGCAAGGGGGGTCCAGCGGGCATCATCTCGGGGCCCCGGGATGCCCAATCAACAAGGCAGCCAGGTTCCCCGGAGTGCAGACTGCTTTCAACTGAAGTTGTGGAGGGGGGTGGATGTTGGTAGCGATACTGTCACTGTCAGACAACCCCACAAGAGCGGAGCGGGGCTCCACGATTTCAGTTAGAAGGAAAGGAGTTGCTAGCACCCCCTACACTATGCTGGCCCTTAAACTCGTCGGGGTGTGCGTGTCCATAGCGTCCGACCACGGTTTACCCGCTGTTTTCAGGGGTATAGGGCGTGGCATTCAGCATGTCGGCAATACCGCGTCCTATACGAAAACGTATCGGGCGCAGTTTGTGTGCGGCCCAAACTGTGCCCAATGTTTACCAATGGGCACGGTATGTATTTCCTGGCCGGATCCCGCTGCTGTGCCGCCCCCAACCGCATGGGCATAATGCACCAATATAGACTTTGTGCTATGGGGCCCAGTAAGTTCTAGCTAAGCCCCTGTGCATGTGGACCTAAAATCTCCTATAATTGTGTTTATGAACTAGTCCTATTTTAAATCTCCACTCGCGACTTGTTACTTTGAAACAAACTCTTTTAAAGCTGATAATGCTTATACATGGTAAAGTAAAAGTATGAGTAAGGAAAGTTCTTCAATGTATTTGATTTATTTGCAATAATAACATTGCTATTCTGGTAAACCTTTTTATTTTGTGTATAAGAGAATTACCATGTATGTACTATGCATTTTTACACCTGGCAATTTTAATAAAAAATTTTAGGGAAAAAGTACATCCTCTTTTTGTTATGAAAGTTAAGAAAGCATGAACAGAGCTCTGAAAGGCATTGCAAAGCTGTTTGCTTTGATAATTTAAATGTCAAACATCACTTAACAATAGCTCGTTTTGTATGTGTATTTCTCAATCTTTAACAAAGAAAACATATTTTGTTGCATAGCTAAATGCAGGCTGTACTCATTCATTTAAAAACATGCTTCTTACAAGGTATACAGTTTACTTTCTGAATTTCCCAACTGTTCTTTCTACATTAGAAAAATACAAAAATATTTTGCTAAATTAGTAGGAAATCAGTAAGAAAATACCTTACCCCCCTGCCATTCCCGACGGCACCATCTAATCCAGTGCTGTCCTGTCAGTACTGCACTGGACGAGATGGAGCCATCCTGCGAAGATTGTAGCCCAGCACCGCATACTTACAGTTTCGCGCTGCCCCGGTGGTTCTGATGTGACAAGGAGGCTGCTCCAGGAGAGCGGCAATCCCCCCAACCCTCCCGTGGAGTGATGGTGTCACATTGGGGAGGCGGCGGAAAATTCGAAAGTAAATTGCACGAAAACAGTTTTCTATGTAAAAAACTGTTTTTAGTGTGGTTCACTATGCAGATGTGCCACTTTGCAGTTAACCCTCTCTCCCCTGGTGTGTTCACCACACCAGGGGAGAGAGCCAAAGGGAATTGTACTGGATACAGTGATAGGCTGGGCATAGACGGGCCAATTCCTACCCGACCCGCTGATCGGATGCCGTGCACGTTCCCACCTCCGATCGGGATTGGGTCGGCAAGGAATAGGCAACTTGCAGGATTGGACTTGAATCTGCTGTCATGTTGGATCGTACAGTGATCAGACATGATGCATAATTTTGATCTGATCCAATTAGTTCGGATGTGGATGGCTGTCCCCAGCCAAAGTAATGGGCGGCACACAAGGGGTCTATTCTCGGCACTAGTGTACATGTGTGATGATGTCATCACGCCCACTAGGTCAGGTCGGGAATTGACTGGAAATTGTCCCGTATATACCCAGCTATAACTGTATCCAATACAATTCAAAGTAAAAAACACATTTCCAAATGAATAATGTATTTATTATAAACAAAAACATTATGAATAAATACTGTTTATTTTGAAAATCTGTTTAAAAATCTATCATACAAAAGAAGTATTTAAGAGATTTTATCAAATAATACCTTTTATTCATTTTTTTTTTAAACATAATATATTTTTACATATTGTTTGTTTCAAACATTATTATATTCAGGATGTCTACTAGACCCTTGTATGGACATATTTTGTGAAGTTAAAGGCCTACAACATAAAAAAAACCAATCCATTTACGTCTATGGTGTGCTTTTGGTATGGAAATCTGGACCTCACAAAAGTGCCAGGAAGGTTAAATATAATTTTGGATATGACCCTACCCCTTTCTTTTTCTCCTCAAATAGAATGGCCAGCCAAATTGAAATTATGAGGCTCCAAAATTGATTAGTGTTTTATTGTTCTGTCAATTTGATAAGATAAATGGGTCCCTCTTATTGTGTAACCCTAACAAAACAATTTTCTACTATATAGAGTCAGACAGTTCAAGCTACCTGTCTCCTCAGGCTCCAACCTTCTACAGACTATGCAACCAAGGAACCCACTAAGTGGACACAGGGACAACATTCTTCATAGGTATTTTTCTCAAAAAGGTTGCTAGGGGAATTTACTAATTTGGTTGTACACCTGCAACCAAAATGGAAGTACATGACCAAAAACAAAGGCTCACTTGAGGTGCCAAAATTGTGGGCTCTCAATAAGAAATATTAGGTCATAATAGGAATTAAAAATAAACTAGTTCCACTTTTCTGTGCATTTTATGATGATAGACGCAATATACATGTTATTGTAGTTTTATTTGAGGTATTTAAATAAAACAAATGAAAATACATTTATACATCATTTCAATAAACCTAGTCGAAATCCACAATTTGGGTTCCACAAACGGGCCCTCATTTCTCTTATATGGTGATTTCCTCGGACCACTTACCTAAGTGAGTAAGATGCTTTTTCCTAATCCTGATTACCATAGTAGGTACATAATATACATCTTATTTGAACTAAAATCACCATAAAGGAATATAACTCTACACTTAGGATTGATCCCGTACCTCTTTCTTTTTTTCTTCCTTAATTTTTTCCACAAACTCTTAGGTTTTCATCTTCCCCAGACAATCTGAGCACACACCATACCAAGAAGTAAGTATATCATCTATAGGGTAGTCTGTGGGTGGGTTATAAGGGAAGATAGGGGAGGTTGGAGGAAGGGTGGGCCCTAACAGATCGACCGACACCGCTTCTGCATTAGCGGGTAACTAGCTACATGTGACCTGGTGGGTGTGGTCTGCAGAATATGGGCTTCCAGACCTCTGGTAGGAGGATGCAGGAGTTTTAGACTCACACAAGCCAGAAGTTTAATTCTAATATTTATTTCTGGTTAGGATTTATTACCCAGTAAAGTAATTTTACAGTAAAGCATTTTGTATTTATTTCATCAAAGGCATACTTCATATATTTCAGAATGTTGAATGGTTGAAATATTTCTATATACAGGAGGAGCTCAGTTTATAACCTAGATAAGGCAAATGGGTACTTTTGGGTTTGGCATTGTTTCACCTAGTTTATTTTAATACATGAATTATTTTCGGTATTTATGAGCTACTTGTTAGTCAAAATATTTATGCCAAAGGGGTTACGAGATCGCCTGATCACGTCACAGTGACACTGAAGGGGGCGCACCATAGACCTTTTCAGCCTACATAGCCGGCCTCATTAATGACGCCGGCGACATGGACAGGACAATAGTGATGATCGCGAATATTCGGATTCCGAATATTAATCGCGAATATCGGCAATTCGGAAATTTGCGAAGATGGTGAATATATTGCCGAATATTCGCAATTCTGGATACAAGAGCAACAAGAGCTTAGCAACACCATCAACAGTTTTTTAAATGAATATTGGGGTGATGTGAATATTGCGAAAATCGTCACTTAAAAAATTTGCATAAAAATTTGCGCCATGTTAAACAAATTTTGCGCGCGCGAAATTCGCAATAAAAACTGCTGATATTCGCAATAAAAAAATAAACCCCGAATATTGCCGAATGCGAATATTTTCCGAATGTTTTCCATAAAATTTGCGGCATGCCGTGAATACGAATGTTGCCTATGCCGCTCATCACTACAGGACAATACCACGATTGCCCATAACGTGCTGTTAAAAACGGTGCGGGACGGGCAGAACACAAGGGAGGTTAACACTGTTGCCATGAAAGTCCTCTTAGAGATTTCTTAGAAAATGCAGTTTTCCTTCTTTTTAAGTATATCATCCTCTACTCCTATATAGAATATAACTCTTTTGTAAAAAAATTTGTCTCTGACTTCTCCGGAACAGTCCTTAAATTTTCCACTTCTTTTTGGACCCTTCTAAACAGCCATTATGCTCATGTTATAATTACTAATGTTGCTGTATATTTAATCATTTCTTTTGAATGAGTGTAATTAAATAAAACCATCATCTTTTGTACCTCTTATATAAAAACAACATGTTTTGTACTTTATATATAAAAATCACATGCTTTGTATTTCTGTAGCAATTAAAACGGAGTTACACTAATGACTGTACTTTCAATTGTTGCAGATATTCTAATCTGTCAGAACTATCTCATGATTAGCCTTCCTAAAGAGGTATTGTTTATTTCCAATGCTAATGTTAAGATGTTAAAATGACTTATACCTCATACATAGCTATAATAAACACCACTAATTGCCTAATTTATTTTTCAAAATCCGTTTGACTGACTTATGGGGTTCTGGTTAATGGCTTTTGGCAAATGTCATCTAAACGGCATTTATTACCATGGCAATGGACGTCTTGCTCTTTTGTGAGATCCAGGAAACAGTTGAATATCTATTATTTTTATGTCCTTAATGAATTTTCAATGGACAACCTAGATTTCACCTTGAGTAGCTTCAATAGCTCCCAATTTTTTTCTTAAACACATTTATGTTTCTTAGAAAGGCCGTATATGGCAATAGAAAATCCAAAGCCTCTCATTTCCTTAAGTTCATATATTAAAATGTATTTTATTAGGAAAATATACAGGATTAAATCAGTGGCTAGGGAATCACCATATAGTCATATCTGCCGCTATGCGGTCAGTAGCCAAAAGGTGGCCCGCCCACTCCTGGCTGCCTGTACTTTCTTTTTCAAATGTATTTCTCTCTGTTCCCAACCTCCTGGGCAGTATTTCCCAGTCCAGCTCAGGGTTAAAAAATTTACTGGACTGGATCTGACTTTGATTAACCTATGTAACACTTTTGGTACAGAAATCTAGATCTGAGTGGACTGTCAGGGTGACTACATTTATACGTATCGATTTGCACAGAAAACCGGACAGAGATGCTAGGGGGGTGCAGTGTCCAGGAGGGGTTTATGGGAGGGAGGTCTGGGACGAAGGGCCGGGGATTGGAGTGGCAGGTCTTGGGGGGGCTAAAAAAGAATTTGCAATTGGGCCCAGTCATTTCTAGCTGAATCCCCTAGATTTAGTTCACAAAGCTTCAGCAGAGTGATTGAGACCTTCTCTTTTTTATCCATGAGACTGTGATTTTCAAATCTCCTTGGCTGTAGTTGTCAGGAGAACTGTATGAGAGCCAAAGGTGAACTAAATAAAACTTAAATATTTTGTCAATGTTTATTTTTACAGACTATTTTATCGTTTTTTAAGCAATGTAGAAGTATTGTATTTATGTAAGATTTAATTTTTTTATTTTTTTTTTGATAAGGTTACCATATATACTCGAGTATAAGCTGAGTTTTTCAGCCCAAAAAAATGGGCAGAAAGTGCTCCCCTCGGCTTATACTCGAGTCAGCTGAGGGGGGTCCACTCACCTCACCTGAATTTCCATGCTGAATGCTTCAGACAGGCAGCTTCACTCTTCAGTAGATCTTCTGTGATCTCTTTGAGTTCCTGTGAGCTCCGTGCTTCCCGACTAACAGCTGATAGATATCAACAAACTCCACACTGCCACCTAGTGGCCAGTTATTAGTACAGATACAACACTCCATAGCCTATGAGTAAAAAATAAGAATTGCCTTGCAAAACTCATCCTGTAATAATAATAATCCTTCTGTTCTCTTAAATGTATTGATGATGTGGCACTAATATTAATCCTCTTTGATTTATTTCAAGGGGCAATGGTGCTTTCTCTATATTTTCTAAATTAAGAAAACTCTACTATCTGACTGTATTTCCCACCCTTGGCTTATACCCGAGTCAATACGTTTTTCCAGTTTTTGTAGATAAAATTAGGTACCTCGGCTTATACTCGGGTTGGCTTATACTCGAGTATATATGGTAATATGATTCCATGAGATAATTACGTTTTTGCTGCTTCTGTTTCTTTAAGGAGACTTTCTTTAATTTTCTGTTCTGAAGAGTCTTGAGACAACATGAAAAAATTAGAATTTCTCCACAATGACTTGTTGTCATGATGGTAAATAAAATAACATTGGGGTATACTCTCTGCACCCACAGGAGTCCTCATTGTATAGCTTTTGAAATAGAAAACAGTAAACTCCAATTCTCATTTGTGCTGTACAGCCACCTGCATTTGTTGGGAACGGCACCTCCATGTACTGTACAATACACAATGCTGCCTTGATAAATAATGATCATTGCAATTTTTTTATCTGCAATTGTGTGTTGTGCTTTCTCACAGCAATGCAAATTAAGCCTGACATAATACTCTTCCACAATAGATCATTGGTCCTATCAGAAGAGAATACTGACTGATTGGTTTGTTCTTTCATCATTATTGAATTAGCTGTATGTACACTTCATCCTAATTCTAATGACATAATTATGTAATATTTTATGGTTGCTTTTTGTCTGCAGTAGCTTCACCTTTTTCTCTCTTCAACTGTCACAGACTTTTTAGAAGAATATCCACTCAGGTTATCCCCTATATTACAGTGAGCGATCTAACATCAAGTTCATCAGTTGTCAAGTAGGCTACCACTTGGTCCTTGCTGGATCATTCTTCTCCTTTTGCTTACCTGGTACCTTTTTTTGCTGGTTTATTTCTGTGGTCTAGTTCTAATTCTAATTCTAGTTTTAATTTGATTAAGTTCTTCTACTGGGTTCCCCACAATGTATGATTTCCTCCCAAGAGCCTACATAATAAAATTGGGATGTAAGTGGGACTGCACCATTACCAATTTATTATGGTGCAAATAAATGGAATTATTATGATATGGACTCCCTTCTTTATAGGAGACTCCCATGATGCCCAACACGCGATTGGCGCAGTTTGCCTGTATTTCATTATTCATTTATATTGAAAAAAAGGAACCAGAAAAATATGTTGCTCTGACCATTGACTTCCAAAGGATGCGCATTGCACATTCCGGCAAAGCCAAGCATTCCAGCAATGACAGTGTGCAGCACACCTTGTGATTGGGCTTGTGGAATATGACACGCCTGTGTATACAGGCACATAATAGCTCAGAAGAAAGAACCAGAGGTCTCTGCACTGCCCCTCCACCACCAAAAAGACATAGTGTAGCCTAAAGCTCATGGACAGCTTGATATAGAATAAAATAATATTTTTTTACTACCACAAAAAAAAAACTTGCCTAGTCCTCATACATCTTCCCAAAATAAAGTGTACATTTACAACATTTTAAGCTCTTTTTGTGTGAATACATAGTTTCACAAAAAGCTAAAAATTTACTGGTAAAATAATGTATTGTAACATGACCATAAGAACTATAAATCACTCGGAGAACCATTCTATTTCTTTAGATGAGCTTTTAATTGGCAAGCTATGTAAAATATATTGTACTGTATATACTGTATGTCTATTTACAATGATTTAATCCTGTCATTAGTGATGGA
>CM070033.1:148337560-148353513 GCA_036250615.1 Ptychadena robeensis
AGATCATGTGCCCTCCTCTACTAGGCAGGGGGAGATCATGTGCCCTCCACTACTAGGAAGGTATAGAAATTTATAGTGATTCAGCTGTATGCATAGAGTTCAGCTTTAAGGCAGAAAGGTAATATAAATGAGTATTGCTTTTGTGATTTGGATGGTAACTATATGCAGAACAAATAAAACATGATTACTCTTCCTGATTTAGTAAGACAAACCCCCTCTGCAAAAAACAATAATCCTGAGAATGAAATCAGCTTTGGCTTGCTATTTTTCAAATGTGCTAAACTGATGAAAAGTGAAACCTGGCTGATAGCTAGCACATTATTGTTGTTTACAATCCCTCATTAAATATGCATTGCCTGTAAAAAGCCTCAATCCGTAGGGATGCCGGTAGCTTCTAAATCCAGAAGTTAAATCTTGGATAGCATACCGCTGGTAACAAAACATGTAATTTTTACATACTCACATGTAGAGGCCAGTGCAGACCAGCACTTAAATCTGTTTACCTCATAGTCAATCATTTTTATTGTCATAATAAATTGTCTCTAGATTTGCAGTAAAGTGAACAGAAATCACAAGGCAAAAAATATGAATACAATGCACACATATATTTTTTTTTTTCCACATAACTACCATTTTAAGAGCTGACACGTTTGAATCTCTCAGCACAGGTTCAACTTAAAGTTGAACAAGCTAACAATTAACAAAGCTCTTTCTGGAAAAGCAAAAGACCTCATTTAGGAAAGAAAGGTCTAGCTCCATCCCTTGTGTCTACTCCTGCCAAGGCAGTGCCATGGAGGCTGTTAATGCTTATGATAGAGCATGTAATTTCCGGGGTGTTTCTGTACTATTTATTAAAATCCTATGACATCAGAACCAACCACTATCTGGATTGGCTCTGGAGAAGATCAGTAGATGATTGATAGTGCTAATTTGCACACAAGATGACACTTTCACACATTTTATGTCCATATTATGTCCATAACACGTGCAAGAGTGTAGAGTGGGGGTTGGATGATTTCCTTGCTCCCTTTTCACACTGGTTCACTTTGGAGTTACCTGGAACTTTCCTCCTTAAGTTCTACAGAACGTATGTGCACTACTCACCCCAATGGACAACATGCTTTTACACCCCTTTGCAGACCGATTCAGCTTTGTGAAGCATTCCCTTTAGCACCCCACTCTATGGGCATCATGGTGTTGCAGTTCCAGAAGTGCACAGTTTTCTAAATACTAGGTCTTTATTGGAAGGATGATATTTACAGGTTTGCACTACTCTAGATGCAGCAGTAGGGTAGATGTTGCATAGAATTAAACAGTGTCTAAACTTGAGTGCCCAGTCCAAGTGTTGTGTTGCTTGCACTCCTTTATAGGCCTCTAGTAGGTGACAGTCCCAGGGCCTATAGGTTACCCTCCATCCTAGCTTGGTGAGGGGGTATCACTGACATGTTTGTCTGCATCCCATAGGACAAGATCTAACAGACATAATAATGAAGGACCCTGGGAAATTTCTGAAAGCAATCAAACATCCTTACTGTATAGTACAAATTACAGTTGACATATAACCATAAATTGCATTGAAACACACTTACATGCATACATAAAATAATAATAGTAGATCATTTCTCTACCTTATACCTGAAATTTTTATTTGATTGATCGATTGTGGAGCATGTGCACATATAAAGTCAATCAAATTGTAAGTTGATAGAGCAAAAGTAACAACCTTTAAAGATGGTAGAACAAATACAGAGTAGAACATATACATGAACATAAAGAATTGTGTTTTGCAGGTGTATATTGCTATGCACAAATCACATTTGACATTTCATAAATAGCAAAACATAAACTTGCGTCAAACATGTTTTTAATTGCTCTGGTTGATCTAGAGTTATAAAAAATAGATACCGTATTATTATTTTTTTTTGGACTATGAAATTTTTACAATGGGAAAGTGTCCTTGTGCCATATGGTCCGAAAATGTACAAACATTTGTTTTTGGGGGGGGAGGGGGGGGGGTTAGTCCCAACCATCCTGGTAGTAATAGCTATGCATCACAGGAGGCCGAATGTGTTCCAGTCCCTCCAGCCAAGCCAAAAAGCCACTGCCAAGAAGAGATCTTATCTGCATTAGCAGTACACATTCTCTGAACACACTGACCAACTTATGGAGAGACACACTTTACAATTAGATAGCACGAGTTGTGTATTTACATTAACATTCTGCATTGCAATAAATACATTTTGGGACAAAGACTCATATATCCTCCCATATGTAAATTGCTACTCATGGGTAAGTTGTTCAGTGTCAGCTTGTGAAATGTGTCTTTTCATAAGTTGGTCAGTGTATTCAGAGAATAGAAACATGCTAAAGTTTCAGCCCTACACACTCTGCTGCAGCAAAGACCTCCCTATATAGAGTGAAAACTGCATGGTCCAGTCCTGACTACTTTACTGGAACATTCTGTATATTCTGAATGACTGTGTCACTGTTTTTCTCTCTCCAATTTTCTCTCAAAAACTTTGGATCCAATGCGTCATATAGTCCCAAAAATATGGTATTTTACTTTTTAGCGCAATAATCTCCCAAATTTTCTGTTTATATATTATAGAGACTTTGGAGTTCAAGTGATACAGTTTATTGGCGTGCTGAAGTCATTAGAGAAGCAAGCTTTCGGGATATCGCAGATCCCTTCTTCAGGCTAATACAATTCTGGTTTTAGAAGCTCACATTTATACACAAAAAGTTGCATGGACATAAATATTGTAAAAAACAAATGTTTTCTCTAGACCCACTTGACTGATTGAGGTGACAGTGAAGGATTAAGGCCCCCACACACGTACCGAGTGGGGGCCGACAAAGCAGGTCCGATCAGCTCTGGAAAGCAGTGTGATGATGTCATCACACTGCAGTCCCGAGCTGACAGCTGACACAAAGGGTGCCGGCCGTTAGCTTCAATGAAGATGCCGGTCTTCATTGAAGTTAACGGCATCGGCCAGCATCAGCCAGACAATATCGGACATGTTTGTTCTGTGGCCGGCCAAGCTGTGGGGCGACAGGGATCTGTTGCCCCATGTGGGCACGCCCATCGGTCGGCAGCAAAATCGGCCGCCGCTCGGTGCGTGTATGGCAGGCTTTAGTTAGTGGAAATGGTTATCAGAGTTAGGAAGAGTTATTGGTGGTAATAAAGACAAGAGGTAAAGGCATAATATTCACCTCCCTTAACAATTAAAATGTCACTTGACTAAAGACGCTATGAAATACTAATACAGCTGTTTTTATAGAAACCTGGATGCCAATGTGCATAGATAATTATCAAAGTTAAAAGATAAGGAGTCCAGACATACTAGTTTATATATTACAAATCTATCGGTTATTGCTTTATATACTCATCAATAATGAGAGTATAAGAAGTCATATGGCAAAATGGAAACTATGCAGCGTGGAAAGCACACACTGTATATAGTTACAGCATACGTATGCACTTCATGACTTCATGTGACACATAATAAATGGTTAATATCTGCAGAGGAGGAAACATTAACTGAGTATAGAAAAGAAATGATGATAAATGTCCCTTTTTAGAGGTGGAACTATAGAAAGTGTGTAGTAACATGCTCAAGCTGGGGCCCTTAAGCTAAATACACACAGGCATTTTCTTGTCTTAGCCTGTAAATGCTATTCTGAAGGGTATCACATTCAACAAGCTTTTTCAAAGCACTTATAAAGCATTAACCATAGTGCTTGAATCCCTCTAAATGCCCTTCAGCTCCAGACCAGGAGTACTAAATACAGATCTTTAATAAGTGTTTAGCAGACTTCAGCAAGATTTTTAATGATCTTCAATAGGCATTTATCAGCTTCAGCAGGTATTTGGAAAGCTCTAGGGGGACTACTTGGCTGAGCTCTACAGACATGTTTTTGTTGCAAAAAGGTAAAAGAAAAAAGCAGATAACTAGTGTAACTCCCCAAACAGCTACAGGTATAATTATAGCTAAGTCCTAGGTGAACTGCTCTTGTTTCATTTATCTAAACATAGTCTTCCAGCTTGCAACACACATCATGCCTTAAGGTAGCTACACTTACACTACTATATCTAAAGAGGAGGAATGTAGCTACCATTGACATTGATTATTGAGAGAGAAGGGTTACAACCATTACGGGGTTGGGGATACTACGAAAAAATAAACACTACTGAGACAATGTAAAGATGTAGTTCTGTCCAAAGTTCTTTCTTAAAGGTCTTCAGTAAAGTGAGGCTTTCAGTAAAGTGAAATTTACTACTCTATGATCTAGGAGTTTACAGACTAGCACCTCTCCAATCTATGCTGTACCCTTTCAACTTCACCTTTTTTAATGCCCTTAATCTGCCGCCCTTTTTGTCCTGTACTGACTACCAATACTACAACCTAGATACAGTCAATGTTGAAAGATTCTAGGCATTTCATCTCCTATGGGCTTTTGTAGAGGAGTGGTGAAGGGGCTGACTACTTGGCGCCTGTCTGGGCGGGGACCCTAGGGAATGCGTGACCTAGGTCACCAGGTGCTGCGAGGTCTCTTATCCTATGGCACGCGATTCTCTTCTTCTTCCTAGTGGGCAGCCCTCTTGGCCCTGCTATGGTGCAGCTTACTGTGGGGAGACAGGCACCCTGGTCCAGAAAGGTAGTCAGTGGGGTCTGCTTCACACAGTTCCATTTGTAGATAATATATCCATGGCACAGTTCTTTCATGTAATGAATAAAAAATTGTGCAGGTTAACTGGAGCTTGATCAGGGCTAAAGTTGCTAAGGGGGCCCTGCGGGGCACTAGCCTACCCTGAGGGGGAAATCAACTACTTAAGCTAGCCACACACGGTTGGATTTTGGTTCAATCGATGCTCGATTAGATGAATTTTTTCATCGATTGAACGAAAATCTAGAAATGCCCACATGGTAAGATCGACGATAATTGTTCGATGAAGGCAGAAAATCGAATTTTGATCGGACATGTTGGAAAATCATCGTCGATTGTGCCAAAATCATTTTATAATCGTCGATGTTTGTGGTGTTTCTCCTGGATCGATTAGATTAGATATACATAACATAGACCACTTCAATCTGGAATTCAAACGTTTCAATACCAAAATCGACGATTTTAGTAATATTTTGGAATCGAAATCTCACCACAATCGCAAACTCAATGTGGGGTGTATGTTGATGCGATTAAGATCGATTTTCGATTAGACGATTGAATTCCTCGATCTAGTCGAGCATCAATTGAACCAAAATTGAACCATGTGTGGCTAGCTTAACTCCGTCCAGATAAGGAGCTCCTACTGCTCAGGCCGAAGACCTTTGGACATTTGGGCCTCTGGAACAAGGAGAACACTGCAGGCAGGTCCAGACAGTACAGCATCCAGAGCCAGGTGAGAGAGGGAGTAGCTAAAGGCAATACAATTCATCAGTTTTTCTAGGCCAGAGACACATACCCCAGGCAGTACCAGCAGAACAATGAGCACACATTTTATTAACTGTTTAGTGGCTTTTCTATTACCCTACACTTTCTCAGGGCACAAACTGCTCCCAGGTGGATCTTTCATCTGCTTCCTCTGCTGTGAGAGCTAGGCAGCTTGAACCCAGATCACATACAAACAGCAGAGGGAAGATCCCCTCTGCAGTGTATGTCAGTGGGGCTCAAGCTGTCTGTCACATCACTTTTGGTATGCAGAGTAATGCCCTCTCCCTGCTCGATCAGCACGATTTAAATAATGTGGAAAAAATTCAGGATTTCTTGAAATCAGGATTTGACCAGGAAAGCCACATAAAAAAGATGAATTTTCCCAGCCAAAACGGGAAGGTTGACAGGTCTGCACTAATGTTTCTTAACTTAAACCTCTTAGATACACAACAGTTGTGTTACCATCACATAATGTTTTGCAATAACCAGCAGACATTTTTTCTCTTATTACCTCTATTTCAGTTCCACAGCAGTGCGTGGGCATAGCAGCAGGGAATGAAAATAGAAAGCAGTGAGAGGATAATAAATATCTCTATGGGAAATGGACAGCAGGATGATCATGTGCATGTTAAAATCAGTCCAAAGCCAATGGTATTTTCTTTTTAACATGGATTAAAATAGAAAAACATTTAACAGCAATTGCTTGAAAAAACATTTTTTTAATTTATGTTAAACTTTTATTAAAGGGCACAACTCAACCATAGCTAGTGTTCATTTTTGTAGGTCTGAATGGCATACAGGCATCATGTATGGTGCCCATTTTTGTTTGTAATGAAATAAAAGTTATCATTTGAATAATAAAATCTCTAAAATACTTATTTTGTATGAATGATTTTAAAACAGTATGTATTTATATTTTGTTTACAACAAAATGTGTATTCAATTGGATATGTGTTTTGTGTTTTTTATTTCACTTTGAATTGTATTGGATAAAGTTTTCACTGTATCCAGTACAATTGCCTTTGGCACCCTCTCCTCTGGTGTGATGAACACTCATGCCTGAAGGTAGCTACACTCACATTACTATATCTAAGGAGGAGGAATGTAGCTATTGACATTTATTATTGAGAGAGAAGGGTTACAACGATTACAGGGTTGGGATACTACGAAAAAATAAACACTACTGGGACAATGGTATAGCACATCGGATCTTTATTTGAAAGATAAAGATCCACATGATAATATCACCCTGTAGTCAGAAACAGTCCAAACAACACCCATCAATACAAACAATACCAACGAAATCAGAGTATGTTGCCAGTATTAGTATGTTGCAGATATCCCTCAACGCATTTCAGCATTTTAAAAGTGGCTATATGTGAATTTGAGATGTTTTAATGGGTTCTGTGAGCTCATTATACTGTAGATTACTATGTACTTTCTATCTACGCTTTCTATCTACACCTGACATTGAAACCCAAACTGTAAGTATGTGCTGCCGGGGCTCTGATCTTCACCGGACAGCTCCCTCTTGTTCAGTGCTGTCCTGTCAGTACTGCACTGCACAAGATGGAGCCATCCGGTGAAGATTGGAGCCCCGTCAGCGCATAATTACAATTTGGGTTTTAATGCCAGGTGTAGATAGAAAGTGCAGATAGAAAGTGCATAGTAATCTTAATAAATAGAACAGTATAATGAGCTCACACAACCCATTAAAACATCTCCAAATTTAAAAATGCCAAAATGCGTTGAGGGATATCTGCAATATACTAATACTGGCAACATACTCTGATAATCGTTGTATTGATGGGTGTTGTTTGGACTGTTTCTGACTACTGAGTGATATTATCATGTGGATCTTTATCTTTCAGATTGACCAGGATCCTCCCGCATGTCTGATTGCACATTGATCTGACATGTCGGTAAATTCCCAGCCATCCCCATGAAAAGTAATGTCCAGCACTCAAAGGGTGCCGCCGATAGATCCTCATTAGTGATGAGCGGCATAGGCAACATTCGTATTCGCGGCATGCCACGAATTTTATGGAAAACATTCGGAAAATATTCGCATTCGGCAATATTCGGGGTTTTTTTTTGTTATTGCGAATATCGGCAGTTTATTGCGAATTTCGCGCGCGCAATATATGTTTAACATGGTGCGAATTTTTATGCGAATTTTAAAAGTGACGATTTTCGCAATATTCGCATCACCCCAATATTCATTTAAAAATCTGTTGATGGTGTTGCTAAGCTCTTGTTGCAGCCTTCCCATTTGTCCACTCACATTGAGAGGGAAGTGTAATGGATAAAAAATACCGAATATCCGGAATTGCGAATATTCGGCAATATATTCACCATCTTTGCGAATTTCCGAATTGACGATATTCGCGATTAATATTCGGAATCCGAATATTCGCGATCATCACTAATCCTCATCTATCGAGGGAGAATCTGCCTTTTTATGGGCACCTGAAGGAGGAGCTGAAATGTCCACATATCAGAAAATCTGGAAAAAAATGCCTATATTAATAATGCAACTGTATAATGTAATTTACTAAGTCTATTACTTTCGTCTCACCAAAGTATCATCCATTTTTACATATCTCCAAGAAACCCTGCCTCCCTCTTCCACATCAAGCAGTCTGGAGATGCAGCTGCTGAAAATCACAGCTTCAATATAAAATATGCTTCTACCCAAGAACACAGGCACAAGGGTCGTAAACTCATACAAGATAAATTCCAGTCCCTTGATAAAAGCAGCACAGCATGAGAAACAGTGTATATTTGATTAAGCCTCTTCTTTACCTCCAATCAAGGCAAGGTTACATTCATGCTTTTATACTTCACATATTCAGCTGTGGGTGGATCAACTTACGTAAGAAAGGTAAAATTCTGGAATTATAGGATTTCCCCAGGTGTTAGTTTGTGCTATAAATATTAAAGGGAATCTGTCAGGATTCATCCTTATTCTTATGTGCCTAAATAGAGGAAATGCCATAGTATATCCCTACTGGACTAATTGTGTCATAGGTAGAAAAAAAAGTAAACAAAATGTTAATTTGCATTCATTATTACAGTTGACCCATCATGATCTGCAGAATACTTCACAATCCTTAAATAAACATATTCACTGCACCTCGCGCGTGCTTTAGTGCCTGCTAGGACATGAAACCGATCGATTAGTTGACTCCTTGATTTTTGCCCCAGTGTCGACTGCTGTCAGAACAAAAAGGCACGATAGATTAACCTTCTGGGTGCTTTGCTCATGGTGATTTCAATGGAATCTGATGCAATTTTGTGCCCTGCCTTGTCCCCCCTTCACATGCTTTTACATGAAGGTCAATGGCGCTGTCCCCTTGCCTATCTGGCGTAATAAGGGGACTGCCATGAGCTTCCACTGGATAGGTGATTATGCCTGAAGTTAGTGAGGGGTGAGCTTTGTTAGTAAGCAAACTCGCCCTGAGTTAACTTGGGCTAACTGCCCTGGAGGTTATATTTATTTTTGCCTACAGCGGCACGCTAATGGATTTTTTAAAACTCTCTTAAATAACAATAAAGTACCCACTTTAATCTGTTCCACGATGTTAAACACCCTTTGTATGCTTAGCTGTACAGGTTAAAGTACTTCTTAAACCTAAAACACTCACCCCAAGGGTTCTGTACTTTAAGATTAGGTTATGAGCATCCTGATATTTCAGTGTTTAGCTTTCCTCCAGTTCATATGAGTAAAATGCAGCATATAAAAACCAATGAGAGGATATTTTTGTATCTGCCAAGCCCCTGGCATTATACTGACATCTATTAGAAGGAAAAACTCAAGTTAGAAAGCTGTTGCCTGCCTGCAGCAACCTTTTAATGATTGTGCATTTACCACCTTATGGCTTACGCATAACTGCATGTAAATGTTCTTTTAAATCTTTAGCTATTTAGTTTATCCTTGAGAAACAAATGGCTGCAAAGAATCTATAGTTTGCTAAGTACAAGGAGAATTTTCCTTTCTATTTAAAAGAATGAGTTTCCCCAAGAAGTAAAATGCTGAGTATTTCTCCTGCACAGCTGTAAACCCCTTTTGCTGTATACACTCATGCTGTGTCACTCATCCACAGGCCTTATTGTGCTAACACCTGCGTCTGAATTCCTGGGTGGGTTTCTTCAGCTTTGTAGAAGATGCAGCGTTGGTGTATGGGGGAATTGTTTCATGTTCGTCTATGGTGTTTTTCCCTTAAAATGATGCAAAGACTTATTTTTGGATGAAAATACATTCACACTGGAAATATATACCCCATAAATTACTCTCAATAACAGCCAATGAACAACTGTATTATATTATGCAGTAACACAACACTACTTATGTAGTTCACAATAGTTAATATTGCTAGAAAACTCCAGCACATTGTTGTTGTTTATCATTTCTTCTTTTCCTAGGCCTCTGGCACCCATATAGTAGATAGGAATGCAGCCAGTGGAGAAGAACCATCATAGCCGTCAGAGAGGCGGCTATGGGGCTGTAACCACAAGGATGCCCGCCACTCCTATTCTTTTCTCTCTGTTACCATACCTGGGCGATATACACGAGTCCAGCTTAGGAAAAGCATAGGCACGGTCATTTCCTAGGCTGCTGTTGACTGAAAACGACTGGGCTCTCCTGTTTGCACATGTTTGCAGGCGCTTGGGGGGCATTGATATAACGCTTAGGTAACATTGATATAACGCTTAGGTAACATGAAGCGTTTATCTGGCGGTTGCACCAGTTGTTTGCTCATAGGCAACCACCCGTGTTACCAAGCCCTTACTGAAAATTATAATCTCGAGCTGGTCTTGGCTGGTGATATGTAAACATACTTAGGCGCCAGATCCATCTTGTGGACATTTTACCAATTTTAAATAGAACTGGTGGAAATTCATTTTGAATTTTATCTGACTTTGTGAGTAAATGTACCGTCCTGTTTTTTTTCGGACCATAAGACACACCTGACCATAAGACGCACCCAGTTTTTAGAGCAGGAAATCAAGAAAAAAATATTTGAAGTGTTCAAGTATTAATCTCAATTTGCGAAAAAATCCCATGCAATATCAATTTAAGCCTCAAGATGCGCCCAGTGATCACTTACCCTCGGTATACAGATAACTACAGACTTCACCTATCAGGGAAGATAGGGAGTAAAGGGGCATGCTGTAGATCTCTACCCGCTATGGCTGACAGCCATAATCCACAATGCAATAATAATGTAAGTATGTACTGCCTATGTGTGTCTCTCCTGCCATGATGGGCTCCTTGCCTGCCTTTTAGGACACTGTGCGGCATCACATCAGTCCCGCATGGCCAATCAAAATGCTGACTGGAGGAACCCCTGTGGCCGCTTGAGTCCCTCAAAAAAAATTATTTTACCACACCCCCCCCCCCAAAAGTGGGGGAAATTAGGGTGTGTCTTATGGTAAAATACGGTACCTCTTTTGGTACAGAAATCTAGATCTCAGTGGACCTACAGGGTGGTTCCATTTTTCAGACAACTTTTGGCAAAAAAAAAATACTGAACCAGACTGCCAGTGGGAATAATTCTTAGTTCCTGCTGGTTGTGAAAAGGCCAGTGTTGGGCTGTGAGGTCCAGGAGGGGTTCAGGGAAGAGAGGTCTGGGAGGAAGTGGGGGTATTGGAGTAGCAGGGGTGGTGGGCCCCATTAACAAAAATTTGCTATAGGACCCAGTCATTTCTAACTGCGCCCCCTGAATGCCCCCATTGGGACAAGATGCTACAAACCACAACAAAAGCAAAAAAACATATTTTTCAAGAGTTCCTCCATTTTTAGTTTCAGAAAAGCTGATCAAACTTTTACCTGGGATAAGAAAAACAAATGTTTGGCTAGAAATAAGAGGTTAAACCTTACGTTAGGTCAATGTTTTGAGATGATTACAGTTATCTTGACTAGTGATATAGGAAGGTACCCATCACTTTACTACTCTTCTACTGGCACTTTGCTGAGCAATATGTGGTGTGTCAAGATAGGTATTGCACAGAACCCACATTAGGGTGTCCATCACATAAACTGTTAAAAACGAATATGACATTTATAGTAAAGTTGGTTTACCTACCATATAATTTGTAGTTTGATCCAGTCCAGTTCCAGTTTGCACAGTCCAGTCTGACAGGAAGCTGGACCTTTCTGCTTCACTTTACTTTTCATTAGAGGTTTTTTTTAGTAGATAGTGAAAGCAGAAGAAGGACACTGATAGGTTTGTGGTTCTGCCTTTTCCACTTGTGACCTCTAGAACCTTGTCTATACAGTAAATTATAAAAGGTTAAAATCCATTCTAATTGATGTACTTAGTTTCCCATTGCAATCAAATTTCATGAACAAGGTTACAAACCCTGATCATAAGCTACCTCATGATGCCTTCATATTTGCCATGTGGACAGGATTTAGGTGTCGTACTCCACAGTTTTTGGCCCTGTTATGTAATTGAGTAATTTTGGGATAATGTCCAAACATCGGTGCACATAGTCACACCTATGTCAATGGTAACAACCAATTGCACCTTCTGCAGCTCAATGTAAGAATTCAAGAGGCATAAGTAATGGAAACTTTGACCTCCTCTCTACCCCAACCAAAGAATCTTTCGGAGTTACATGGACACTGTTTACTGCAGTGTTAATCTTTTATTCCTATAAATATCCAGCTTAACATAGGGTCATAAAGTAAGTACACTTCCAAACAATCAATACTGGACATTTTTGATACTTAATCAGAAGACGTTTCTTTTTTCTTTTACCCAAATCTCTCATCCATTTATATAAATGTTATTTACTGCATACTCATCAACACTTTCCTCAATAGCTCAGTGTTGTTAAGAAACATCACTTGGCATTGATGTCTCTGTACCTCTTATTGGTTAAGTCAATCAGCTTCTGTTCATTTGTATGATTATTTTTTGTATATATTTACCTTTTGTGTTTGCTGTTGGATACACATGCTTTGTATGTATCTTTTGTATGTAAGGCACTAACAAAAAACATATTTTCCATCTTTGAAAAGATATTATTGAGCTGAAAAACTATAAAATTGTTGCCTATCCTCTACCATCTTGTACCATCCTGTGTATCTTACAGTACTTCATCATACAGCTTGTATTTTCCACATTCACCTGCTAAAACTCCAACCTCACATGTTCACCATGTTCTTACAATATGATTCCAAACACTACATCAGAACAGATCAAACCATGTTTATCCCTAAGCTGCATAACCTTGTTAACTTGGCATCTAAGCATCATTTGCATCATTCTGTACTACGGTATTCTGTACTTTGCTAAATGACCCAATGGCACTTCAGGCATAAGTAAAACTAGTTAAATGGGATCATTTTGGATTGAGTAGGGAACTCCTGCCAGGTTCTTTATTTGTAGTCTGGCTTTGACTGGTAAGTTATCAGAGGAAACAGGTGATCATAGGCATCATAGGTGATCACGTTACAGGTTTTCCCCTTACCTCTTGTTTAGTGTAACTCTTTTTGCTTTTCTGGTTAATTTTTGTGGGCTAAGAGAGTATATCATACAATTTTAACTATAAATTTCTCCAATGACTCGGAGGAAGAGGTTTTATACAAAAGCTACATAAAAAAAGTTATGCCAAGAGATACTAACTAATGTATGCATCTGATTTGCCCATTTAGAAGAAGGGTTAACATAGCAGTGCCACCAGAGACAAATGCTAAGAAAAAGCACCCAGCAGGCATAAGAGAATATGTGACAATGCTTTCTTTTTTTATGATTGCCCACAAAGGCCTCCATCATGGACACATGGTCCCCTGCTAAACCTACAAGTCACAGGTAAGTTCATACAACCTCCTCTAACAAGTCCCCTATGGGGAAGAGATAAGAGAAAGTAAGTTTCAGCTGGTGGGGCAGCAAGGCACAACAAAGGTTCACTTTAAAGCAGAAGGACTCCTGTTTGACTCATACATAGTGATGAGCGGCATAGGCAATATTGGAATTCACGATATTTTGAGAATAATTCTACTAATTTTCGATTATATATTCGCGAATATTCGCATTGCGCGCGATGACGGATCACAATTATAATCGCCTCATAGTTAACTTTAAAATGAATGGTCCCATGCTATTTATTTTCGCATTGCGAATATATATTCGCAATCCATGCCCAAAAGCATCCCAATGGCAAAAATCGCAAATATTCGAAATTGCGAATTTCCGCCGCCATATTCACAAAATTTGTGAATTCTCAAATAGCTGATATTCGCCGAATATATTCGAAATTCGAATATTCGAGCTCAACACTACTCATACATTTCATATATCATACATAGGCTGTCTTTGTATTAGCCTTCTACAGTTCCCCACGCAGTGGAACATAGAACAACACCCTAAGCCATTTCACTACATTGTAAGGCATTAACAATAAAGTCGAGTCATCAGTCACTAAAGCTGTGGTTGAGTCGACTAGTCATGAGGTCATTACACAGACATCACCTCCCTTTCCCTCCATGCCAATACTGACAGAGAAGAAGGTCTTGTGTTTCTCCCTGTGTGCGAGCTGACCAGCAAATATATTGTCACAAAGGGGATGGAGAAAAACTAATCTCCCATTGCCTCCCCTCTCTCCAATCAGAAGCATGCCTTTTGACAGGCAAAGGGAGAGGAGATCTTGTACTTTTCCCTCTCTCTCTCTCTCTGTCCGGCAGAGTCGATTCCTCTCAGGAGTGGTCAACTCTGCCTCGTCTAATCACTTGGTTGGTTAAGTCACTACTACATTGTATTCTTGTCTTGGTGCCCATTTACTTACCAATAGGCTAAGGCAGTCCATGATTACCCCTTATTCTTTAAAAGCAATAAAGAGGGGTAAAATCCTGGCCTTGCTTTTCCAACAAGGATATCTAGATCAGCAATCAAGTTGAACAATATGAATCACTTTTAAAAGATAACATAGTAAACACAAATGTATTTCAAACCACAAATTCAGCTTAGACTAGTGCTTTATACACATAGTAAACGTCACACATGAAAGTCTGTTTTTTATGAAGCTGAAAACAATGAGTAGTACCAGTTATGTACAATGATATATAAATGTGATTTATATCTTTCCAAAACACAGGTGACATAAAAGAAGCAGAGTTGTCCTATTTCTTTTTTTTACTGCTGCTGCTTCCTTTCATTGTGAAGGAGGCTACTTGTAGACATCGGGAGAACATTATTATTTACGGGTATAATTACTTTAGAAATAGCAGGATACCCATCTCAACATTGTATTTATCTACCCAGAAAAGGGGTCACTTCTGCATTTGTATCATAACCATGGACGAACATCCAAATGCTACATATGCAAACGGTAAACATTTCAGTACACCACAAGGGATGATTTCAATATTATGTTCAGTGTGTTTTAAATGTACAAAATATAAATGCAGCTGAAATACTGTACTTTTTTCCAGTGGCGTCTACAGGCTCAATTCTTAACATTAAATTGCTCCTGTTAGCTAAAGCTTGTTATACACGCACCGATCAGCAGCCGATTTTGCCGCCGAGCGACGGGCGTGCACGCTCGCGGCCTTTGGTTGGCGGCAAAATCGGCTGCCAATCGGGGGTGCCGACATGGGGCGACAGATCCCTGTCGCCCCACAGCTCAGCCGGCTAGAGAACGGACATGTCCGATATTCTTTGGCCGATGCCAGCCGATGCAACAGACACAAAGGGTGCCCGCCGATGCTGTCAGCTCGGGACTGCAGCCTGATGACGTTATCACGCTGCTTTCCAGAGCTGATCTTAGCAGCTCTGTCGGCCTCCACTCAGTGCGTGTGTGAATCTTGATTAATCACAGTGGGGTTCATCTGTCTTTGCTGGTTCAGGTCTAAAGTGTATAACAGCCTTTATTACATCCCACAGGGTACAAGTGTGTCAAAACTGCTACTAATCATATTTGTTCATATTTAAGAAGTTATCATCATTATCCTCATTATTTATTTATATAGCACTGTACAATACATTAGAGTGGAGCTACAACACAGGATAGTACACACAGGTACAGGTAATGACACAGGAGGAGTAGAGGACCCTGCCCGATCTGGCTTACTCAGATTGCTGGGGTTAGAATCACTGTAATCAGAGAAGTAACATTTAGATTGTCCGTTGTAACTACGTTCTTTCTTAGAAAATTAATTTGTGCTTCCAACATATGGTGGGGAACCGGCTTCCCAAAATAAATCTACAAAACAAACTACACAGGGTCTTGAGGGTAACCACACAAGCCCTGAGTAGCAAATGTCCTTCGATAGAACAAAGGCTGGGGGACTTTAAAGGTTCAAGGTGCAAATGAGTATTCACAAAGTTGAAATAATAGCGGTAAAGTAAAACAGAGTAAAGATTTTAATGTCCATAAAAACAAGGTGTTCCAATCTCGGTATAGTGTCACATCCACTTTGTTTTGTACGTTCTTTCTTAGATCAGAGACTAGGATTTAACCTCCCTAGCGCACTGCTGAGGTCCAGATTTCTGTACCAAAAGTGCACCATA
>CM070033.1:148364820-148379805 GCA_036250615.1 Ptychadena robeensis
GAACATGCGATGTTCGCCGCGAATAGTTCTCCGGCGAACAGTTCGGGCCATCACTAACTGCTAGTGGCACTGGCTTTTGGCTGGAGGAATATAGAATGAATAATGCATTGTCCAGCCCTGTCTACTTTGCAGGAACAATTGTTTTCGTCTCACTTGTAAGGTTGCTGGAAGGCCCAGTTATACATTTAGAAACAAACATAGGCCCTTTCCTTGCTCCATACTACAACATGCATGCATGCATAATGCAGGCAAGTACAATATGGTGTATTCTAATTTGCACCCTGAGAGATTACAAAAATGCTGATGTATATAAAAAGATCACATATTAGCATTATTTTTCACATACAAATGCTCCAATAATTATCTCATTATCACATATCTGCTTTTGGGTGTTTTGTAATACTTTAGCTTTGTAAGTATTCTTAGTTTGCTTCCACTGACATGAATTTTGGCCAAAATAATCAGATTGTGTAGATGTTATTTAAGTGTTCACCAAACATTATATATTTACAGTATAAGCAATGAAAAGTTAAAATTACAGAACAAGATGACTTTTTTGTATTTGACAAATGATTATCAAATTTTATTTAATTGAATGTCTCTAAAGTGGCAATCATTTATGATGAATCCAGAATTTTTGATGCCCACTTGTCCACATGAAAAATATTATGAAAACACAATGGGGAATGTAAAAATTTTAATTTAGACAATATGTAATTTAGACAATGGGGTAACTTGAACCATCAAAGACAACATATTTGAGAGTTTTTTGTGTGTCTCAGTCCATTTCAGATTTTTTTTATGGTTTTCAGATCCATTTCCCATGGAACCATGCATGGCAATTTGTGCTTTTTGCTTAACAATTATATTTTTTTAAGTTTTCCCTTTGCAATAAGTATTTTCTAATGTATGAATTCAAAATGTACTTAAAGAGTATAAGCTCAGCATTGGATATATTTAAATGTTCAGAGAACAAAAGAAAGGATTGGATTATAATGAAATTTGTCCATGGAATTGTCTGAGAAACTCCAGAATAAGTGTACAGTTTTTTATTAAGAACTCCTGGACAAAGATGTGCCTCATAGATATCATGAAAGTAGTATATTGGAAGCATAGGCGCTCAGGCGCCGTCTGGGCCACTGATTGTTTTTCACGTATGCCAATTAGCTTGCTTAGCCTGAGCCAGAGTGACTCCCTCACCTCATCTCTTTTTACCGCTCTTCGAAGATGCCAGGCGAAACCACGTTGGTGGAGGATAGAAGAATAGGTGAGTTCCAATGCCCTATGCTTTAAAATTGGGTTTTGGGGGCCGCAGAACAACGCCCAACGCGCTGCATGCGGCCCGCAGTCCGCAAGTTGGGCAGCTGGGGTTAAGATACACAACATCAGCTCAGCACTGACATTATTATAATGTTAACACATAGTTCAGCATTGACATCCTGAATTATGGGCTGACAAGAAGCTCAGCACTGACATTATACAAAACAATGACACGCCTAGCAGTTTAGCACTGACATTATTCTGAACCATGACACGCCAAGCAGCTCTGCACTGATATTATACTGAACAATGACATGCCAAGTACTTTAGCACTTACATTATACTGAACAATGGCACACTAAGCAGCTCAGCGCTGACATTATACTGGACACATATAATATTAGTCTCACAATATGAGGATACCCCTGAAAAAGACTTTGAAGCAATGAGCTATATCATGTAGGGCCACTCAAGATGAGAAGGACATTGCAGAGAGATCTGACTAAATGCGATGCAGAAGGTACTGGCAGGCTGGCAGACCACTCCAGTTAACTTTGGCAAAATCTGTAATCTAGATGTGATTTCTGGACCATTAGACATGATTTTTTTTTTTTTAACTGTAGTTTAGCCATTGATCCCCCTCTGGCATGACACTGTCCAGGTGGATGCACCCTTTTGACACTTTTTTGTGGTTACAATTATGATGGTGGGTATTTGCAGAACTTTGATTTGCCTGTTTGCAAGCGGCCACGGACACTGTTCATCCATCACTATTGAGGACTATGTATAAAGGGGAGAGCAGAAATTAATTGAGCTTTTTAGGCAGCAAAAATAGATGTCAACGTACAGGACCTCCAAACCTCCCGTTGTCTTGGGTACAAAAAGGATTCTCTTGTTAAGATGCTGTTCATTTGCTCCAGAGAAACTTTTAGAGGGTAGCATGCAAAATAGATAGAGAAACAGAAGAAAGATTACATTTTTTTATAGTGGCTATTCTCCAAAACCCAAAAAGACTAAACAGATATTTTAGAGGAGGGTAGTTAAGGCCAATTTAACAAATAATTGGGCAAAATTAAGAGACAATTGAAATGCCGAATAAGTGCACTAAAACATGTTATGGATTTCAGTTGAGTGCATTCATAGCGGTCATCAGCCTCTACAAACCTCTCACACATGGATCATTACCAAGGCATTTTGGAAAATCAACTATACTGTGAGAGTATATTAATTACAGCACATCAGCGTTTGTACATCTACTGAGACAGTATGCATTTCAGCTGAAGGACAGTAGTAACAGTGCCAACTGAGTGATCAATATCTACTGTTTTTGTTCTTTCAGCAGGCTTTTTTGCAAAAAGATGGTGGATTATTTTGTGAGATGAATTTCTTTTTTTTTATTTGTTGCATTCAAATCAAAATTAGTGTTACAATTGTAAAAGCTGGATAAAGCAAGTGGAACTGTCAATACTACATTTATTCGAAACAATGTTAATTACCTAATTTTAAAGCTGAGCTTTGACCTTCAGTAGTTTAATTCACAAGCAAACAGGTTGTTGGTATTTCAAAAAGTATTAAATTATAAGGATGTAAACAGCAAACAAGAAGTATTTTTTTAAAGTAAATAGGATCTTGGTGTTAAAATCAGCCCTGACTTGTACACTTGTATACAAGAGCTGGCCATTCAAAGTCAATTCACATTCAGCTGGACTTGTTTAGTAATCTTTACCACGTCTACATCTATCCAACTCAGTAAATATCAGAAGTATGTCACAAATGATATTTTTTCTATCTGTAAAAGATTTGTAGTGGCATGCACTTACAGAATCAAGGCAGTGTTCTGGACCATGATGCTCCTGGGCTCCAAGGAAATAAAATGGAGTGTTCTGCCCCTAGGAAGTTGCTCAGTGAGGAAGGGTCTGATGGAGTAGGAGTAACTTGGCATGCTGTAAATTTAGAAACTCACTACCTACCACAGTCTAGGCCGGCGTGCAGGCAGCGGGGGAGCGCCATAGCACGCATAAAATATCCAAGCAGGTACAAAGAGATCCTGGTTCTCCCACCACCCACCATTGCCAGGTTCCCAGTGGATTGTCGAGCCGCCCAGTCCGCATGGAGCATATTGAATTGCCGTGTGTCGTGCACCTGCTGGACCATTCCACGCAAGTACCGGACGATATTGGCTCTATTTTCCCAGGCCCCATGTGGGTGTGGTGGTGTGAACTGTGTAGGTACCCCATGCAGAGCGGGTTACCCTTATCTTGAACACTTATTAAGGACAGTTATTGCTCCAATTCAAAAAAAAAGTTGGTTTAAGCATAAGCCGCCTCTTGTCATCAGCTGATTCCTAAAGCTTTTACAGATATATACTGGTCATGGTGCACTCTGCGTACTATAAGAGGTATAGGTGGTGGTTTTCATAATGACTCCTTATTAATCAGTTTAGCAGGGATTCCCTAAGATATGATTTTCTTCAAGGTCTCCTCTAAGTTTGTGAAGCAGGGTGCATTTGTTGACAGCAGAATGGAGTTACAATTTTTAATTATGTTTGCATATTTACTCTACACAAAGTATAGAATATTTAATCAAGAAGGAATAGTTGGGAAGTCTTCCATTGGGGTCACTTGTTCCAGTGAAAGCTATCCTATCAAAACAGTGGGTTAACTCTCCTTAAACTCTATTCAATATGGAGAAAAATAGGATTTAGGGTTTCATTTTGCATAAGGAAGCATTTTTTTAGAAGCACAAAACAAATAAGCTAATACTTAACATAATTGTACAAATTTTTTCTCATCATGAATTTTAGTACCTATCACAAAAAAGAAGCTACATCCGAACTGCTGAGTGTGATTGAGACTGTGAGTTTTATAATTCCAGATGGCAGTAAGGCAAATGAACTTCAGCGTTATGACACATTATAAGAAAACAGTTTGTTGGTTCTTACAAACATAGATATGGAAAGGAAAGGAGATAGGAGATATTTAAAAATTTAACAAGCTTGGCCATCATCCATATAATAATAATTCAGCTTCAGATATAAAACATGTCAGTGCTATTATTTGTATGACTCTACATAGAACGCCACAGAAGAATCCAAGCTTGCTATGCTTCATATTAGATAAGCATGTATAGCCCAGCAAAGAACAATCTTATTCAAAAAACACTGAACTCTCAACCAATGGGTTGAGACAGCAGGGGTGGCCAGCCCCAGGGGAGTTAGCGTGGTCCAGGAACCAATAATTAAGACCCACATATGAAAATGAAGTACCAGTATATAACAATTTTAAGAGAAGCATACACTTAGCTAGATAAAATATATTATAAATAATGACCAAAGTATGGTGGTGTGGTATGAGTACCATGCTAACTCCCCTGGGGCTGGTCACCTCTGCTGTCTCAACCCATTGGATAAGAGTTCAGTGTTTTGTGAATAATTTATGTTTGGGGATAGTGGCCCATTCTTTATATTGTGCACCTAATCTACAGACTGTCCAAGTACTTGTACAAATGGACAATCTTATTTTCTCCCTTTTAGACGGTGTACCATAGCTTTGGTATGGACAACAAACACTGCTTACACAAGAGAACCATTATATTTCCTCAAAACCATTGGTATGAGGGTAAGCAACTGGGTTTTGATTAAAACGTCAGCATGTACTTTTTTGGTTATCTTGTTTTGTTTTATCTCCCACAGGAAGCAGAAAAATTACATACTCATATAGGTATTTAACTTAAAAGATATACATTTTTGGTCTAACGATGCCAGCGTGCTCTGACTAGGTATATCAGCACTATAACTAATCAAATCCCATTGGGTTGAAGTGACTCCCCCATGTCAGTTAGAAAATATCCTGGAGCAGCAGGTTGTCAGGAAGTTCCTAAAATTTGGAAGGCCTTATATTATCCTGCATGGGAAAGGTACATCACTCACCTTTGCATAGGCACTAAATACTTGTTTCCAATACTGAAACTGTATCTACAGAGGCATCTGAAGGAAAGGTAACTAAAGGTGGACATAAACGGTTAGATTTTTCCATTAGATTGACTTAAAATATGATGGTATTAAGTCGATCATATAAAATCAATTTTACCACCACATAATGCTGTATGTACTCAGGATGAGCCAAGTTTTTCAGCCCAACAATGGGCTGAAAAAGCCCCCCTCAGCTTATACTCAAGTCAGGGTCAGAGTCAGGGTCCCACTAACCTGTCCTGGATGTTCAGTGGGTACTGGGTTGCAGGTGTGGGAATGCTCCATGTGTTTCCGACATCGGCTAGTGAAATTTAAGCAAACTTGAACGTCAGTGCCATCTAGTGGACTATTTGTTAATTTTTACTGGAGATGTTGGAAAATTCCACTGCTTATGATTCAAACATGAAAATATGCTTCCATTTCCATTCCATGTATTGGTCATAATAATAATAATAATAAAAACTTATTTTTCATGTTTAAATTATAAGAAGTGCCGTAAAAGCCTGTCCTGTAATAACAATAAACCTGTGTTTTCTTAACTTTATTGAGCATGTAGCACTAAGATTTACCTGTTTGATTCATTCCTAGGGGCAATGGTGCTTTCTCTATATTTTACTTATACTCGAGCCAATAAGTTTTCCCTGTTTTTGAAAATAAAATAAAATAAGGTACCTCTGCACATATTCGGGTCGGCTTATATTCGAGTATATATGGTAGATTAAAAACAGATGGATAATTTTTCCTTAGCCCAGTGTACATGCGCCATAGTTCGATTGTATACAAATCCATCAAAATACCTACAAAACCTATAACATATTTGAATGATCAACTGAAGTTTAGTATTCTTCGGCTGGCTGGATCAGGAGCAGAAAGATCTGGTCAGATGAAGAATCTTTACACTGGAGACCGGGTAGAGAACCCAGTTTTCTAGTAAAAAAAAAAATTGGCTCTGAAAACCGGAAGTGACGTCACGTCTGGCAATCGAGAACCAGGAACTCAAAATCTCCCAGGCAGACGTCGGGCTTCTTTAAAAGTTCAATTTGCCTTTTCGCCAACAGACCTGGCCGAAGTTCGGCCATCACTATTGACAGAAGAGGAGATGCCTCTTCCATTACACATCATCAGCAGGAAGGAACTACATCGGACAATCAGGATTTACTGAATACAGGTAAAGATTTTTCATTTTTTTTGGACACATTGTCCACGTTGGGACCCCCACGAGGATAGGTCCACCAAGCACTGAGGTAGTATGGCATGCAACAGACATGCCTAGATAAAAATCATTATCCTGAGCCAGGTAGGAATGCCCCCTTATATTCCCAATTAAAAATTTTATTGGAGTGAATATTAGTTAAGCCTCTCAGTCAGTGATAGCAACGATGTTTGGTATTTGTGTCTTGCTTCTTTTTTTATGCTGAATTTGACCAAATTCTAAATACGTCTTAAAAAGGAAATGTGTATCAGCCCTTTTATATCCTATTATACTTCCATATAAAGCCTTACAATTCACTGTTAATAGATCTGAGGATTTTTTTTCAGATTTATTTTTAGCTTATTTCAAAACACTAAGCATTCAGCATTTCTTTTCTTGTATAAGAGGCAGTGGGAATGTCGCTCCTTTGATTTTACTGATTTGCTAAACAAAGGGAAGCAAATAAAGAGAGATTGGATGGGGAAAAAAAACCAAACTACATACTAGTGTGAGTCATGTAATGCAAATGAAGGCTGCCATACACAGGTTGGTGCCCGTGAGATGGATCAGCCTTGGAACTCATCGTGCTAAACCCGATACAGAAGGAGCTGGAGGCGCAGCACTCCCCATCCAAAGCAATGGACATTAAAAGGGATTTACTGTCATGTCCGATAATCCTGAGCCTGCTCAGAGACTATGACCTTATGGACTCGCTGGAGGAGGTCGAGGAGGACTGAAGAGTTTTTCTCCCTTTCCCACTCTCTCCCCATGTGTGTGTCCTCTCAATAAAGCTTCGGGCCTGTCTTTCCCCCTCCCTGCACCCTCCTTCCCTTCCCCCATCACACCGTAGCTTTTATTGTCAGGATGTTTCATATTTTTTTGAGGTTTTTATTGTATTTTCTATGCTTAGATCCTAGTGTGTAGGATGTTTAGATTAGAGTAGGAGGGGAGTTAAGCTCGATGTGTGGGGTTTGGAGGGTTCTTCGGCAACGCACGTCAAGCATCTCTCTCCAGTTATCAGGTTATAGTGGGCCCTTATGGTGCCACATAGTCTAGTTGGGGGCACATGCGTGAGTGTAGTATTTATTATGCATGAATGTGTGAGAGGGTGGGCCGTACTGGGTGTGGGGCTTGTGCGCTGCGTCGCATTATGGGGCGGAATGTGCCTCCCTCGTAAACGGTGTTAATAAAGTATTTCTTTTTCAATCGAAAAAATCCTGTTTTTGATTGATCCCGCTCGAAGACAGGGGCGGTCGCATTAGATATGCGCTAGATAGATGGTCTTTGTTTCTTCTGTTGGATCTCTCCTCTGCCTTTGACACTGACCACCCTCTTCTTCTACAGACCCTGCACTCTATTGGTATTAGCGACTCTGCACTCTCCTGGTTCTCCTCCTACCTGACCGACCGGTCTTTCCAAACCTCTTTCAATGGCTCCTCTTCTTCTCACACCCCCCTCCCTGTTGGGGTCTCACAAGCCTCAGTCCTTGGTCCGGTCCTATTCTCCCTTTACACCTACTCCCTTGGCAAACTCATTTCATCCTTTGGTCTGCAATACCATTTCTATGCTGATGACACCCAAATCTACCTCTCCACCCCGGCCTTTACTCCCTCTGTCCTGGATAACATCTCTCAGTGCCTATCGGCATCTCTTCATGGATGGCTGCCAGATTCCTTAAACTCAATCTGAGCAAAACTGAACTCATCATCTTTCCCCCTTCCAAGCCTCCTCCCAACATCTCACTTAAAGGAAATAACACCATCATCTCCCCTATTCCACAAGCACGCTGCCTTGGTGTCACCTTCGACTCTGCACTCTCATTTACTCCCCACATTCAGAAAATCGCTAGATCCTGCCACTTCCATCTCCGCCACATCTCCAAGATACGCCCCTTCCTCTACCCAGAGACCACTAGACTCCTGGTACATGCTCTCATCATTTCTCGTCTGGACTTCTGCAACATCATCCTCTCTGGTCTTCCTCTCACTAGACTGTCGCCTCTTCAATCCATCATAAATGGCGCTGCCAGACTCATCTACTCCTCTAACAACGCCTCATCTGTTGCTCCTATCTGCAAATCTCTTCACTGGCTTTCAATTGTCCAGAGAATTTAAAGTCCTGTGCCTTGCTTTTAAATCTCTCCACACCTACTGTTTCACTTACATTTCCAACCTAATACATAAATACTCCCCTGCCCCTCCGCTCTTCAGTGACCTACTAATGACATCCCCACTCATAACCTCATCACATGCGCGGCTTCAAGACTTCTCTAGGGCCGCTCCTACTCTCTGGAACTCCCTCCCTCGCCCCATCAGACTTGCTCCTACCTTTGTCACCTTCAAAAAAGCTCAAAACCCACCTCTTCAGCCTCTCCTACCCATCTTCTCATTCCTAACATCACCACCATGCAAGTCCCATCCCCCCACCTATTGTATACTCTGTTCCCCAACCTTTTAGATTGTAAGCCCGACTGGGCAGGGTCCTCTACTCCTTCTGTGTCATTACCTGTACCTGTGCGTTATATTGTGTTGCATCTCAACTGTAATGTATTGTACAGCGCTGCCTAATATGCTGGCGCTATATAAATAAATGGTAATAATAATAATGGTCATGAGCCCGCACAACGCTCAAAGTGGCCATCGATCTAGCGCATACCTATGCAGCCTTAAGGGTGTATGGCAACCTTAAGGATGCCCATACACAGATGGATGCCCTTGAGATGGATCAGCCTTCAAGCTCAGTGCAATGACATCATCATGCTGAGCCCGATATCAAAGAAGCTGGAATCGCAGCACTGCTGCCTCATCCAGCTCAGTCGATGCTTTGCATAGGGACCTGCGGTTGAACCAAATGCCATTTACCTGGGCCCAACATTCAAAAGATGTATTTGAAGATGCCACAAGTTTTTTTTTACTGTATGATGTAATTTCAGCATAATTTTTCTTCCCATCTATGATGTCCCTGGATGTTCTCTTTCAGCTGTTCACTTTCCTTTCTTTCAGATATATAGTCTGTGCTTCTGCTCATGCAAGCTGTTCCTATCCATCCACTGCTTTTTTTATTATGGTATTCCCCTATGCCTTTCTGAGAGTTGCTTTCCTATAAACCATAAACCCATGGATGCATCGGTGTCTGGCTGCAGCTCTGTCTGCTGAGCCAACTGAATGTCTGATTTTAGTAACTTGTTAGATCCCTTGTACAAAGATGCTTGTCATGCATTGAATCCTGAACTCCTGGCCCCTCCCATGTCCTTGTTGTGGCTCATTGCATTGACACCATTGGCTATTGACCTACGATTGTTCTTGCCCACGCTTCTGCTTGCTGTCTCTCAACTACCACTGTTTGTGCAGTGATCCTGCCAGCACCTGTGTTGGCACCAGTCCAGGCAACTAGATCGTAACATAGATGGCAAGAAAAATCAACATTAGGATAAACTAAATGTCCCAAAACTTTTAGAAAACCCATTGCAAACCGAAGCCAGGCATTCTCACAAACCTCTAATCTTAAAGTAAAGAAAAATATGGAAGAGGCTGTAGAGGAGTAGGGGGAGATTTAGGGTTAAATTTGGGATATGCCTGGATAATCACTCCAGTTTGACTGTGTCGATTGATTTTCTTTGTTGCATAAAAATATTGTGACCATTGTTTGATTATGGTCTTTGTTATACTCAATTGATTGATTTATATATGTCTATGTTTCACCACATATAAACTAAGCTAAGACATTTTGTCATTTGCCCAAGGTCACAGTAAGCTATAAGATAAATTTAAATAAGAATCTACTGAAATGCATCAGTAATTTTTTTTTACATTACACTCCTGCTCTAAGCTACATCTCTCTTTTTTTGTACTATATGATGCAGGTTTACTTAAACATGGGAAAAGTGGAATAATTTATTGCAGTAAAAATACACAATTTATATGTTGATGAGATGAAATCTGAAGTCTAGCACACTGTTCCAGGCAGGTCTGCTGCTATTTTGCAATCTGTCTCAAATCATTCAACCAAGCCTCTGTTTACTGTTTTTTACAACTATTCAGAGCTACCAAAGCTTGCATTAAATAAGTCCCTTTGGTGCTATTACCAAAGTACAGACTGATACTACTGCAGACAGAGCTGTAAATGTGAGATGCATTTGCATCTAGAAATGACTTAGGCTCCAAACTATATTTTCATACATCATTAAATTCATATTAATAATCCATAATACATAGTTAACTCTCCACCTTGAAATGACATAAGAAAGATAATGTTTTTGCCTTAAAACACTCTGCAGTTATATAATTCACTACAAATTTAAGTGAAGACCACCAATGGCTACATTCATCGGTCTCTCCTCATTTACATGACTTTACTTCACTACTTTTATTTCTCTTTTATTCAGTTTCTGATGTTTTTCTTTAAATCCAGTTATAGCATTATCTTTAGTTTGATTAAACCCCTTTACTGGTTGATAGCTGGCACGGATGAAAACGTTTAGCTGGCCTGCTTCTTGATCATGACACGGAAAAATCAAACTAATTCTGGACCTTTTCCATGACACCTTGTCCTGCCTCTATGCCTCTCCCCCAACCTTCCCTCAGGACCAAGCGGGGGCGTTTTTTCGCTGGAACACCTCAATTCAAACATCACCTCCTCTGAGGTACTCGCTGCTATCAAGTCATTGAAACCTTCCAAGGTGCCTGGACCCGACAGGTTCTCTGCACTGTACTATAAAAAAATGGCCCTAGTGCTTGCCCCACACCTTTTAAATTGTCTTAAAGGGAATCATTGCCTAGGCAATTCCTCCCTTTTGGATTACATTTCTATGTTTCCTAAGCCAGGGAAGGATCCCTTGACCCTAATAATCACCAGCCAATCTCTCTTCTCAATATTGATATCAAGTTATTATTATTATTAACATTTATATAGCGCCAGCATATTACGCAGCGCTGTACAATACAAGTTGCTCTCTTAAGTCCTAGCTTCCCAAATTAATGCTTTCCTGGGCTCAATCATCCATAGGGACCAGGTTGGGTTTATCCCCCAATGGCAGGCCTCCGATAATATTTGGAAAATAACACACTTGCTGAGCTTTTGCACTCGCGTCATATTCCAGGATACTTTCTATCTCTTGATCTCAATAAAGCTTTCAACTCCATCTCATGGGACTATCTGCGGGTTTTCCTGCGTAAGTGGGGTTTTTGGTATCCCTTTTTTGCTTGGATTCAGGCGCTTCCAATTTTCTGCTCATGTCAAGTATCTTGGTCATGTCCCACCACTTTTTCTATTGCCAGAGGCACTCGCCAAGGCTGCCCCCTCTCTTCCATCCTCTTTGTCCTAGCCGTGTAAACTCTTGCCATCTCCCTAAGAGCTAACCTGAGCATCCATGGTATCCCCTTGGCTGGGGTGGACCACAAAATTTCCCTTTTTTCCACTATCAAGAATTTACTATCTCGCTGGTCCCTGTTGCCAATGTCGCGTGGCAGTGGTTAAGATGACCTCTCTACCCAAGCTTCTTCGTTCCTTGCCTGTACCAGTCCCAGCTTATGCTTTATGGTCCATGCAAAATCACATTAACTGCTATATTTGGGTTCGATTAAACCTAAAATTGCTAAATCCACTCTAAACAAGCGTAGAGTGGATGGTGGGATTGGCCTACCTAACCTAACCCTGTATTACCAGGCCTGTCAATTGCTTCCCATCTTTGCCTTTCACATTACCTATTCGCCCCCACTTTGGACCCTACTGAACTTGGTGGACTGTGCCCCATTCCTCTCGCAGCCCTTCCGTGGCTGCCTGCCTCCGCGCGCCCCACTGCGCTTAGTCCCCCTTTTGCATCATCTGTTCAAGGTCTGGGATAAGCTCAAATCATTCCACAACCTCTCATCCAGCCATTCCCCACTGCTGCCTATTCTCCATCATCCTGTTTTCCCCCCGGGCCTCGACATGCCGCAAGCGTTCCAGTGGTGGTCCCAGAATGGGTACACTCAGGTACATCATTTCTTGCAATCTGGTAAGATACTTACCTAGGATCACATTAAGGACCGCAAGGCAGCCCTGGGTAGGGAATTCTTCCGATACCTGTAAATACATCATTGGCTTACTTCTCTACTCCCATCATCACCCCCCAGCAGCGCCATGACTTCCTTTGAGTCCATCTGCTGCCATTGCCCTAGGGTCCGGGCTTAGTCACCCAGAGTTTATAATCATCTCAATCGCCTTCCTTCCCCCTCCCATCATCATTAACTCAAGAACCCATACCGTGAATACAAAATCAATTTCCAGAATATGGACAATATGTTGCTTTGTATATACAGTATATACCAATGTTTTACTTTGAATATATACCAGATGTCATAATACAACTGATGACTACTTAAATTAAATACCCAAGTCTTTCTCTATGAAGAGCCTGCTTAGAAATATATTTTACAGGTTTCATAATTTGTCCTAAACCTGCTTTTTAGTCATTAACCAAATGAGATAGTTCTGCTGTTTCCCATAATAGATTTTCAATGCCAATACGATTTCAGGAAAATTTAAACATCCACATTACTAACATTACACATTACATTACTTTATGCAAGTACCGCTCTTCTTGCACATTAGTTCAAAGTCTTTTTTGTTGCATATGGAACAATGCAGTAACACTGCTGGATTATAATTATGTGCCCTCCTAGGGTATTTTATTTTGTTGATTCATACAACCAGAGCTGGACAAATAATGGGAATCAAGAAGGTAATGTGCTGAAAGTACTTCCTGTTTGTACTGAAGCTAAATGTTCTAGCAATGTCTACATTGCCCAGAGAGTCTTACCAGGCCATGCTTTAATATCACCTCCATACACAGGCTAAACTAAAGGAATAAGACTTCCAGGTATGAGGGAACATATAACATGTGCCTTTGCAGAACTTTGTTGGGTGCAACTAGCCTAAATCTCTTTGTAAAATCAACTTGAGTGTACAAATTTGGGTTGATTGCGCTATAAGCGTCTGTTTTTTTTTTAAGTAGACTAAAAACAAACAGAACATTTACTATACAGATATAGCTCCACTGATAAAAATCACTTAGAGTCCTAATGTGAGTTAAAAAAATCCTTTGCTAAGCCTAAAGGTAACTATATTTTTAGGCAGTAGATGTACTGGAGAAAACATTTGAGAGACCATAACCGATAAACAGTCCTATCTCAAGAGCATTAAGAATTAAGAGCATCCACAAGCCTGCACATCAACAGCTTTCCACCATTTGGCTTTAAAAGTCTCCCAAGAGTTCTGCAACCTAAAGGTACAATCTATAAGCACTGATCTGTTGAAAAGAAGAGCTGACAGTATTGCTTTGTAAAGTGACCGTTCTTTAAAACTCAAAAAAGAAAATAACTGTAAAGAACACCCCTGAGTTCTCACAGCTGAAGAACTGATATCTATTTAGACACAATCTTCAGGAATAACTTTTAGAGAAAAGTCATCGTTTAAACTCTTCAAAATACAAGGCAATACTCTACAGAGATGGATCAAGTTGTTATTTTATAATACATTTTATAATAAATGGCACCTACCGGAAGTTGTGCTTTTCTTTGTTCATGCAATGGTGCATGTCAATTATTTACTTTGTTGTAGGGTGGTGTATCATGAAACAGTTGAATGCATTACCTCTTCCACAATACGTTTTAAAGTGGATCATTGAGGAAAGAAAACTGGTAATGACAACTCTTATTGGTCAATGTTATTGTCCTGCACTGTATTGAAAGGCAAAACTTTTTTTACCTACACTCCCCTTTGTAGTATAGAAGCCTAAAGCTACTAGCCTAGCTCCCGCTCACCATACACAATATACTGCTCTCAGGAGATGAAATCATCTTTTTTATTTCAAATTCAGTGAACCACTATAACTGAGTCCATCTAAGGTGGAAGTCAGTGTAGGATATTTCCTATGTGCTCCCTGAGTTAGAGAGGTGGCAGCACACCCCTGATTAATGGCACCCTAGTTCAGTTGTTTGAAGTGACTGTCTTCTAAATCACCATTTTCCCCAATTTGACTTGGATGTCCCCTCTTTTTGCGTTGTTGTATTGGCGATAAAAAATTATAAATGTTGTATATTTTGTATAACTGTATATAATGTTTTAGGTTCCACTAAACATTTTATCCACCTTTTATCTAAATCAATAATAATAATAGCATGTTATTTTAACCAATACATTGTGTGTATCTTGTATTTTTATACTTTGTCTGGGTTAACATGCTTATTATTAGTAATGAGCAGCGTAGGCAATATTCAAAATCACAACATTTCGGGAATTATTCTCCAAATATTCAAAGTGAATTTGATTCATTCGAGATGAATATTGTGATCGCAATGCAGTCAGGACTGTCCATGGTGCTGAAATAAGTGCATGAGATATAGTATATGCATGCACACAGCAGTTTGATAAGGTACATATACAATAAAAAATCTTTTTTTAACTGTATGTTTGACTTTTTAAAAAGCAGCAGCAGATGGAAACAAACTAAGTGGATATATAGTGGCTAATGCCTGCCATACACCCACAGATGGGTGCCGACAGACATGCTCCGATATGCACC
>CM070033.1:148379905-148406178 GCA_036250615.1 Ptychadena robeensis
GTCGATGTTTGTGGTGTTTCTCCTGGATCGATTAGATTAGATATACATAACATAGACCGCGTCAATCGGGAATTCAAACGTTTCAATACCAAAATCGACGACTTTAGTAATATTTTGGAATCGAAATCTCACCACAATCGCAAACTCAATGTGGGGTGTATGTTGATGCGATTAAGATCGATTTTCGATTAGACGATTGAATTCCTCGATCTAATCGAGCATCGATTGAACCAAAATTGAACCGTGTGTGGCTAGCTTTAGTTCTTCAAGTGCCATGCTATACAGACATATCTAGGACATATCATATTCCTTATCTTGTGTCACTCCTGAACCAGGCCTCATACCTGGATAAGGGAGAGAACAGACTGAACTGTTGTGTGCTGCACCAAAGTCTTCTTTGCAGTTGAAAGCAACATTTGCATCTGTGTTTATTTGAAAATAAATGTTCCATAGTTTGGAGGAACTGGCCAAGTTGCTTGAGTTCCAGTGTGAAGTTTTCACAGCTAGTGATAATTTGGGAGCAATGTCCTCTCCTGTTGTTCTTTCGCTTACTTTTATCAAGTCTTAAGGCAGAAAAGCCGTCTAGCGGGAAATTTTAAATCACATCATGCTTCTCCCTGCTGACAACCTTCATGGAGATGCTGATGGTATTACTGTGCTTGATTGGCCAACAAACTCACTTGACCTGACTTGTTAAAAGGAAAATAAGAGACACCAGACCCAAAAATACAGATGAGCTATAGTGATGAGCGGCATAAGCAATATTTGAATTTGCAATATTTCACAAATAAGTCTACTAATATTCGCGAATATTCACGAATATTCGCAATTCAAGTGTATGGTCACATGTGGTTTTTTTTTTGCATTGCAAATATTAATTCGTGATCAATGGCCATAAGCTTCCCAATGCACAATATCTTGAATATTCCAAATTATGCGTAGCCACAAAATTTGCAAAATCTCAAATAGTCAATATTCGTTGAATATATTCGCAATTCGATATTAGAGCTCAACACTAATGAGCTAGAGTCTGTTATTAAAGCATCCTGGAGTTCCATAACACCTGAGCAGTGTCACAGGCTGATCTCCCCCATTTTGTTAGTGCCGACATGAACAATCATTTCATCAGGTCAACATTTGATTATTCCATTACATTTTTTTATGTAATTCTAATATCTCCATATATTGATTTTGGGTTTTCATAATCAGCAAAATGAAGAAGCCGAGTGTCAGGAGTGGACAATCTGTGTTTTAACATGATATTGGATTTATCAATACAAATGATTGGAGTTTTTTCCTGAGTTTAGGATCTTGCCAACTGTGAATCTATATATGACTTTAAATAATCATAAATCAAACGTTCCCTTTTCAATACTTGGTTGCAAATCCTTTGCAGTTAATTACAGCCTAAAGTCTGGAACGCATAGACATCACAAGTCGCTGGGTTTCATCCATGGTGATGCTCTGCCAGCCCTCTAACTGCCTTCAGTTCCTGCTTGTTCTTGGGGCATTTTCCCTTCAGTTCTGTCTTCAGCAAGTGAAATGCATGCTCAATCGGTTCAGGTCAGGTGATTGACTTCGCCATTGCAAAGCATTCCACTGCTTTCCCCTAAAAACTCTTTGGTTGCTTTTGCAGTATGCTTTGGGACATTTTCCATCTGCGCTGTGAAGCACCGTCCAATGAGTTCTGAAGCATCTGGTTGAATGTGAGAAGATAATATGCCCGAAACACTTTATCATGCTGCATTTGTCAGCAGTCACGTCATCAATAAAGACAAGAGAACCAGTTCAACTGACACTACTACCACCATGCTTCACTGAGGTGGTATGCTTAGAATCATGAGCAGTCTCTTCGCCAAACTCTTCTCTTCCCATTACTCTGGTACAATTTGATCTTGGTCTCGTCTGTCCATAGTATGTTGTTCCAGAACTGTGAAGGCTTTTTGAGATGTCGTTTGGCAAACTCTAATCTGGCCTTCCTGTTTTTGAGGCTCACCAATGGTTTACATCTTGTGGTGAACCCTCTGTATTCACTCTGCTGAAGTCTTCTCTTGATTGTTGACTTTTACAAACACATACACCTACCTCTTGGAGAGTGTTCTTGATCTGGCCAACTGTTGTGAAGGGTGTTTTCTTCACCAGGGAAATAATTCTTCAGTCATCCAGTTGTTTTCAATGGTCTTCTGGGTCTTTTGCTGGGCTTCTTCTTTTTAAGAATGTTCCAAACAGTTGTTTTGGCCCCGTCTAATGTTTTTGCTATCTCTCTTATGGGTTTGCTATCTCTCTTATGGGTTTGTTTGGGGGGGGGGGGGGTTTCAGCCTACTGATGGCTTGATACTGATAGTGACAGCTCTTTGGGTCTCATCTTGAGAGTTGACAGCAACAGATTCCAAATGCATATAGCACACTTGAAATTAACTCTGGACCTTATTATCTGCACACTGTATTTAGGATAATGAGGGAATATCACACACCTGGCCATGGAACAGCTAAGAAGCCAATTTTCCCATTACTTTTTGTCCCTTAACAAGTGTGAGGCACAAATGCAAACTGTTGTAAGTCCTACACCATTCACCTGATTTGGATTTAAACACCCTCAAATTAAAGCTGACAGTCTGCAGTTAAAGCACATTTGGTTTGTTTCATTCCAAATTAATTGTGGTGGTGTATAGATCCAAAAAAAATTAGAATTGTGTCTATGTCCCAATACTTATGGACCTCACTGTATTTATTTATTTAAAAAAAAAATCCTGTATATTATTTTCAAGGCATATAACTATATAGCATGTAATCCCTCATCCTCGATGTGGGCATCAGTATAAACACAAAGAGATAATAATCATTCTATCCATTTCCTTTGTCTGTATCCATTTTTCCATTTAATTGTCAGTAAACAACATGGAAATTCCCAAGCGATATATTATAAGAAACAACAATATAGTAGCTTATATATCAGAAAATATGTGTAAATGCCACATTGAAATTATTATCCTAAGATGAGAGTTCTTCAACCTAGTGGATTATTTAGATAATAATTTACTGAAGAAAACACTCCTTAAGTGTGTGCTTATTCAGTAAACATAAAGCCCATGCTCTAGAATGCAGTAATATAAAATAAACCTTTTCAGAGGGTTAAAATAACAGCCTGATACTGAACAATGGCAGCCCCCTATGGTAGGTTCCCCTTAAGAGACAATTGCACTGAAAGAGAAATGTATTGCATTTTAGTAGCCTCGCTGACATCTAATCTAGTGGTAGTCAATTTATTTGATTAAAGGGGCCACAAATGTGTCACCTAACATCACCAAAGGGCTGCGTGTAATATTTAATGGGTGCAATGCTAGTGGAAATTGTCAGAGAATGCAGGCATGCAACAGGAGATGAGAGAATATGGACCATGATCCAGAAACACAATACATTTCATTTAATAAACAACCTTGAAAAATCTATGTTTTAAGGCATGTGCTTTCTATAAGCATAACAGTTACAGGTGCAGGATTGTATATAAGAAAGAAAAAGAGACAAAACTGTAAGAAGCAAAAAAACATTGTCAGTGATTTACCGTATTTTTTGGACTATAAGAGGCACCTGGCCATAAGACGCACCCAGTTTTTAGAGCAGTAAATCTTTCATGTGTTTAAATGAGTGTGAAAAAATCTCATGCACAATCCCTTTTCAGCCACAAAAAAATTTCACTAGAGAGCACACTTCAGCGTCTTATCTTCCTCACACAAAGGGAAGGGAGGGGAGGCCTTTTCACCGGGGAATCAGCACACAGATCTCCCTATCGTGCATCTTATGGTCTAAAAAATATGGTATTAGCAGCAGCTTTATACATCTTTAGGAACCATTAAAAAAACTAACAACAAGGAAAACTGTGACTCCTAGAGATGTGGCGATAAATTCACCTCAAAATAATTCTATCTGTAACATAGTCCTAGTGTGCAGACAAAACCGGGCAAGTAACACCGGGCAATAGACAAACAATAAAACCTAGCAAAGCAATTATGCAAAAATATTAATTTATTTAACATACACAGAAGAATGAAAATCAATTGAAACTAATAATCAACTATATGAAATGTAATGCCAGAAAACATCCACAAGGTGTCTCCAACACACCTATACACAAGGTAATATTACAACCAATACACACAAGGAATTTGTGGAATGCATGCTACACAGGAAAAACTTAATATAAATGTCACTTCTACAAAACTATGCCAAGATTCTCAGATAGGAAGATAATTTCTCCAACTACAAATTTCTGATGTGATACCGGGTAGGGATGATAAATCGCGACAGAGGTTTTACTCTGAACTTATCGATAACTTATTTATTTGATAATGTGCACTTTTATCAAGCAAACATGTTAATCGTAAGTTATCGTAAGGAGATATAAAAGAAGAATTTTCCTTACCAAGAATGAGGATTGCTTTGAAGAAGGAAGGCATTGGCTATGGCTTGATGTAATAGAGTTTTCCTTCTATTGTTCTCCTTTCTTTTTCTCCTCTTTTTCTCTCCCTCTTTCCCCCTGTGCATCACTTTAAGTAATAAAGTTTATCTAAAGCACATGCCTACCGATCTCAGAATTCTCCATTCACCTTCAGGCAGATAGGCAGGTCTTCAGATAAGACACATCATGATGAGTTAATTAATTAACCACTTCTTAGCTAAAGCAATAACACTGAATACCATATAGCGCTTCACAACTGGATGGCGGTATTGTCCAACTAAGGAATACCTTATAAATATAATAAAAATCTCAATATACCACTGACCTCAAGGCTATAAACCACGAATGGAGAGAGAAATCCTGACACCTTTACTACCAGGACACAGATATTTAGGTGCCTTTCTTGGACATTCTCACCCAGTGATGTATTCATATTCAGATAAGTCTACAATAGGTATCTATGCTATAGCAACTTAAATATAATTTAGGCGACAATACAGATAAGTTTCCTTCAAATATGTACCAGGGACTGACTTCATCTCCTACTCCTGAGAATAAAGAGGCCCACATTTTGAGCTTAGACATTTCCTGAATTAAAGCTTCAGCTTCGCTCTGCATTGACTTATATACACACTTAATACAGAGTGGTGAGTAGTGATGCCCGAACTGTCCGCCTTGTGTTCGACCCGCCCGTTCGCCAGAGAGAAGGAGCGTTCTATTCTTCCTCTGGCAGGATCAAGAGCAGCGAGATCCTGTCGGAGGAAGAATCTTTTCACTAGTGTCTTCTAGTGAGAAGCCGGCTTGTTAAGCCTAAAGTGACGTCAGTGACGTCACATCTGGCTATCGTAACAAGGAACTATGCGTTCCAGGTACCAAATGTGATGTCACTGACGTCACTTCCGGCCTTTCAGATTCAAATTCCCCGCCGAGAGGCGTTTTTCATCTCTAGTGATGAGACAAAATGGAGAAATAAGCATAACTATGGCTTCTAAGTACATGCCATATAGGAAACGCCCGACAAGATACCAACACAGAAAAAGCAAAATGGGAAAATATAATTAAGATTATGTTCACTGGCTTTGAAGGGGCCATGAGGGTCACACAATGAGTGCCTAGGAGCACTCATAGAGTGGCCCCAGGGGTTAATGTTTTGGGTTTTATATTGTGTGAGATAACACACTGCAGGGAAGCCTCAGACGTCTTTACTTGGAATGCTTTAATTATTCCGTACTGGCAGAGGATCGAGCAGTCAGCCGAACGCTTTCGGTATAGAAACTAAAAGTAGAAGTCCCCTGTCCTCTCTAGATGCATTGTGTAAGGACAATCAAATAACAGGTAAGAAAGAAAAGCCAACACTACTATGCCATGTCTGCAGCAAAACCACACTTGGTGAAAAGAGGAGGAGAGAGGTTATGAGTGTTTTTAAAATTTCCACAAATTGATAACATTTAAAGTAAGCTTTCACTACTTGGCCATTCACAGTTCAATTTTCCATTCGATTGGTGCGCGTGTTTGCGGCGGTTGTTTGTTTGCCGATTGAAGAGAGATTCTAACAAAAAAAACTTGCTTTAAGTGGGTTAGATCGATCCCGTTCAAAAAAGGTTGATAGAACCGGGAATGGACATATCCGTAAATCCTGGTTGATTGTGGATAGGGACCACACATTCCTATCACAGCCAGCACTGTGTACACCCAGTGTTGTGAGATATTTTCTGGGAAATATCTCACAACACTGAGTGTACACAGGACCAAGGTCCATATCGAAAAAAAAACGATGTGCAAAGTGGTGCATATCGATTCCTGTTCAATCGAAGGGTATCAACCTGTTTATGGCTAGCTTTAAATTTAATTGTTAAGTTAAGTACACCACATTTATCTTCAGGATCTGATATTGCATTGATCACACTGTGTGGCAGTACAGCACTGAGGCCTGGTTAATGGTTACATTTACTTTTTTTTATGTTTTTCAGTAGTGCAGAGATCTCTCCATCATGATAGTTTAGGGGTCTTCTCATGTTGCATTATGTGCAAGATGCTAAGAAGTGATCCAAAGGACAGAGAGTAAAGCCATCTATACCCGGCTCAATTCCCCTCTGATGGATTGCAACATGCAATTGCAAAAATCGTGAAATGATCGCAGGAATTCCATTCCATTCGGTATGGGGACCCATGCAAAGTAATGGCAATTGACCAAGAAAATACTGACATGTGGGATCACCGTGCAATCGACTTTCTTGGTTGAACGCTCATGGTAGGCAGCATTTGATTCTCAAATGAGCGACCACAGCACACGTTTGGGAACTAATCGAGCATAAAATAGGTCAGTGCATGGTCGAAAAGGCTTAAAGCCCCCCATACACCTTCAGATTACTCCATACAATTTCCATCAGATCTACCAACAACTATGTAGTGTAGTGACCTCCCTGGTAGAATACATAGTGATTGGAAGGTGTAGAAAGGTCCTCATATTACATGGTTTTGGTAGAAGAAAAGTTGGTTGTACAGAAATTGCATGGTAATTGTATGTGGTGTATGGGGGGCTTAAGAGAGCTAACGAGTTCTGAGTTTCAAATTTGCAAATTGGGCCCAGCATTGGTGAGATTATCTATAGTGGGTAGAGTCTAATTCCAAAAAATGTTTCACCTAAAAGAAGTTGTCATGATATAAGGTTGCAAGACAGGAGCTCAACTTTAAAGGTAGTGACCATTGGGAGACCATACACTACTTGCTGATATTAAATATAAGAGCCTATGCTGTTCCTTTTTGCTATGTATGTAATTCTAGGATCTCTGCTATATTGGATTCTACTTATTTTTGCTGTATACAGTTAAAGTCAGAACATCAGACAGGTAGTGCCAGCTTTAAGCACACCTAAACTCTAACCCCCCCCCCCCCCCCCCCCCCCAAAAAAAATTATTTAACCTCTGAACTTCTCAAATGGTTCAAAGTCGCTCAAACCCCTAAAAATTACTTACCTGCTCTACTCTTGTTTGTGGAAGTCACCATGTTGATTCCTGTGTAGCTTTCAGTCTTCTTGGGGTAATGCTGTAGTAATGCGAACTGCCACCAAGGGCCACCAGATACAATTGCTTTTAATTGGAGAAAACAAAAGTGAAAGAGACTGTGATAATCCTGCAGATTAACATTGTATTTTGTACCACTGCAGTGATGGACAGGACAGAAGAAGGGAGGAGCGACGGAGGAAATGTACAAATATCTCCTTACAGGTAAGGATATTTTCTATTTACAGATTTTCACAATAATAGGGGGTTGGTAAGCGAGGGACAAAAGTCTATCTAGTAAGTTTAGGTCCTCTTTAAGAATATGTAATACTATCTGGAATTACTTCCCTATGTATTCAGTTTTTGAATTTGATAATGTTTGGAGATCTGAAGTCTGAAAATGAGCCAACCAGGCACTGTCAGGGAGATCCCACTTTTGTCCTTTTTTCTACCTTTGCTCTGCTGGTGCATTGTGTTTTAGAAGCAGAAAATGAAATGCAAGAATATCCCAACTGAGTGTAAAATGATTGATTTTCTGAGAAAAGAAAAGTATTTGTTCTTTCCTAACAGTATTATATAAATGTAAAGGAACTATTTCCAGTAAATGCAAATGTGTGCCTTTGCCTAAAACAAAGAGGGATATTTGACAGTCTGACTCACTCACAAAAGGAATCAGATGAAGCATAGTTAGATATTTTAAATTCAGAAAAATCTGTCTTTTTTCATTAAAGAAGGAGATTTCCTGGATCATCCACTTATGAATGGCAGTTAAGCTGGGGTGCTTTCCTTTTGTGGAAACAAAGTCTTCTTTCACTGGAAAGTTTTAATTCCTGGATCAGGGATGTAAATAAGGAGTTGGTTGACACTCACTGTTGATATGGATCTAAGAAAAGAGCTTTGAAGGTTGTAAATTGTGCAGAAATTTAAAGGAAGTGTTTTGTGTATATGTATGTCTCTTGTTTTTGTCACAAATACCATACATTAAAGGGGACCTATCACCTGCTTTGCCACTTTGTATTATTAGCAGCAGATATGCTTATAATAATAGGGCAGAGCAGGGGTTACATTTTTTTACCCAGAAGGTAAAAAAGCTGCAAATCCGGTGACACTCCACCCCTCCAGTGACACCATGCCAAGGCGTACTCCACCGAGGCATCACTGGAGGGTTGGAGAATAGATGAAGATCCCTTCATCTAGTCTCTGCACTTCCTCTTAAGAGGCTCCACCTGCCATCTTAGAAGATAGAAAATTGAAGAAAGAAGGATGGCAGGAATAGGAGAAGGTAAATATGTGATTTTAAGGTTTGGGTATCAGTCTGCCTGGATCAAGAGTATTGCTTATTTGTTATTTTTTTATAAATTTTTCTGTTCAACGCCTTTAAAGAGTATTGGTTGCGGAGATCTGTGATCGAAAATGTAAAAACTTTTTCTGACAGCAGGGTGTGATTTTCCAAGACTGACATCTGTCCCAAGTGCCCTGCCCAGCCCCCCCCCCCCCCCCCCCCCCCCCCCCCCCCCCCCCCCCCCCCCCCCCCCCCCACACACACACGGAGCTCTCTGGCAGAGGAGAGAGGGAGGCTCCTCTGTAGGAGTACGAGGGGGGGTGGAGCAGCTGGGATTTCAGCTGCAATGATGAAAGGCGGAAGTGGGTTTGGTTCACCAGCACTTATGATGCTAGCAGTTTTCCAGGATGTAAACTGCTGACAGGTGACAATTGTGTCTATTTAATGTATGTGTGTTTTATTTTGTGTTTAAAACGACCTTAATTAATTTCTTCTATTTTATCGTTTTATTCCTAGCATTCTTTGGTTCAGTTTTGTTTAGTTAAAAAATAGTCTTTTGTGAATTTCTTAAAAGAAAAATGTTAAATCAAAAAATATATTATAATAATATTATTTACTACCCTAAATATATATATTAAATAAACCTCCCTGTCCATTTTTTATGACACCGTCCTCCCCTCTACACATCGCCAGTATCATTAAGATGCCGGCAATGTGGGCCGGGAAAAGCCATGCCCCTCCATTAACATGGAGGTCTATGGCGCCACCCCACCCCTTTGTCGTGACCTTTGTTGGAAGGGATCAGCCAGTCTGTAGTGATGCAGAATAGTTGCAGGCTCGCAGGGGACTGGAGTGTTTGCTAAATTGCGGCACTTGCACAGTTTGTTCAATGAACAAATTGTGATCGTACTGGGTTCAGGCATAACACCCAGGATGTTAATATGTTAAATGTTGAAGGAAATGTTACTCCTGGGTTCCATTGTACTTTGCAGTCCTTCAAATTATTAGTCAGTCAGAAAAGCCTGCATAATTTGATATGTTTTGAACTTACAAAAAAAAGATATATAATTTCATAACAAAATAGATTGGTAGTGCTCAGGCTTCCATTTGTTTGACATTAGTTATGTTTTTTTAGGACTTACTAAAATCAGCTGCATTATTACTTTCCATTTGCCTATGGAGAACAGCCTACTATAAATGCTTCAAAACAAAGTCAAAACAAAACACCTGCTATTTTTTTACTTACCTTTCAGCTGCCACAGTGGTGAAGAAGCTCTGCAAGATAAATATAGTGACTTATGGCAGTCACCAGAACTGCAAAAATGCATATGGCTGCTAGAGGATGCTATATAGTGGGTTTTTAATGCTGAAAGCATAGCCCCATAGGCTTTGAAAGCTCACATGATGATGTGACAGATTTTTATTCCGCTACATGTATGAGAATCATTCATAGCCATTGATCTTTCTCCCTAAAAGGGAAAGGAGCAGCGAGGGACATTCAGGATTGTCAGGACTGTTTCTTTCTCTTTGACAGATAATGTGTAGTTTGCAAATGAGGGATATAGGGTTCATTAGATTAGTTTTGGATAATTAATATTTCTGTGCTTTCTTTATTATATTCTGAGATGCTTTGTTTAACCACAATTCTCTTGGGGAAAAGTTTCACTGCAAAAACCTCTAGCCACACTCGAAAAACTCAGGAAACCTCGCGAAATGATCCCACGGTGTCATCCAGCACTGCCAGTGGGGGACTTCCTGGGATGTCTATTGGCAGGGAAAAACTGCAGGCAACTCTTATGTCCCTGACCTCACTGACACCTGGAAAGGCTACCCTCACCTATGCCTGTATTATATGACAGGCATAGGCCTTCCTTGTCCTCTCAACTGCAGGGACACTGGAGACATGCGCGTGCATTGCTCAGCGATCATTTTTGTACCCCTTTTTGCCACGGAAATCCCAACGCATTTTTAACAGCGTGGTATGGGCAATCATGGCAGTGTACAAAGTACACTGCCTGCAATTCCTGCCCTCCCCCTGCCCCTGTCCACACAGCTGGTGTCATTAATGATGCAGGCTGTGTGGACAGGGGCGGGAATTGCAGGCAGTGTACCTTGTGTGGGCTGGAAAGGCGTTGCCCCTCCATTAACATGGAGGTCTATGGCACCGCCCACCCCCGCCCCCTTCTGCATCACCGTGACGCAATCGGTGACACTGTACAAGTCCGGAAATGCAGCTGGAAATTTATGCAGCTTTCATGGGAGCCCAGCTCATCCATCCAAAGTATCAAATGGCAATTGATTGTGCAAAGTGTGTTAAAAATTATTAAGGAGCATTGATTACATTAGTTAAAGAAATATGCATCGCGAAGTACAGGTAAGTGTAAAAACTTAAGAAAGAACTGTCTATTCTAGAATTAAAGTTTGGAGTCTGATTATTTTTCCTGAAGCAGTACAGACAGCTATTTCTATTCAGACATTGTTATAATGAGGTCGATTGCCACTTGCTTATATCTATCATATCGTATCATATTATCTACTGCCACACAAATACTGAGATGCTGAAAGTTTTAAAGCTAATAACTGTATTTTGAGTATAAGTGGGAATAAGTCATACATGTAAATTCTTTCATTAATATAGTGATTATAAAAAAAAAATTTTATGACTTCTTAATCAACTACTCACTAATGTACCCTATTAATTATTTTAACTGTGACTGGGTACGGAAAGACTTTTGCTGAAATTAGCTGTTAAATGAACTGATTTCATTCCTCTTTAATGTTGTGTTAGTTACAGTCTGGCTGTTTACTGAAAAAGATTACTCAGACTCCAACATATTTGTCTGTGACTTATCATAATAAAATACCCAGGAGAGGCAATTTGTTTTTTATATACAACTTAATTTTCTTTTATTATATAAATTATTTAGTATAAAGAAATAGAACATAACCCGAGATGACACTTAAGGTGAGCTCAGGCGTGCTGCCACTGACCTGCTGTCAAGCTCTGTGGGTGGTCGTGTCATATCCGATCCACTGGTGTGGTTCCAAGATGTTTAAGAGCGGGAACCATGTGACTCAAAACCACTAATCTCAAATTACTCCAGTGGTTTCTATTTGTACTATCATCTGTCACTATGATCACCTCTACTGCTTATGTCTTCATTGTATTAACACACATGTTGTCTCTGAGAGATTATGAAACCTGTGGTTGCTTAACTAATTCTAAAGAGTTTGGCAGGGCAAAGGGAAGTCAGCTGTAATGAAATAACAAGAGTAGACAAGGAAATTTAGACATGGAAGATAAGTTTATCCTCAAGGTTTTGCTCTGATTTGGTAGGCCCTCAAAGCTAAATCCAACCTGCCTATATACCCTGTCCAGGCATTTAAAACGACAATTCTACCTAAGCTAACCATCAACCAGATTCCAAGATTATAATGCCCAGCTGTTGTCTTCCCTTAGCATCTCCCTGGACGGTTGGCGTGCCTTTTAAGCACCATCCACCGCAGCCGTACGAGCAAGTACGGAGGGCTGCGGCACTCCCCTGTCTTCCCCTCCTCCCCAAAAAATAAAAAGACAGAGACATGACATGAGCAGTAAATGTGTTAGTGATCGATCAGCCGAAAGATTGGCCCAAAAAATTGGGTAAAAATCTAAACATGTATGGGTGGGCTTTAACAATAGTGTTATTTATATATTTATCTAATTTCACTTCATCAACTTACACTGTTGTGTTCTGATCCATTACATGCAGTTCAGTTTAACAAAACTTAAAGTGCACCTAAACCCACCAGACAAACTTTTCCCCCTAGCTAGCCTACCCCACATTATTTGAATACAAAATTAAAAATTGTTACCTGTGAGGAGAAATCTGTATATTTCCCCCCTCACCCTAAAATCACGGGGCTACAGCGTTCAGCTCCTCACAGTGCCTGGCTCTGGACTTCCCTCTGCAGCTATACACGTTGTGGTTTTTTTCCTGATTTTACTTTGTGTCCATTGATACACATTGCATCTGGTGCCCTCCGGTGGCCGCCGGCGTTATTGCAGCCTTAGCTCATTCAAGACTGAAAACTAACACTGAATCTAAAATGGTGGTTCCCACAGACATCAGCAGGATAGCTAAAAGTGTCAAGCAACTTTGAGCTATTGGGAAAGTTAGAGGTAATTAGTGGTAAGTAAAAAATTCAAGGGGGGTGAACAATTCTGCAAGGCACTGTACATGCATTGGGAAGCCCACAAGTAAAAAAAGTGTAAATGGAGCCTAAATTGTATTTTACATTTTCCTGTTACTTACTTACTGTTTCCTTACTAAAATTAGCTGTAATATGCATTACGTAAGTTACCAAGCTTACAAACACAATCTGACCAATAATATCACAACATTTATTGATAAGAAATATACCAAGGACCGTTGAAACAAATGTATATCTTTGTTCAAAAGCTTTTTATATTTGTGTTGTTTTTGTCAGTTACCTGTCCTTTAAATATCAAACTACTTTTCTTAATACCATCCAGTAGTAGCTTTACTTACACTCGGTTCCACATAAACAAAACTTAATTTGCAAACAGCATGTATATATTTAAATATATTATTTTTCTAACATGCAAATTTGCATATATGAAAAACAAATCAAATGCACATGGCAATAAGCCCATTCACCTGTTATATAAATTTAGAGGGATGATTTTGTAGTCTTTTTTTATGACAGCTTAATGGTAATCATCTTTAATTCTAATTAAAATAATTTGTAATTTTATGACACATTTACTGCAAGCAATTGAAGAGAAGACACCTGCGTGGATTTTAGTTGATCTCATGATTATGATTATGATATTTTGTGTGATTAGCAGATAAAAAAAACACTGCAGAAAAATCAGTGTCCACCACCAAAATGAGCCATTGACTCCAGACGCCGCTGTTCATGTCTGGAAGAAACTTTAACAGAAAATAACAATAATTGCATCACTTTTCCTTGAAAATGCAAATGAAAGGAAACACAAATATACTAACTGACTCCAAATTTCCCAGGTTTTCAACAGGTTAAAATGTCAAAGAAGCAACTCTTTCTCGTTATCTCTGTTTTTTTGTACCAGTCGATGAGACTATATTCACTCGAGTAATAGAAAAACAAAGAAGATATCCTGCTTAGAGAATGTAAAGAAACTATTTTTGTTCATCTCACAAGTAATTATTTATACAACAAGAAACAACATGAAAACCATTGCCGCCTCTAAGGCTGTTGAATTTAAAAAGTGAAAATTATATTCTTCTTATGCAAGTAGTAATTTTTCATGTTTTATAACAGCTGCTAAACACTTTACCTTGTGAAGAGTATTATCTTTAAGAAAATATATTTTTAACACTATTATATTTATATTATATTATATTATATTATATATATTTCTTAAGCATATTCATTGTCATATACAGTATTAGTTAATATTACTCTTAGAATGTAAGCCGTTTGGTCAGGGTCCTCAACTCCTCCTCATATACCTGTTTGTATTTCATCTCAACTCTAATTTATTGTACAGAGCTGCATAATATGGTGGCTTTATATCAATAAAAGTTATTAATAATAATAGGGTTGATGATAACCCATGCAGTGCTGGTGTCGTAGGCTCTAACCTCAGTCTGGGCACTATCTGCAAGATGTTATCCTCGTGTCTGTGTGGGTATCAGGATTTAGAGAAGGGGGAGCGACCAGGCAGGCAACACACACTGACAGAGTTGTGGGGGAACAAAAACAGATTTAATGAAGACTTAAAGGCAGGAACAAAACAGGTGCAAGTCCAAAAAAAGTCCAGGGTAAAGGAGTGTCCAGGGTTCAGGTTCAAGATGCATGAAGCCAGGGACATGACAGGAAATCCAGACATGGAATCAGCAACAATGGACAGCAAGCGTGGTCTGGATGAAGCACACCTAAATAGCCCTCCTAAGCTAACAAGGAAGGTGTTAGCTCCACCCAGCGCAGGGAGCCACCTGCTGGTGACTGTGGGACTAACCTATGGATGGGCAATCACAGTGCCACCAGCAGAAGGTGACCAGAACAGCCAGGGTCCTAACAGTGGGGTTCCTTCCACTCTTCAGAGACATGCTGATAGGAGATTATTATTTGGGGGAGGCAAATTAACTTATGTTAGTTATACATATACTGACACCAGTGGTGGGCAACTGAGTTCATATGGTGGCTCACAAGTGCGGTCCTCAGCATCACTAAAGGGCCACACATAACATTTTCAATCTATAATGACTTGTATAAACATCCTCTAATGACAGCAAGCATAGCTAGAATACATTATTTTTTAAATCACAAAACCTGTTTTAAATGATACTTCAAGCATTAGGGTATGGTAGTAGTAGTAGTAGTATGGTAATGCACATTTTGTTGGTGAAATAGTGGAAGCGAAGGCTGCTTCACCTGAACGTGCTGATTGGCATATCTGAAAGCCAATCTGTGACCAAGACGGCGCCTGAGCAAGTCCCTCGCCTCTCCTCCTCTTACGGCTCTGAGCAAAGACTTGTCAGTGGGGGGGTCGGCGAACAGGTGAATTATCTTGCCCTGTGCATGTATAGTTAGGTTTCATGGGCTGCAAGAGGAGGACCAAGGGGGGCCACTGGAAACCGCCCGTAGGGCCACAGGTTGGGGCACCTGGGACTTATGACTATGGTATGGTAAGGACATTGTGAGCTTCCCTGAGAGGCAGTTACTGATATGACTTTATATACTCTGTAAAGCGCTGTGTAATATGTCGGCACTATATAAATAGGACATCATAATAATGGTAGTGTTAAACTCAAAAGGTGGCGATGAACACAAAATAAGACATGCCATAGGTTTACATATCCTATATTGCCAATAGTATTGGTATGCCTGCCGTTACTCACAAACTTGATATTTAATGGCATCCAAATCTTAACTGAAATGGTCTCCTGAGGAATCGAATTATCTTACAAAACATGTAGAGAATGAATTCATAGACAAATACAACATATACTGTTGTGATATGTTTTGATGCTGTTATGACAATACACCAGCTTGTACTTTTGACTGTATATTACTTTGTATTTTACATAAAATCTTATTAAACATATCTTGCTTTGTACCTTCTGTGTACTGCCTTTAAAAATCCCATTGTCTCTATTCCTCATACCTAGGATATGAAAACCATACAGTTCTGATTTTTGCATTTATGTTGGTATATGGCAGATTAGCATAGAGGCAGGGTCTCTCCGCTATATTAAAAAAAAACACATCATATTGAGTTGGTTCGCCCATTCCATCTTTAAACTCTTCTGGAAAGGGTTTCCGCAAGGTTTAGGATTTTCTTTATAGGAATTTTTTTACCATTGTTTCAAAAGTCCGGACCTACCTAAAGAGCATACACATAATCAAGCTTGGAGAAAAAAGGAATATAATGGTCCTGCTCATTTGGGTTTGGTCTTCAGAGCTTACTGTAGCACTGGTGCTAATGAAGCTTATGATATATTAGTAGATGACAAACACATTTTGTCTATAGTAAAAGCTAACAAATAACTGAACTAATAAAAATTTTGTTCTGGGAAAGATTAAAATATTATAATAAGCGTCATGACTGTACTGGAAGTGTAATACAAATATGGTAGCACGATCAGGGGAAGATAACATTGTACAATGACAGAACAACACATGCCTTGGATGACTAATGCTGCATTCTGTTCAGTGATAGATTAGAATTTCTGTCTGGCTTTGATGCATAGCATACAAGGTTATTATTTAATTTATTGTCAAGCTAGACAAGAAACAGGCATTATAGTTCCTTATTTACACCAGAATCTTATCTTAAGATGTCTGTCTATCCAAATTACTTTGGCTTGGTTGATGTTATTGTGAGAATATTCATGATCAAGGCTCAGCTGTATTGTAAATGTAGATCCAAACCCAAAGTAAAATCCCTCTAAACTATATCTTTAAATTTTATTGTTAATGTGATTATAAAAAACTGCTTTCATTTTTGTTTTTACTTCAATCTACTGAGATAGATCAATAAGACAGATCAATAAGAGCTCATATACCTGTATATATACAGTTATATATACCACAGATTAAGCTATATGCAAGAATATTAATATTTTATTATTTACAATATTAAAACAGCAAATGCAATAGCTAATACAGCCTAAATCTTCAGTGAAATCATTATTTTTTTACCTCCATTATGTACTCAATGTCCCTTGCTGTCAATCTCCCCATTATACACATAATGTGATTTGTAAATCCTTAGTGATCCCTAAGCTCTCCTCCCCTAAGCTTATTAAATGCCATGGCACTGATAGCTTGACACACAGACAGTCGGGAAAGTCAGTGACATTATCACATTCCCTCTACAAGCCTACAGAGATGTTTTCACCATTAAACAACATATGCCATCTAGTGGCCATACATATTACTGCAGTTAAATAGTCCCAGCAAAATGGCCATTGCCAAAGCTAGATTATCAGGCAGAAAAAAACGTAAAAAAATTAAAAACTGGTTATGCAGACCTTACTTCTAGGAATTGATAAGCTTACCCTAAAAAATGTTTTCTTGAGCTCAGTTACACTAGTTTTAAGAGCCAATATCAAGTTAGAATATTTTCAAATTCTTTTAGGGATCCCCAATTTAATGTTGGATAGTGAGCTTTTGTTTTAAATGATTTAAACTAGCTAATACTACTAATTACGCTAATACAGTTGCAAGAAAAAGTATATGAACCCTTTGGAATTACGTGGCGTTTTCCATGAACATAACATGTAAACATTCACAGTGCAGGGTGGAAAAAGTATGTGAAGTTCTAGCCTAATGACTTCTCCAAGAGCTAATTGGAGCCAGGAGTGAGCCAAAATCCTTGATATTCATGTGTCCATGGTAAGACAGACTGTCTACAAATGGAGAAAGTTAAGCACTGTTGCTACTCTCCCTAGGCATGGTCGTCCTGTAAAGATGACTGCAAGAGCACAGCGCAGAATGCTTAATGAAGTAAAGAAGAATCCTAGAGTGTCAGCTAAAGACAGAAATCCCTGGTACATGCTAACATTTTTGTTGACACATCAACAATAAGGAAAACATTAAACAAGAATTAAGTACATGGGAGGACACCACTGAGGAAGCCATTGCTGTCCAAAAAAATATATTGCAGCCCGTTTGAAGTTTGAAATGAGCACCTGGATGTTCCACAGCACTACTGGCAAAATATTCTGTAGACAGATGAAACCAAAATTAAGTTGTTTGGAAAAAACACAGAAAACTATGTGTGGAGAAAAAAAGGCACAGCACAGCAACATCAAAACCTCATCCCCATTGTGAACCATGGCGGAGGGAGCATCATGGTTTAGGGCTGCTTTGCTGCCTAAGGGCCTGGTCGGATTGTTATCCAGAATTTATCAAGACATTTTGCAGGAAAACTGAAGCTCTTTTGCACCAACTGAAGCTCTGCACAGGATGGGTGATGCAACAGGGCAATGACCCAAAGCATATATATATAAATGTCTACATCCAAACCATCCACTATACTTCCATTTAGTCAAACATACCAATTTTGTATGTAAACCACATATAGTCACCCCTGATAACCTTGAAAAGATCTTATACCTCTAATTCACATAAGTGCATATTCCACCAAAGTACGTCATAATAATTATAAAAAAATATTAAGCTGTGGCTTTAAACATTACAACATCGGAAAGAGTGGCTGTGTAATATTTATTTAGTTTAAGGTATAGGTTTAAAGTTGGGGGGGGGGGGGTACTTGGCCATAGTGCTGCTTGAGTCAATCTGCATTTATACTCATTGGTCCCTTCCAGTGCTGAACTGGTGTGTGACCTACACCACACACTACTGTATTTACAGCATTCATATCATATGTTAAATCCACACAGTCATAATACTAATTTACATCTCAATCACCTTTCACAATTAAAATTTCTAAGTAGCCTGGGTCTATGCCAATACCTCCTTACCAACCAGTGAAAGACACAGCTGTAAATTTTTTGCTTTGAAAAAAATTGAATATATGTCACTTCCACCATTGGGTATGTGTAATGTGTCCTCCCTCCAAATAGCTGGCTGGCTTACTTAGTAGTGAGGGGGTGTTACTGTACCTCCTAACTTCCTACCCTGCTTGGGCAGATGATATGCAGGGTGGAGAGTATTTCCCCCTGCCTCCTAAATAAGCCATATATAAAAATCCTGGAAATATTAGGGATTTGTTGAAATTGGGATGGGGAAGACACATAAAAAACCTGACTTTCCCGGCCCAAACTGAAGGTTGACAAGTATGGTGAATGTGCCACCATGGGGATCCTTCAAATCAATGCTCCATCCACCTAGAAAACCTGGCATAATTCATATGTAGTGATGGGCGAACTGTTCACAAACAGTACGGGTGTTCTCCTGGCGAACAGTATGGGAGAACTGTTCGACCCACCATGTTTGCCGGTGAGAAGAAGATTATTGTTCTTCTGCCGGCCAGAATATTTTAGAGAGCCCGGTCTCTAGTGAGAAATCAGTTCCAAAAACTGGACGTCACTTCCAGTTTTTCCAATTCAAATTCTGAGCGATCAGGCAGGGAATTTTATGTTCGGCCATCATTATTCATGTAATGACAACTATGGACAGTGGAGGGCTAGTGGACAAGAATATATCTGCTGGGGCTTTAGGAAGAATTAAAAAAAAATATTTCACAGAGGACCCTAAAGAACATCTAAACTCATTTTCAATTCATGGCTGCTGCTTCTGGAATATTTTTTCAACTTTGTATTTTTTTCTGAAGTTATATGTGTATGTAGTTGTTTATGTGTATGTAGTTTTGACATCTGGAAGGGGGTAACAGAAATCATGTAAATTTTCCCTTTCCCTTTACACCCCAAACCCAAAATTAAACAAAACTAATTTGAGCAACACAATACCTATTATTTTGGGCTAGTACAGGTTCAACTTAAAAAAAAACCAAAAACATCTTAACAAACCCAAATATATATTGTTTAATGTGAAGCTGATAACACTCTCTGCTCACATAGAGGCCTACTGTATGTAAAAAAATAACTTTACAAGCTGCAGAAGCAAGTTTTATTAACCCAATCATGTAAAATTACTGCATATGTCAAGACTGTCTAAACATTCATCTTTCTTCAATTCTTCAGTGGCAATGCTTGATATTACATTACACGCTGAGACTTTTTTTTTTTGCTTCAAGCTATTTCCGTTATGCGGATCGCAAAAGTAAATTAATAATGAAATATTACAAAACGTGATGACTATTATTATTCACTTTTATTTATGTGTTGTTATTCATGCTGGGATAAATCAATGCAGATGTTATTTTCTCTACCACGGAATATGCAGCAAATCATCTAAATTATTATTTAAATACAATTTTAAAAAGTGCAGTGACTGCAATGTGTGCTACATCGAGAAATTACTTAAGGAGCCGGATGCTGCTAAATCAAAGTAACCCATTTCATTGTAAAAAATACAGCGAAAAGGAAGAGATAAACCAAGGTACTTAAATGTCTGTTTACAAATCATTCCGTCTCACATTCCCCTCAATGCCATTATGGAAATAGGAGACAGCCATTAGCCAAGGTGTGGTTATGAAACATTCATTATATAGAATGATATGGTTATGATGTCTTTATGTACATACAGTATATAGAGTGGTATCCTAGATGACTGAGATATCTCATACCCTGGTTCCCCGAAAATAAGGCACCCTTACATTTTTGCTTCACGCTGAAATATAAAGCATACCCCCGAAAACAAAGGCACCCCAGAAGATACGGTACGGTAACTCTGGACAGGGGGGATCAGAGGGGGCAATCAAAATGACACAGGAGGATCAGAAGGGGTTACTAAAATGGTAATCCCCCTCTGCCATTTTGATTCCCCCCTCTGACCCCCCTTGTGTGATTTTAAGTGATCCCTCCACCCTGATACCCCAGTGCCGTATTCTTGATGGGAAAATAAAATATCCCCTGAAAATAAGACGTAGGACAACTTTGGGAGCAAAAATTTATATAAGACACCTGGCTAACAGAAGTAAGCAACAAAGCAAGGTTTCAAGATGTCTCTGGTCCCTAAATCCTGAAGAAGGGGTCTGAAACATCCCAAAACTTTGCTTCTTTAGCAGTTAGCCAAGAAAGGGTACAATTAAAACACCAAATATTGTGCATATGTTTATTGCATCAGTTTGTGAAATCTGTTTGTTTTATGTTGCATTGTAGAGCAAAATTTTTAAAAAAGTTCTGATGGTAAATAGTAATCAGGAGAAAAAATAAGTAAATGTTCCTTTCCTATAAAAGAGGTTAAGTTTATTACATATCAAAGTATGGTGCAGTGTATGCATACATGTAATTATTCTGACTATTTAATGTACTGCTTTCTGCATTGCTAAATGGGAATTCTTTGAAAAGTCTTTCAACAAGCATTTACTTATCATCACATATCTATTAGGTGTGACATGTATAGAAGCAACCAAAGGGTTTGTATTGTTCAATAGAAATTATACACACTCTATCCCAAATGTCAATCTCATGAATGATTTGAAGTTGATAGGATAGGCTCACACCTATCTAATAAAAGGGACATTGTCAAGAAATTATTGGAGGCTGCGATTGACTGAACCGTCTTTTAACCTACCTAGCGGTCTGCTATTTCTACTCACCCCTCTCTACACAGTCTTAACTGCTAGGGAGGTTAAGAGTTAGAGGTAACAATTATAAATTAAGCAACAAAGCATATTCAGTCCAGTATCCTGCATTGCCAAATATAAGACAGGGCTTAATGTACATTTCCAAAAGATGTTAGAACTTATTTTGAGGGGATATCTTATTTTTCTAAGATCAACAATCAACATTTATACAAATCTAATGATGTCACCACATTCTGAAATGTAGTCATAACTCTCCAAACCCAGAATTGCTGTCAGCTCCATTAAAGCTCCAGCTTGTTTTGGTTGGAGGAGTCTTTTGAGTGTAATTCTTTTAGGGGTGTCTGTTTTCCTTAGTAAAGAGTCTATCTGTCCTGCTGCTTTCTATTACTAATTGATTTTACTTTTTTACATGTATACTGTATACTGTTTTTGAGAACTGTAACAAGGGCTTATTTTGCAGTAGGACTTACATTTCAAACATCCTTAAAAATCTTAAACAATCATGCTAGAGCTTATTTCCTGGGTGAAAACTGGATGTAAGGTCATTATCCCATTGACCATACTGTGTCAATCTCGGTGACCTCAGGGATCTCAGGCAGTCTCAAAGAAGCCTAGATAGCAGGCAGCAAGCCCAAGACTTTACTCCCTGATCTGGGATCCATTCTGACCAAACAACTGTCTAGCCAAAAGCATCCACAAAGAAGATTCAACAGTAAATTGTATAGCCGTGCGCTTGGGTGTGCTCTTGGTTTTGTTTAACCTGTCGTTCTTCAAGTGTCTTGGTTGTCTGATTTCTGACATTGCCTGCCTGACTTCAGACATCTCCTGCTTATCCATCTGTACTTTATTAGACTAACTTTTGGTGTCTGACCCTAAAGCCTGTTAGCAGGATACCTGGTGTTGGTTGTGATTTGTGCCCATGCTCATTACATAGGGAATTGTGACTGGTATTGATGAGATTGCATTTACTCCATCAATTTAGGATTTCTTTGTAGTTCAGCAGAGTACAAATAGTAGGAAATTCTAACTTTGCTGCAAGGAGCTGCTGTTATTTAACATTATCACTTTTTTGTTCTCTACCACTAACCTTTTTTCTACATTTAAAATCTTGAGGGTTTAGCCTATTCTAAACTCATTTTCTAGGTCCTGAAATTTCTTCTGGGTACGTTTACTCAGCATACTTTCATGGTCCTTTTTGTCTTTATGGCAGCTAGAAAAATTAAGCCTCAAGCTAACTATGCTGTGAAACTGTACAGGAATATTATCAAACCATGAATTTTTTATGGCACTGAAACAAGCAAGTATCCTTTGAAATCATACTATTGACAGCCTTACAAATTGAAGAGGAGCATCCCCCTTAAGTCATGTACATTTTTTTCTTATATTGAACAAACTAATTTAATCTAGATGGTGGATTTTTTTTATTCCACTTGGAGAAGTGAAAATGATATTTAGGAAACAAAAAAAATCTATAGTGCTCCATAATAGCTACAAGTGTTTCTATAGCGATGTTGGCTCAAGCATCTATTCTTAGTCATGAAAATATAGCAGGGTGACCACTTAGATGGCTGGTTTGATTTTCTCATTTGGGAACTCATGTTTGCTACCATGGAACATGTCTCCTGTAATTCTGAACTGAATTTATTGTTAAACTTCAGGCTGTATATCAGATTATTGACAGATCTTGGAGAATGGTAAGATATTTAATTTTATTTATTGGTTTCTTTCTGTTTTTAGAATATACATATTAAGAGAACACTGACCCTGCGAACTCTAGTGGACTAAGGCTGGGCATACACGGTTTGAATTGACATTCGTTCAACTTAAAATAGGATCATATTAAAGTCAATCATATTACATTTGGATCATTTGTATTACCACATAGTGTGATCGATTTAAAACAGATCAATTCCCTTGCTTTAGTTCGTGCTCCATAGCACCATCAGATACAAATAGATCAAAATACTACAAGAAAACTTGGAAAATCGGTTGAAATTTTGTCTGAAACACGGCCGGATCTACCATCTGTACTGTATTGTTTATATAAGTAGAGCCCTGCTGATATTAGAAAAAAAAGCAGAGTGAGATAGATGAAATACCATGCGATCTCTTCCATCTACCTCTACCTGTGTGAGGAAGCTGCACTCATGCTGCAGCTTCCCCACACACACAGCCATAGAGGGAGACAGGGAGACATCTGCAGTCTTTCCCCCTCAGCCCCCCTCCTTCCCATGTGTGAGGAAAATTATGTGATGATGAGCTTATATTGACATCTTGTGGCTGAAATTTGGTCTTGCATTGAATTAATCCATTGCATTGATCCAACTGATTTAAACACTTCAAATATCTATTTTTCTTTTTTTCCTGCTCTAAAAACTGGGTGCGTCTTATGGTCAGGTGTCCACCCACTGATAGCCTGAAAAATACAGGAATCAACTTAATAGCTTTTTACGTTAATCAAATGAAAAATCGATGCACAGCTTAACACTATGCTATGGATCAGTGAGGGGTTCAGGAAGGCAATCACAACAAAACTACTTAAAGTTGTGTAATGATAAATAATGCGGTAGGGAAATGTGTAATTTATCTGTCCTTTAAAGGAGAACTTGAGATTGTTGTAGTAAAGCCTTTCCCCCTAAACCCCCATAAATACACAAAATCACACATACCAGTCAGATGGTTGTGGGGGGCTTTTTAATATTCTGACAAGAACATTTTCAGGAAATACAGAAAAATACCTGACATTAAATTTCAGTGCCTTGTCACTTTCTATGAACTTATAAAAATGTGTAGTAATAAAGAGACAAGATATGTGATATCAGCAGAATTGCCTGTCAAAAAGGACTGGTGAGCTGTAGTATGTTACATTTTTAATTTGGGTGTAGATACACTTTACTCTCACCTATTAAATAACATACATTATCCGGGTATAAAGATGACCACAGTTCTCACACTATGGCTTCTATTTCAATATAAATAAATTTTATAGAGATTAAATATAGTAACTGCATTGTCAATTTAAATGACGTCACTTATACAATAGGATATATTGCTCTTACATAGGACATAGTTCTTACTGCTGTTAGCCGGATTCTGCATTCCTACACCACCAGAGTGGAGTTTTGAAAAGGTTCCTCTGTTAGGACTCCTCTTCTTGAAACAACCACCCAGGACTAAATAGTAATTTTGCAGAGAATGAATCTACCCTATTGAAATCTTCTTGCTACAGTAGATGCCCTTTCATACGAGTTAAATTACAGAAAGTCACGGGGAAGAGAAAGTACACCCTCACCCTCTCAGTTGTAATATTTAATGTTTAAAGAGGTAACAAAAAAATCATCTGGTCCTTAGAAGGTTTCTAAAACTAACGAAACAACATCAACACCATGTCAGTATTTATTTTTACATGAAGACACAATAAAAAAGCAATTTGTGGAAAACTACACCCAATGATTTTTTAGGTTAAAGTAGAACCTTAATGTGAGGACCCCGGCTGTTCCAGTCACCGCCTGCTGGTGGCGATGTGATTGCCCATCCATTTGTTGGTCCCACAGTCACCAGCAGATGGCTCCCTGCAGGCGTGGGCTGGGTGGAGCTCACACCTTCCTCGTTAGCTTAGGGCTATTTAGGTGTGCTTCATCCAGACCACGCTTGCTGTTCATTGTTGCTGTTGCTTGCTTGTCTGGACTTCATGCTTTCCCTGGCTTCATGCGTCTTGTCCCTAAACCTGAACCCTGAACACCACTGTACACTGGACTTTACACCTGTGTTTGATCCTGCCTGTCAGTCTGCAAATAAATCCGTTTTTGTCCCCACCACCTCTTTCTGGATCTCAGTGTGTGTTTTGCTTGCCTGGTCGCCCCCTTAGTACCTGATCCTGACACTAAAGGAGTAATAACATTATCTGTTCCTCACATTGTTACTGAAACATTTTCCATTAGATCTACCAGCAACTGTGTAGTGCTGGGTCCTCCCTGATAGAATACATAGCGAATAGGAATAGAAAGGTCCTCATATTACATGGTTTTGGTAGAACAAACGTTTATGTACAGAAATTGTATGATAAGATTGTAAGAATGTATGTATATACATTCTTTTGTCTTGGTTGTATGTCTAAAACAAACATACAGAACATAGTCTGTAGTACATTCCAAATGTTTGCATTTTTTGCTAAGAATATAAACATATTCAGATTTTATCCAGAATACACTACGGTAATTTGTTAAATTCAATCCAACTATTTCAAAAGTAACTTGATGATTAATCAGCCAGCAGTTTAAAATAATGCTTTCTGATTGCACTAATTCCCTGTGATTGTCCATTATTATTAACATCGGGTTGTGAAAGAGGCCATACTAATAATTATTGTATCGCTGGCTTGTAAATTTAACAACTGGTGGAAACAGACCACAAATCTTTTCTTCTATTCTTTTTATAAATTAATTTTATATATATTTTAAAGTTACATGACTTGTATTAAGTAAGCTTCCAATATTTGCATCACAAAGTACACTCACCGTCCACTTCATTAGGCATACCTTGCTAGTATCAGGTTGGACCACTTTTGGTTTCAGAACTGCCTTCATCCTTCGTGGCATAGATTCAACAAGGTACTGAAAACATTCCTCAGAGACATTGGTCCATATTGATATGATAGCATCATGCAGTTGCTGCAGATTTGTCGGCTGCACATGCATGATGCGAATCTGCCGTTCCACTACATCCCGAAGGTGCTCTATTGGATTGAGATCTACATGAACTCATTGTCATGTTCAAGAAACCAGTCTGAGATGATTTAAGCATTATAATGTAGCAATGAGACCGTTTGGTCCTGCTGAGTGTGATGATGGGACTGGGCAGCGG
>CM070033.1:148411956-148441774 GCA_036250615.1 Ptychadena robeensis
TGCCGAGGGCCGCACTTGTGGCCCTCCATATCAACTCAGTTGCCCACCACTGGTCTAGGCGGTCATATAGTTTGTAAAATTTTGACTAGTTAACTAGTAACTCTTAAAGTAACCTCTGAACATGGTATTATCACCAACAGTGTTGGAGATGTAGGGAAGATGCGCAGGGATATTTGTTTAAAATTAGGTTTTTGCCATAATTTAGGCTCAAAATCAAGGCTTAATTATTTGAGATTTCAACTTGACTATGAACCTAATTTAGTTTATATAGCTTAGATTCTGATACATTCAGGCATAATTTTGAAATCCTTTTTAATGTTGTTATTACTTTTTTTTGGTCTTTACAATATTAATTATATTTATATATGAAGAGAAAAGTTGTTTATTTACAATAATCTTTTTTGCTTCTACCATATATAAGACATATTATCTTTTTCATCACGTGTTAGCACAAATATATCTTTTTTGTCTGTCTTGATGAAACCACACCTTGGAGGGCGAAACTCATCAACATTGCATCTGTTAAAGCAGTCCGTATTTCATTTATGGATTAGTAAATGATGATCCTGTATCAGATTTTTATAAAATAACTCTGAATTAGTTATGTTTGTGTGATAATTTATGGTTTTGAATGTATATGAATACATTCTATTTTATTTAATATGTTGTTAAATATTTAGTTCAAATACTTTGGATAGTGGCTCCATTTAAAGTCCAGGGTAGGGGTTCCCAAAATAGTTTTTAACCTTATTTTTACAAAACTACATGTGCTAGAACAGTGGTTCTAGAACAGCGTCACTTCCTGTATTTGGAATGTGGAAGTGATGGTGTGGAGTGTCGCGCTCGTATTGTAGTGATGTAGTGATGTCGCAAAGGCACGATAAGGTAAGTGTTATATTGCTTCCCTTCGATTTTCCCACCCTGCTTGTGTAAATGAAGTGCATGGCAGGAAGTTAGGGGGGAGAGTAGCGCCTACATCACACCTAAGTTAGGAAGGAGGTAGCGTAACTCTCTCTCCTAACTTCCCACCTTGCTTGTGGGCATCAGCGCTGCTGCTTGTAAGCGACCCCTGTGAAAAGGTTGTTCAACCCCCGAGGGGATCCCGACCCACAGGTTGACAACAGCTGTGCTAGAACAATATGTTTCTGCAACCTTTCTCTACATCTCCAACAATGTTGGTGATACTATAATGTTCAGAGGCAATATTGTGATATTGAGTATCCCAAAATGCCCCCTTTGCGCAGACATTTGCACTGGTGTTACCCCAAACTAACTCTACTTGGATGCGGCAATGCTAATTATAAGCTCATTGTTTGTTTTTTGCTGATTTGCAACCTCTTTCTCTACCTTGTCTCTTAGGTTGTAGATGTTGTCACTTTTACCCCATTACAATTTAGAAATTTGCTTTATATCTGTGGAAAATAAATCTATATAACTGGTTATCTGGCTATCAGTTATATAAATTAATTAAACCCTATTGTATAATTTGTTCCCTAACCTATTAGATTGCAAGCACGATTGGGCAGGATCCTCTTCTCCTCCTGTGTCATAACCTGTGCCTGTGTGTTATCTTGTGTGGCATCTCTTATTTATTGTTAAAGCGGACCTACCACCTGGGAGATCACTCAGCAGTATCAGCTGCAGCTCAGCCGATACTGCTAAGATCCTCAATTGAAATCAGTTCTGACAGCAGGAGGGGCGCTTGTTTTTCTGAGTGCGCCCCTTTCACTGCCTTACGTCGCCCAGACAAAATAGGGTCTTGGACATCTCTCCCAGGCAGGAACTCGTCAGCAGCTGATTCCCCCCTCCACACACCGTCCCCCCCCATGAATCTCTTCAGCTCCGACAGAGAAGAGACAAGAGGGGGAGGTTGAGTGAGGGGGGGGGCAGTGAAGGTGGAAGCAGCTGCACTTTTCCAAGAGCTAAGATGCCGGCATCAGAACTGAAAGTAAAGAAGGTAAGTATGTTGTGGGGGGTTTTTGTGTAGCAGTTTTCCAGCATCTGAACTGCTGACAGGTGAGTATTGTGTCTATTTAATGTATGTGTGTTTTTTTCATTTGTGTAATCCCAAACCCCTTAGAAGAAGTTTTCCCTACATATGCAGGGACAAGGGGACTTTAACGGTCAGCTCTAATACAGTAGTATAGTTCAAAAAAATAATAATAAGGATGAGTATATCATACAGAAATTTTAGCAAACAAAATAATAAAAATTATTAAAAACAATCATCTGTAGGTTTAATGTCCATAAAGTGCATGAGGTACAATCAGCACAATGAACTGTCTCCTCCATGTAGCGACAAGGGTATGGACGTGGGATAGAGTGTCCCTTGATTGATCGATGGATGGAATAGCCCCGACATATGTTTCAAATTCTATTTTCTTCAGGGGGTTCCCAAGGGTGCCGTATAGGCCCCACCCTCTTCCAACGGTGGTTATGCAAGGCGTCGCTATCAACCAGGGCAAACAACAAAACCCGTATGGAGGGAACAGAGGACCATTCTAGGGACACCCAGGCATATGGTAATCAACTGGTCACTTGATAAGGTGGTTTCCGGGTAAACACTAGTTAAAGTGTGAGAAGGTGGGAGAGTTCTACAGATATGTAGCCTCGTGTTTTCCTGGTGCCTGAATGGTGTCACCATTTTTGATAGGAATCTTTGATCCCTCTCTCTATCAATCCTTTTTCATTTGTGTTTAAACCCGCTTTAAGCGATGCACAATATGTTGGCGCTATATAAATGATAATAAAAATGACAATTACTGGATATTTCTTTTATTCCATTTTACCCCTTTTCTCGATTTTTTTTTGTTTTGTGTATCTTCAAATTAATTCCTGTATAATGTCTGGAACTGCTTCTGTATTTTTAATTTGTCCTGAGAGCACACTTCTTTTTCTTTATTGGATTATATTATTATTTATTATTGGTATAAAAATTATGTTCTAAATTGACTATTTTCTTTTGTTGCAAGGTGGGAATTTGCATGATATATTTGTTTTATCTTTATTCTGTTCTTGATCTCTCTGTTGTTTTAAATATAGGGTCAAACAAATGCTTTGTAATAAAATGTTTTCATTTGTATAATAATATGACATACGCTATAGCATGTATAGCAAAAGTTAAAACTTCAGTCATCCACAGATGTTTCCGAGAAATCTGATCCGATTATGATAATTTTTTAAAGCTTACTGAGTTTTGTTGGATGCTTAATAAAACACAAGAAAATAATTTATTCTACATAGGGAATTTATATCCTTGCTGATTTACATATATTAACATGAGTGGGTGTAATCATACCGTTTTCTTGGATAGGGTAATATGAAATGTCACAAAGAACATTGCTGCTAATGTTCTGTCATAAATGCTCCTCCCTAGTGACTTGTGACAGTGACTTGTGGATAAGTACATTTTGGCAGCATTGCTATTAGTTCAGGAAGAGCCATACATGCTAGTTACTGTCTATTATGGTGTTAGTTAAATTAAAATGTCCCATGATGCAACTTTTTATGTATTCATAGGAATATGTATAAAAAAGAGATTAGCTCAATTAAAACAATATTGCTATCTAGTGGGAAGGTTTTGTTTATCCCAAAAATTTACCATACCAGTCCCTAAGTCAGTGATGGAGAACCTATGGCACGGGTGCTAGAGGTGGCACTCGGAGCCCTCTCTGTGGGCACCCGACCTGGTAGCCAACATAGAGGCTCTCAATGCTGTCAATTTGCCACTCTTCTGATTGCACACAGCACCCCATACTAGCACTGCTAGCCAATCAAAAGCCCGGGGAGGGACAAGCAGTAAGCCGAGAAAAAGGTGTGCATGTAATGTGTAACCAAAAGTGTGTGTTATGTGTGTTAGTGAGTAGAAGACAGAATGATAAGAGAAGGCAGAATAATTCACGGGTTAGAAATTGTAGTGCTACAACAGCTAGAAAAGACAGCAGGGCATGCTGGGCAGTGTAGTTCTTTAGCAACTGGCAGAATGTAATGCTTGCAGTTGTAGTTTCTTTACTCAGCAAGTTGGTTCTTTGCTTTTTGTGCTATGTTATCAGCAGCCTAGGATACAGAAGCTTGTAACTGCACTGATCCCCTTGAACGACAACTGAACCCCAAGGATTTGTGTGGGTTTAATTTAAGTTAAATTGCCAAGCTGGCACTTTGAGATAAATAATTGGGTTTTGGGTTACAGTTTGAGCACTCTGTCTCTAAAAGGTTCACCGTCACTGCCCTTAGTGGAATGTTGGTCTCAGCATTAGTCAGTTTTTAGGCCTTTTTCTAATTTCTACCAGCACATATCCTACCATGGGATGGATATATTTATTTATTTATTTATATAATTTTGTACCCTATGATTTGACTGCTTTTCTGCAAATGCTATTGAGATATTACTACTACTATTATTAAATATTTGCAGATAGCACGACCCGATTGAATCACTATACAGTATGATGTACTGTAAAAGTACTCCCTAACATCTATAGATTAAAAGGTTTTACTCTGAACTTATCAATAACTTGATAATGTGCACTTTTATCAAGCAAACTCGTTAATCATAAGTTATCCTAACTTTAATCTCTGCAAAGTTTATCTAAAGCACATGCCTACTACTCTCAGAATTCTCCAATTACCTTTAAGCAAAGGGGTGAGTCTTAAATAAAAGGTAGGCAGGCCTTCAGCTAAGACGTCATGATTAACCCCTTCTTAGCTAAAGCAAGCTGAATGCTTCGCCACTGGATGGCAGTACTGATCAACTAATGAATACCTTAATAAATGTAATTAAATCTAAAAAAAACATTGACCTTAAGGCCATAAACAATGAATGGGGAGAGAAATCTTGACACCTTTACTACCAGGACACAGATAACTAGGTGCCTTTTTAGACATTCTCATCCAATGGTGTATTAATACCAGATAAGTGTACAATGGCCATCTATGCTTATAGTAACACGAATATAATTTAGGTGACAACGCAGCTAAGTTTTGTTCAAAGATGTACCAGAGACTGACTTCCTCTTCTGCTATGTGAAAAGAGAGCCATGTTTGAATTAGACTTTTCCTGAATTAAACTCAGCTTCGACCTTTATACACACTTAATACATTAGTAATACAAAATGGAGAAATAGTATAACTATGGCTTCTAACTATATGTCATTATATACATAATAACCAAGGATATATAATTAATGTATATAAATGCTACACCCCATATGGAAATGCCTGACAGTTATAACTTTATTTGCTATAAAAAAATTGGCATTTTATTGTTGTTTCTTGTATGTTATACATATTTTACAAACTTTATGAAAAGGTCAAGTAAGTGGTAATTTGGATTAAAGTGAATAATTGTTATTGTTGCTAGGCAGTCTACAATTTCTCCTAACCAATACCATTACAGGAATCAGCCCCAATATATTAGGTTATTATCCTGGTTAATCAATGAACCATAGACCCCTGAAAAATTTATATTCAAATACTTGCAATTCTGTGTTCTTTACATTGGGGGCAAAAGTGAGTTTAACCCAAAACAAGCCTTTGGAATTCATATCCTGTAACATACGTATTTCCTAAAATACAACCCACTTCGCACACATGGTAATAGAATATTCTCCCACAATGTTTCAAATTAGTTTTACAGCATCAAATGTAGAGAATTTAGGTTTTTGAGTTTGAGCTAAAATGTGTGAATGAGTACAAACTTAGTATAAATGAAGGTGGAAAAACATGGTTAAAATGTTCCATTCCAGTTTGAAAATTGATATCAACCAGATATTTGATTTGGTTTCTAGGTATTTTAATTGACTTGTGTCCAATGGTTCTATGGAGCATGCATACAGGGCTTAGGAAAGGAATCAATCTTAAACCATAAACTAGGATGATAATGTCCTGTACACACTTTGTATAAGAATGTAGAACCTTTACCATTAAAGTACAGTATATAGTTTATCTACATACAGTATCTCTGGACTACATTGAAGGTCAATGTGCACAATACTGGTCCCTTAGGGCAGGGGGCGGCAACGTTCGGCTCGCAAGCTGACTGGTCGTTCTTTATTTTCTTTTCTTTTCCTGGCAGATAACTTCCGGTACTCTGGAGTGATAACAATTGCCAGACTCGGCTGGTGAAATGTAAACATGCGCCATCTTGTGTGCGTTGTGCTGATTTATTTTCTAGAGATAGAATCTCACTTTTCTACATCTGACTTTGACGTAATCACAAAGCCTGTGAACATGGTGTCATCCCTCAAATTGCTGGAGATATAGAGAAGAGTTGGAGGAATATAAAAAAATTATTTTTTTCATAAATAAAGTTTAAAGTCAAAATGTTTGAGTTACATTTCCACCTAAATTTACATTTAATTTATGCAAAATATAAAATAAAAAAAATATCTACAAAAAAAAAAAATCTAACTAAATCTAACTAAAAATACAAGTGTCTGCTGCTCTTTGCTTATTCGGGTCTATATGTATATATGGGAACAATCGTTTTCAAGAAACAACTTTATCAAGAGTAAATTGTCATGTTATTGATGAGAACCTGGAAGTGTGCCAAAAATTTTAAACAACAGCATACAAACCTAACTTACCTGAACTTTCCAAGGAGATGCAAAGCCATTGTGTGTGTGTGTGTGTCCCACCGCAACAGATTTCTAGTTCTCCACATATATTTCAAGTGTTGCACTGTTGCAATTTGATTCTTTGGTTTGCCTACCACTGCCTTAGGGAATACAAGTTTCATTTTGTTCTGTAAACAAATTCTGTTCATGTTTTTATTTGGTAATTATGAAATATGTTCTTTTCTTGAAAAAAACAAACCAAAAAACTTTGTGTCTTAAAAATGTATTTGATGAAAAAATTTATAAAACTATGGTATGCAAGGGTGCCTAGACACCTCTTCATCTTCCAAGATGTGTATTTGCAATGTAAGATCTGCGATCTGACTGGCAGTCTCAAAAGATTTGGAATAAGATTTGATCATGTCACTACGAAAGTGCTCACTTGCTGGAGCTTCTAAAAGAAAAGCCTAGCTCCTATTAAGGGTAAATAGTACACATTAGCAAATACCGTATTTTTTAGACTATAAGAACCATAAGACGCACCTAGTTTTTAGGACAGGAAAACCAGAAAAAAATATATTTAATAAGTGTTCACACCAATTGGGTTAATGCAATGAATTCAATGAATGCAATATTCAATTCAGCCAGTAGATGTCACTAGAAGCAGTACACACTCAGCACAACATCATTCTCCACACTGATCGGGAGGAGGGGGGCCAGGCTGCACAGTCTCCTACTCTCCTCTGTTTCGCGCATTCAGACCATAAGACGCAGCCACTTTTCCCCCCCAATTTTGGGGGGTGAAAAAGTGTGTCTTATGGTCTGAAAAATACGGTACTGAAGATTATATCCAGGTACAGTAATGGCATAGAACATTGCCAAGTTTCACCGGCGGGGGGTCACACGCACACATATTCACTGCCATTGCATTTGCAATCGCCACGATCAACAACACTATGTGCGCTGGGCCACAAGGAGCCCCCAGGGTTTTGAGGCCCTATGCGCCCGCAGACTCTGCATAGCGGGAGAAACAGCCCTGTTGCCAAGGATATGCACAATTCAAGTGTATATACTCTAGCAATAATTGCAAATACTTAAATGTAGAAAACTTATCACACATAGTGGTCAGTACATATATTGTGTTTTTATCACAAAGAACTGAAATAGATGCTACTCTAGATGAGTCAAGATCTTCCCAGCTGCAAATTACAAATCAGTGAGACTGAAGGTCTTATTATATGGGAACATAGAAGAGTGAGACAAAACAGCAAGGCTATGGCAGTGTGACGTATATTGTGACATTATGATACACAACCTCAGTGATTAAACTGTAGGAGAAATACAAGTGCTCAGGGATCAAGGCATTAAAAGCAGACCCTTCAATTTGCATGCAGAGTGACTCACGCCTTCTTTTCTCACTGATATCCATGGAGTTTGATTTAACTATTGTATTGGTTTATCACTTAATTGATATGGCAGTGCCTGATGTAATCCTAAAACCCTGCACCTGAAAATAAGTCACCACAAATAAATGTAACACGTTCTGCAGCCTCGTATTACAAGTGCAGGTTTTATTTATAGATACTGGTTCTGTAATGGGAGAGCAGAGAAACCTCACATACTAGACCATGAGAAGGACAATTTACTCATATTGTAAAAAAGTCATCAGGTTAATAAGCTAAAACCAGTCCGGTGTATTACTGTATTACAATAATTACTTAAGTTCAATATTCTATTCAGCTATTCATATTCATATTACTCTTCAGATGGATTTTATGCAGGTATTATGTTTAGATTGCTGTAGAACCCAATGATGGAAGAAATGTATTTATTTTTTGATACAAACAGAATTCTTTTAACAAATATCTCACCTACTGAATATTGCTTTAAGAGTCTTCGATGTTTATTGTCCACACTTACCATATTACTGGACGGGGGGTAGTGAACTTGGACTCAAACACCAGTGTGGATTGAACAGTTCAAATTTTTTTTTGAAACAGCAGAAAACTGGTAACTAAATTAGGCTGCAGCCAGTCCATAAGAAAACAAAGTAGGAAATGTTCACACTTGTCGCATCAGTTGGTAACTGTCTCTGGTGCTGAGGATTCCTGGTCCCAACGGGGTACTTCTGGGGTCCCGACCCAGCTCTGCGCGCCTCAACGGAACTCAGACAACGTGCTGGATCTCACCCAAAACAAGGATTTCGCAACACTCTGCAGGCGGTTCTGCCTCTGAGCCATTGGCACGCTCTTTCCTCTACAGGCCAGGGGCTCTGTCTCTAGTCACTTGTGCCTGTCTCCACTCTCTGTCCCTCCAACAAAAGGCCTCACTTCCTCTTCTGAAATCTCTTTTATGTCCTTAAGCCTAGAGCTTTCTCTAGCGGACCAGACTGGCTGACTCCCTCGCATACCATTGTACTAGCAATGATGGAGTCCATGAAGGAACTTGGCTAAATGGTTCTTCTGGCTCACACATTCAATATTCACACCTACAGAGGAACTATCATTAGACCTTCAATCTAAAAATTTACAACTGGGGAAAAGTACCACTGTTACTTGTGCTGTTGCAGTAATGGAAATGTTTACCCCTGAAAAAAAATTGTCATAATAGTGTGCTTGAATGTGATTGTAGTGAAAGTATGATGCAGCGGAGACTGCATAGAGAGACTACACACTCCCGCCCAAGTAATAAACCCTGATCCGTTCAGTCGTCACATTGACTGTAGTCAGACCACTATGATTACTATGCATATAGGTAATCTTGAGGCGGCTGTTGCAGTAATGGAAATGTTTAAGAACGAACACTCAATGTGGTGTGTCATTCAATTCAATTACAATCGATATACAATTCAATGGTCGAATACTTCGATCAAATTGATGATCAATTTGTTGCAAATTGAACCATGTATGGCTACTTTAAGGGTACAACAGTATACACAATATGTTTTCTTAAAAACACATCTTTTTATTGATTAACACATAAAGAAAAAACATGAGACATAACCATGAGCACATACATCTTTCATTTGTATATGGTATTCTATCTGCGGCAATGTTGAAAAATAAACAAACATGGGCAGCAGTGCCATCTTGCAGACATTTTGTTCATTTTTACTGGAGATAGTGAGATTTCATTTTGAAAACTCCATTGTCTGACTTTGACGTTAGCTGCTGCATTTCCCACCTTATGGTGGGCTTATGGTCGAGTAAATACGTTTGACCAGTTTTAGGCTCAGCTTATACTCAAGTATATACAAAACATGAAACCCCTGCAGCATAGGTCAGATGCTGAAGGGTGAAGGTAAAGGAGAGAAAACCCCATGTGAAACACAGGGCCTCAACTATCTACCCTCCAAAAGTGCAAGTGCAAGAATGTTTCTGTAGATCACATGCAAACATTGATATATCATAGTATGATAGATATGACACGATCATATATTAATGTTTTGTATGTAATCTACAACAAAATTCTTGCATTTTAATGTATACTATTGCACTTCTAAACACCATTTGATTTCTGCCAAAATTGTTTTTCTTGTACCTCCGTGCTGTGGATGAGGGTGTGTTTTATATTTTTTCATATATGGCCCCAGTGTTAAACAAATTAATTAATAGAGAAAAAAGTTGCACCATAAATTTTTCTCACTGCCATCAGCTGGATGGAACGAAAAAAGAGATTTAAGGCAGAAACAAGGGTATGGATAAAATAAAAAGGTAGCACATTACAGGTAAAGTTAAAAAATGAAGCCAGACAGCAATTATTCAGAACATAATTACATTGGGTTAACACATAACAGAAGTATTGAATTTATGCACGTTGCACGACATTATTGTTGCTTCATCAGGACATAAAGGCATGGTTATTAGTCTAGCAGTCAAACCATTCTATGAGCAGCAACCACAGATGGTTGGTTACCTGATTACAAGAGCAATATATGGATATCTCCAGGATTGTTGTGCAAAAGTTTAAATTACATAATTGCAATGCTTGAATAGCTTTCCTTTTAACTCTGGCGGTGTTGTCACTGAACACCCATTAAATTAACAAAAGCGAGGATGAGGAGCAGGAAATGTGAAAAGACTCTCTGCTTGTGTATGTGATCTCCTACATTCTACTAATTAGCTGAAGAATCAATCAAATACAAGTATCTTTGGTATATACCTTAAAAAAACTCAACTCAACTCTCAACTCTACCAAACATTTCCAATGAAATGCATAGTATTTATCAGCACTTGTAGCCTGTAAGAGGTAACGTGTATGTGTACTACTATCGCTGCTATGAAAATACCAAAATGAAAAGAATGTTACCGGTGATCTATTTTTATTTTGTTGCTATAGAAACATCATCTTCCTGCAATATACTTCACTTTTTTCTTTTTCTGTGTATGTTTCATTTTGTAACTGGCTCTCATTATGTGCTTGCCTAAAATATTATTGCATCTAGTCTTTCCTTAATTGGGCATTTTCAAGGCATTCTCCCTTTACGTGGAATCTTTTTTCCTGAGTCCACCAATAAAGCTGAATTGACAGAAGAATATCATCATAAACAGGGAAAAGTGCTTATTCCTCCAAAGTACTTTACTTTATAACAACACTTATCTTATAAATATTTTATCCAGGCGTCCAGGTATGTATACTTCAATTATACTTACATAGAACGATGATGCCGCATGATGTGTAATACTTAGAAAAATTATGTTATCAGATTTCATGTTAACATGAACCAAAAAGTCCAATAATTAGCCTGCAAGTCCAATAAATATGATTAGCCTGCATGTCACTCTTCATTTTATACATTGACTATACTTTGAATGTATTCATAAATAGTATCCCTTCTCTCTTTTATTCCTCTACTGACCTACTAATGTCTATCATAATCTTGTTCCATGAAAGTCTTGATGTTAAATAACAAGTGGCATTCTATGGAATTCCACGGTGAATTCCTTTCTTAACAGAACTCTATTTTCAATATAAAATGAAATCTCATATCTGTAAGTTGTTTTTTCCAAAGGACTAAATAGGCCAACCAGACAACCCATCATAGTGGTAACCTCATTTTACATGCTGCAGTTAAGTAGCACAACATCCTGAATCATATGATTGGCTTCCAGTTCTCATTTCTCTTTCCAAGAATAGGTTCTGCTGTACAGGACCCTGATACCATATAAGCTGTTGTAAAAAAATAAATATATATATATGTATATATATATATATACGTATATATATTGTGGGGAATCAGCCTCAAAGGAATACTTGCAATGACACAATCTACTTCTCTTAAGGGCTCCTGGCCAATGTTTATTTAAGAAGTCTCAACAGAAATGGCCTTGCAGGGGATAATCCACAACACAAATGTCTTTGGAAATACAAGCCTCCTGGCTTGCACAAGGTCCAAAACAGGGTCTTCCCTTTAGCTCAGGGAAAAGCTATCAAAGCCTGGCACCTAGATGTCCCCAGCCTGGGCTACACTCCCTTTGTGCCCCCTGGTATCCGCTGCTCCAGTAGCACAGTGTCTCCCCACATCATCAGGAAGCCCGGACTGACCCGGTCCCAGCTCCTTTTGTGGAGACACCCCCGGTAATCTCATTAGGGTCCAGCAGGTGTATCTTGGTGGAGTGGTAAGGCCCACCCAGTTCCTTCCATCCCCACTCCAGAATCCAGATCCCTGTAACCAAAAACATATCAAAACTGGGCAGCAACCCACTGTTGCTCCTTAACACTACTCTGGACTCCCTCCAGGATACACCAGCAGACCCCTTAACTGCCACACATGGACCACTTACACGTCTATCACAATATATATATATATATATATATATATATATATATATATATAAAACTATACTATTAATGCTGAATCAGCAAGCACTTATCTTGGGACTTAAGCTAGCCATACGTGCATCGATTCCTCAACTATCGTTCAACGATCATTTGGTGAATCGATGTGCACCACTTTGGGTTCTTGACCCCTGGCTGATAGCCAGGTAATGGAGGCCAAAGTAATAGAGATCAAACAGGGATTCGCCAACATGTAGGATCCCTGTTCGATCAATAATGTGCAAGGCAATTGTTCAGGAACGCAAAATTGAGCAGTGTATGGCAACCTGTTGTTTTGGCGCATCCATTCATTCTTGTATTTGGACAGCACGTTGCACCGCTCCACAAGCACAACGTGCCAGTGGATACATTCTGTGCATGTTTGACTCACGTCAAAAAGATGTGCGCTAAACGCACTAGTGGAGTCTTAGCCTTACTCCCCCATTTACTGATAATGCCTAGTGCTACCGCATGCTTTAGAATTTAAACTTTAGGGATTGCATGGAGAGGAGACCTGAAGCAGCAAGATTAAGTAAGTTTGTTGCCTTGTGCCTACTCCCCATTGTGAAATGAGCATATAGCCCATGCACTGCTGGAGGAAGATTAATTAACATCCTCCGTCTGAAATTTGATGAATCCATACTGACATAGATTGTTGCTTTGTCATCTTGAGTTCACATTTAATGCATTAAGCACATTTTTTAGAGCTAGGGTCATATACACTTTCTATTAGCATGTAATGTTTAGATAAAAATGATCTCTGTGTGTCTGATATGATGCAGTTTTGCACTGAAATGACTGATTGTCACCTTAGAATTTTTAGGCAATGAATTTCAGTTAAATGAAAACAATCTATCCTACATCCTTCAGGCAGATTCACGAAAGCGATTTTTATACCAATGAAACTCACATATTTTACCTATTTTACATATTTTAATATGCTGGTCAGTGGGATTGCTCTAAGAGATTTGTGTTTAAAGGTGATGTTTTGGTTTTAGTCACACATTTTATCTTCCTGTTCTGATCAGCCACGATTTGAATTTTTTTTCTTAATGTACCTTTCCAGGGCTTTGAAGTTCATGAAGGTACTTAATTCAAAGTAGCTTCAGCATAAAAAGTACCCTGTGATCTCATTCTTTAAGTGACTCGAAATTATTCGACATTGCTTGTCCTAAGGACTTTGGTGAAAAAGAAGTAGAATAACAACAATAAAAGTCAAAAATGTTGCCTCTCCTTCCTAGTTTTCTTTTTACTATATTACATATAATACTGTACATACAACAGAAATGAGAAGAAGGTGGTTGTGCAAACTCTAACTGGTACACTGCAAGGGGTGATAGACACAGAACAGATCCCAGACTGCCCATTAGAGATGGTCGAATTTTTTGTCTACCTGATTTTGTGAGCTGATTGCAAAGACTCTGAAAATTGTATCATCACCAAAATTGCTGGAGAGGTTGAGAAGGGTTGTGGGAACATTTAAAAAAGTTTTGCTTTAGCATATGTAGTTTTTGCATAAATAAAGTTCAATATCAAAGTCAAAATTCCGATTTTAGAAATTGGCTATAATCTGACAAGAATCCCCTGTGTTAGTGGAGCGCACAGGATTTCCGTCAGTTCTGTAGTCGACTCCTCACAGCGTGGTGACATCTGCTACAAGCTGGCCATGGATCGAGGTGTCTATGGCCGCCTTAATAGAGAGCATAGTCATAATAGGTCATAATAGTGGTCATAATAGTCATAATCAGAAATTGGTATAGAAAATTAAGCCAGGAAATTTTTTTGAAAGAGAGATCTTCCTTAGAACTCTTAAGGTGGCTATAGACAGTTTGATTTGCAGCCAATTTTGCTGCAGATTAAACGCTGTGCACACTCAGAATTTGATATAACATATTACATACATGTCTGTTGTACAAGGTAAATAATATTTATTTTTTAAATAAACTATACTTGGTATATAAATAAACATATATGTAGCTTGCAAAAGAACTTTTTCACATTTTGTCACATTACAGCCACAAACATGACTCAATTGTTTGAGTCAAGTGGAATGAAAATCATACATGATTCCAAACATTTTTACAAATAAATAACTGCAAAGTGGGGTGTGCAGATGTGTGGGAGAAGCACCTTTTGCTGCAATTACAGCTGCCAGTCTTTTAGGGTATGTCTCCACCAGCTTTGCACATCTAGAGACTGAAATCCTTGTGCATTCTTCTTTTCAAAACAGCTCCAGCTCAGTCAGATTAGATGGACAGCGTTTGTGAATAGTAGTTTTCAGATCTTGATACAGATTCTCAATTGGATTTAGATCTGGACTTTGACTGGGCCATTCTAACACATGGATAGTTTGAAACGCATTCCATTGTTTGCCCTGAGCTCGCATCTCTCTTGCCACAACTATGACGCAGTTTTCCTGTCCCTGCTGAAGAAGCACCCCGCCCGAGAGCATGATGCTGTCGCACTACCATATTGACACATGTGGAAATCTAACAGTTGTGTGTTCAGACTGATGTTCATTTTAGTTTTCACCACACATATTGTTTTGCATTTTGGGACGCAAAAAGTCCATTTTGGTTCATCTGACAAGCACCTTCTTCTCACATGTTTGCTGTGTCCCCCATCATTGCTTGTGGCAAACGTACACGGGACTTATTATGCTTTCTGTTAACAATGGCTTCTTCTTGGGGCCACTCTATCCATAAAGGCGGCAACTTTGTTGTGCATTTCACCCATCACGACTAATAGTTGTCTCTGTGGACATTATTCCGCCCACCTGAGCTGTAGATCTCTGCAGCTCGTCTAAGAGTCCCCATGGACGCTCTTGACTGCAATATGCAATCCCGCGCTTGCTCACTGATCCTGGCAGGGCATTTGAATTTGCCGGGCCTGAGCCCACCGACACCGCGCAAATTCAAATGCCTGCCATGATCACAGTGAGCAGGCCGGGATTGCATTAACAAGTCCTCGGAGGCCGCCGTTTTCCGCTGGTAATGACGCTGCGGGTGCTCCGAGCTTTATGTGTACAATCGGCCTGTTTTTCAAGGTCGATCTACACGTAAGAGTCCTCAGGAGCCCCCGGCAGCGCTCAATACTTACCTAGCAACAGCGGCGGCTCCGAGGCTTGTACTATGCAATCCCAGCTGCTCAAGATCCTCTACATGGGCAGGCATTTTGAATTTCTCCTTCCCTCCGTCCGCCCACCGATGTCGGTGAGTTGGCGGGAATTCAATGCCGCGCATGTAGGGGATGGGAAATTTAAAAGTTAAAAAAAGGATTGTACTGGGCACAGCGTTACTGTACCCAGTAAATTTTTACAGTAATAAACAACACCAATTTACATTTAAATAAATTTTTATTATATACATCAAACAAAATTTTATTATACTGAAATAACTTTTTTTGAATGTAATTTTTTTTTTACTAAAAATTTTTTTACATAAGTCTATGGGTGCGCTTTTGTACAGAATCTGTACCTATGCGTGCGCTAGGGAGGTTTAAGAGCCTTAAACATTTTAGTGCTGGTATCCAACATCCTGTACAAAAAATGACCTCTAGTGCAGGTTGCTTGTTTAATCAAACAAGAGAAGAAAGAGCCGAAAAAAAGATGATGCCTGATTTACTGGTAGACACAAGATAGACATGTATGTTGTTAGTCAATCATACCACAATCACATACTGGCTACCACGGCGCCCCCGAGCGCACATATTCACGACCCCATGTGCAATAATGCGGCTCGTGTGCACATTCACTAGTTCAGCTTTACAACAAAATAAATACAAAAAAATTTGGAAAAGGTAAAATCCATATTTAAGTAAATAACATATAAGGGGTTGAAAGTACCGTATATGCCGGCGTATAAGACGGACTGGGCGTATAAGAACGACCCCCAACTGTTACAGTTAAATATGAGAGACCTGAAGTTGATGGATATAGTTTAGGGGAACTGTCACCACAAAATTTCATTAGGAGTATATCACTGGCATGAAAAAGAATGGTGGAGGGTGGAATTAGCTGAAATGTAACTTATAAGTATTATAGCTGAGTGGTGGAAGAGGGTCGGGGTGGGTGTAAGTAGTAGTAGGTGAGCATTACTGACCCTGGGAAAGTTTCATTAACTTGACTTCATAGCAGGAAAGCATTAAAGTTACAAACAGGCTACAGCGTGGGTTCTCTGCAGGGGAGAAGCGCTGTAGCCATGGTAAACTGCTCTGGGCCCTTGATACAATGTATCTCAGACAGCCGTCGCGCTCAGCTTGCAGGAGAGAGATCCATCCATCGCCCAGTCTCCCATAATAATAGGCCTGCCTACACCGCCCTCCTGTCTGTTGCACCCCGTGCGTATAAGACTAGGGCCCACCCCCTCGACTTTGGGTAGGATTTTAAGGTACTGAAAAGTCGTCTTATACGCCGGCATATACGGTATACTCAAGGAAAAGATTTCCAGACAAATTATTGCAAAAAAAATCAGCACTCTGTATCAATAGGGTCCTGGAGCACCCTGGACACTTAACCTTTCTTATTGCCACTGACATCTTCATTATGTCTTCTTCTTCTTCATTGTCTTAGACCAATTAGTTGGTTGACTTGCAAATTTTTTATTTTTTGGATTTGGATTTTTATATCATAAAAAGTTAAAATGCAAAGTACCCACAATGACATATGTAAACTGATATCTTCTAAGACACTATTTTGGCAGATATTCATGCATAAATGTTTCGACCATGTCTCCATTAAATTTGTAGTCAAGATTTTTGGGTGGATTAAACAATATTAATATGTAAGAATCACTTTGACCTGCTCCAATTGACTGAGCAGTAGGAGAACATTTTGGCAACATATTTACATCTAGATATCACTACCATGCTCCTATATAATGTTATGAACCTGTTCTACAGTACTACATATGGAAATGGATGTATGTCTCTGTTTACATCAGACACAATATTTCATCCATAGTGTTCAGTCACCTCGCAGAAATGTCCCTATCCATAGTTGAAATATATTAGGCAGCAACTGCTTGCTCTTAAAGGTGATATAGTGAAGATGAAACTTCAGAAGTGACTGACAAGAGACAAAATTAATACAAAGAAAGCCAACAAATCTGTAACAGGGTCATGAGCATGCAAGGTTCCAATAAGGGCCACTTACAAGTTTTTACGTACAGTGCATTGCATGTTGTGTGCAGACCAGTAAGATTGCTTAATTGCTGACTAGCAGACTGAAAGCAAAAGTATAAGATATGTTTTTAAACAAATGTAACAAAACACTTTTAATGGTATGAAATAATATAGACTGATAGGGAACAAACATTTATTGTTATGGTCATGTCTGGACTGTACCACTGGCTAAATAAAACAATGGTTGTTTAACTTTCTATGTAAGAAAGTTAAGAGGTATATATTTGAAAATGTTAATTTAGATGCTTGACTTCTAAGATGAAAGGCCTGTAAATTTATTAGCTTTCAGTAAGTGTGTCAGTGTACAGGGTCTTCATTGTGGCTTTAAAATGCATTTCTAATTATTCCTTACTACTATCCCTAGTTAATGTCCACTGGTGGGCGTCAGTCGTTTATTTTTGACTCTGCCCACTTGTGGATACCAATTTGTTGCACTAACGCCTTCCTAGCTTGACTACACTCACTCACAGGAGGGTGAATCTGTTACAGGAATGAGGAACTGTCTCTTCCCTCTACAAGTGAAGGAGCTCACAATCTAATGTCTCTAGTATAGTCATGTATATGTAACTAACACAGCCATGTCTCACAGTTGAAGTCATGTGTAACTAACACAGGAGATTCTTTTGGGGGAGGCCAATTAACAGGAAGAACATGCAAACTCCTTGCAGATAGTGCCCAGATCAAGATTTGAACCTAGGACACTAGCACTGCTTGGCGACTGCAACCCCCTGAGACACCATGCCACTCCATAGGCTTCTATCACATTTTAAGACCACTGACAGAAGGAGTATAAACAGAGGAACGGACTGCTGTCCTAATGAGTAAAAGGTATGAACTTTGAAAATATGCCTATGCTTTATAGCAAAACTAGTTCTTGACATTGATATGTCTGTAGACCAACCCTAAACACAGCTGACAGATCCTGCCTAGATAGTAGGCATCCCTTAAATTAACTTTGTGTTACATGATTCAGATTCCTCCAGTCCAATGGCTATTGTATTTCAAGAGATGCTGACAAGTAGGAAGAATTTGGGTTAAAAAGGGTTATGGAGATAAGTGGTTTAATTTAGGTGAAGAAGCGCCAGTTTTTACATTTTGTTGTTGAAGTTTTTGTGACATTCTGGCTAATATGATTTATTCAGTGTTGTGGTTATATATGAAGGGTTAAGGCCTCATGTTATTGATGGTTTCTGTCACAATGGAAAAACTCAAAATACCCACAGAGCTAGTTTAACTAGTGGCTGGTATGGATAGTGAGAAAGTGGAATAAATATTTGGATGCAAAGTTGAGGGACCTTTTCATGCAATGTGTTTGCTGTATGCTTTTAAAATGTGTTTAGTTGGTTGGATTGGTGTAAAAACACATTTAAACAGTTTTTTGGGAGGCTGCTTTGCTGCCTCATGGCCTTGATGGATTATTGTTATTGATGGAAAAATCTATTCCAGAGTTTATAAAGACATTTTGCAGGAAAATGTCCGCCAACTGAATCTCTGCAGAGGATGGGTGGTGCAACAGGACAATGACCCAAAGTCATTCAACAAAAGAATGGCATCAACAGAACAAAATACATCTTCTAGAGTGGCAATCCTGACCTCAACCCAATTAAAATGCTGTGGCATGACCTTAAGAGATCAATTCCCACCAGACAACCCAAGAATATTGCTACACTGAAACAGTTTTGTGAAGAGGAGTGATCCAAAATTACTCCAGATCGTTGTGTAGGTCTAAACTGCAACTACAGGAAACGTTTGGTTGAGGTTATTGCTGCCAAAGGGGGGTCAATCAGTTATGAAGTCCAAAGGTTCACATACTTTTTCCACCCTGCACTGTGAATGTTTACATGTTATGTTCAATAAAAACATGAAAACATATAATGTTTGTGTAGTATTATTTTAAGCAGACTGTGTTTTTCTATTGGTGTGAATTAAATGAGTATCAGAGCACATTTTATGACTAATTCATGCAAAACTCCATTAAATCCCAAAGGGTCCACATACTTTTTCTTGCAACTGTGTGTACATATATATATATATATATATATATATATATATAAACCCATGACTATATCTTTAGTATAAACACAAAGCACGATAGCAGAGGGTAAGGGTAAGAGGGTGATGCTACAATATTATACTATTATATGCAATACGTATAGCTTGAGAACAAACCAGTGGTTTTTAATAAATGTCCCCTGTTTTTATTTTATCCCAACATCTTTCATCACATTTGTTACTACAGTGATATTTTGATGTGAAATAAAATAAAAAGAGGAAGTAAAACATTCTTTGTGTGGCATCTCACAACCCATGTTTGATTACAGTGCTCATCTACAATGAACAGCAAGTAGTTTGCGAGACACTGGGGGACTTTGAAAAGTGAACAGCGTCGGATCCATCAGTTAAAGAGACCAGCCGTGCGTTAAAAGGCTGCAGCTTTCAGCCACCAGTCCATGTGAACACGTAGCTGCTGAGGCTACACCAAAGCTGAAATATGCTTTTAAAGGCTAATTCCTCACTTTGTATGTTTTTTCTTTTTCAGCGTTGCAAAGACTGAGGCAGAGCAGACAAACCAGATTATTGTGTAAAAGAGCCCAGCTGTGACACCGCCACTCAGAACTATGAGCCTGCAAGAATATTGTCAGTGCAAACAACACATCAAAGTTAACAGGCTGACTTCCACAGGAGAATTGTTCCCGTTATTCGAGTCATTCCAGCGTTAATTGAATTTTCTGAAAAGGCGCTTCCATATTGCCCTGTCTCCCACAGTCATTTTAGACAGAAAGCAAATGCTTGCCATTCTACAAAACAGAACTTCTCACTAAAGATTCTGCTTTTTTAATGAGCCATGTGCATACAACAACCAATGTATGGGTATGACAATATACAGCAAATGTAAGGATATGGTTGTTATAAACTTTTATATACATATAAATAACTTTAATAATACTTATTGTATCCAAGTTATATTATCTTTCAAAAATGTACATGTACATCCCCCATACAGTGTTGAGCTTGAATATTGAAATGGCGAATATTTTTTGTGAATATCTGGAAATGTAAGAATTAGCAAATATCTTGAATATGGCGGCGGATATTCATGATTTAGAACATTCTACTTTTTTTCCAATTAAAAGTGATCCAGTGCATATGGCCATGCATCGCGATAATAATAATCACACAGCGATACTAAATATCGCAATCCATGGCCATACGCGTGAATTTCTTATTTGCAAATATTAGTAGTTAGAATTACTTGCAGAATATCACAAATTTAAATATTCCCTATGTCACTCATCACTATTTATATTTTGTATTTTTACAATACAGGTAGATGGGGTTCTGCAGTCTTCAGAGATCGCTTAAGGCCCCATACACTTTTGGTCCTCTTTTTGTTTTACCAAAACCATGTAATATGAGGGACAGACAACGCGCAATGAATTTGTCAGCTTACACAAATTCTAGCACTATCAACAAGTAGGGTTTTAGCTAGAATAACAGATATAGAGTGGCAAAAAGTTAAGCCCCATACACACTTACAAATGTTGTTATTTAGCAGAGAACAAACAAGTGCTGTACACATAGCATTCTTTCTGGGTTTTTTAAAAGGGGGTGTGAGTGAGCAGCACCTTACATGAGTCCAGTTGTTGGTGATTGATGTCCACCCATACAACCATGGCAAACAGAAGCGCTGTTTCGATAGAGAGACATTCACTGTATCAACATAGCCTTAACTCTTTCACTGTTCTTTGGATTGATCTTTCTTGGAGCCCTGATTCTCAAAATAAACCTTACAGTTGTTTTTCCAGAGCAGCAGTAGAGCTTTTTAAGGTCCTTTGTTCCCTTGATGATGTCTCTGAGGGGATATCCCTTATAATGCAAAGATATCATTTGTACTTTCTGTTGAGCCTGCAGAAGAAGTGAAGAATATCTCCCAAATTAGACAGCAATAATTATAAGCACCAAATGTAAATGTCCACCTTTTTCAATTTAAACGGAAATGTTTTCATATGTTTTGGCAGACCAACAATTAGTAGTAAATAAGAGAAGATTATTGTCTGGGTTTACACATACTTTGACCAAGTTCTCTTGGTATTATAGAAAATACTGTATATCAGAAAAAAAACTATAAAAATATACTGTATATACTTGAGTTTAAGCTGACCCGAATATAAGCCGAGGTACCTAATTTTACCTACAAAAACTGGGAAAACTTTTTGACTCGAGTATAAGCCGAGGGTGGGAAATGTAAAGTCAGATAGAGGAGTTTTCCAAACATGAAAAATATAGAGAAAGCACAATTGCCCCTAGGAATGAATTAAACAGGTGAATCAAATAGTCCACTAGATGGTGCTGCCGTGTTTGTTTACATGTCACCAGCCGAGCTCGGTTGCTGCAGAATATTGAATACACATCAGACCATTTACAGAGGCTACCCAGAGGCTGCCCACATCTGCAGGGAGACCAGCGAATACACACGGCCAAGTAAGTGTGACTCTGACTTGAGTATAGGCCTAGGGGAGCTTTTTAAGCAAATTTTTTGGGCTGAAAAACTTGGCTTTTACTTGAGTATATACAGTATAACTTTCATATTAAGGTAACTTTATGCATATTCCCATCCACAGTACATTTAAATAGAATGAATATTTTTTTGCACTAACAAAATAAAGTCAGCTGCATATTGGAAAAAAAATAATTTGTCTTCTTACATTAACTCATTGCATCTCATTTTGGGAGTGAATTAAATGGGTTACTATAGGAATATGAAAATGTTTCCTTTTTTGCAGCATTTCATTACCCCAGCTGGTGCTGCATTTCTATCTACACCAGTTGTTATCCTATTATTTTTACTTTATTTATACAAAGAAATTACCACGGTACCCAAGTAGATGTGAGGCCAACATCCCAAATATAATATAAAGAAGGGGGGATTTAATGGACGGAGAGACTAGAGGTCCCAGTAACCATCCATTGGGTTTTTTTCCTTGCCGAAGCAAGGACAAGGGGACTTTCTCGAGGCCACCCTACTTTGAACACATTACCCAAAGTTGGGGATTTAAATGGTAATAAGAGAGGTATAGACAATCAAAAAAAGGTCATTTCTCAATCTGAGCTCAATCAATAAAGTCCATTTGTAGAGACTATAGATAGAGATAAAAAAAAGTTCCCTTAATCTTCAAACAATAAAAACAAGTGTCAAGAGCTCCTCCGGACTAGGGCAATAACATAGATATCCAATTCATCTGTTGTGTTTAAATATGGTTCCATCAACCTCGACGTGCGTTTCAACAGGCATTTTCATCAGGAGGTGTGGCTTTTTCAGTTACTGTGATTTAATGGTTTGGCCAGTCCGTCGTGGAACTGCATAGGAGGAACGAGGGGCCACTGTATAGTGTATGAGTAGTCCTTAATAGGTGTACAGGTAAAGTTTTTGTAGGTAGGTACAGATGGTATGGTAGAGTGTATCCCCTCGGGCATCCTCCGATGCATCTCCGATGCATTATTTTTACTTTACTTTGTCTGCAAACATTGGCTATAACTAGGTCAGCTATTCTAACTCCTAATAAATGACAATAGGGATCCATGTTTAGGGCAGCTGAAGGCAGAAAAGTGTTACAAAATACATACCTTGTAACCTATTAAAAAATATATACACCAGCAATATTTCAGGGAATACCTCTACAACCAGTTATGACGTGCTACTACTTATGGGCCATTGCTCATTTAAATAACAGAGCTTTATACATACAGAAGACAAACATTCTCCTTGAGGAATGTCCGCAAAGTAAGAATAGACTAAAACAGTATATTTACTTTGTATATTTGCTCAGTTGCTTAGATTAGGAGCCAGTAACATCCTTCATTGATCCCCATATGTTTTGTCTGCTGTTCCCACCAACCAAGATTAATTGTTTGCTTCCCTGGTTTCATTGTAAATTCTCCAATGTCAAGACACAATAGGATAAAATAAAAAGCATGTACAAGGGTTTACCAGAGCAACAGGTCTAATAATTAGCGATCTTTAAATCTAGAAAGTGGTACATTTCAATCGGGAGAAACTAAAATATAATATTTACAGAAATACACAGAAAATTGTACCCTACTGTGTGCACCAATATAGTGCAGTTATATTTAATTATTTTAATGAATATAAAATTCTAGCGTCATACTCATCATATAATCTGTTTAATGAATGCAAATATGTTTCTAAAATATTGTATTACTCGTTGCTGCCTCCAACTTCAATTAGTACCAGAACAGCCAGACTCCGAATTAATTAGGTTTGAAATAAGTATGTAAAAGGAAATGGTAACCAACTGTTATTGAATAATCCTTTAATGATACAGTGGACTGAATGCATGCTGCATCTGGATGCTTACCTTTAGATGTAAATACAAAGCCACTTTATAGCAAAATACAACATCTCACAATTATATATTCAAGTTATTCAGTAGTATAGGAGGGTTCATACTTGTTGGCATCTTTTAAGGCAAGACAGTTTGAGCTTAGGTGCAATTCAGTCTTTTCAAGCAGAAAAACACTATACTTTACCGCTCTCATAGGACCAGGAAAAGAAGCCTTTATGCACTGTAATAGGTCAATGCCACAGTAAAATGTCTTGCTGATTTAGGTAACCTCAAAAGGAAAACACACAGTAGGTTAGATGATTATCCAAATGTAATAATAAAAAGAAACACACAATATACCCATACAGGATTGTGCTAAAACCAACATGGTGCCCACCTTCCCAACATACTGATGAGTAGTAATTGACACGTTTATAGGGCATGCCTCCTTCATTCTGTTTTTATGCAAAGGCCATATGTTGCAACACAGTCAGTAGGAGAGGGGTTGCGTCACTGACCTGCATGTCATGCACGCATTTTTTTAAGTGAAAAAAAGTTCTGTGCCTTGCTTTTAAATCACTCCACACCTCTTGTCCCACTTACATTTCCAGCCTGGTACATACGGTAAATACACCCCTATCTGCCCCCTCTGCTCCTCCAGTAACCTAATGACATCCTTGCTTAAATGATCATCAAATGCAGGGCTTCCAGACTTCTCTAGGGTTGCTCTTACTCTCTGGAACTCTCTCCCTCTTTCCATTAGACTTTCTCCAACCTTTGGCATTTTTAAAAAAGCCCTGAAAGCCCACCTCTTCAGTCTCGTCTACCTCGTCTATCTTCTCAGTCCTAACATCACAACCATGCCAGTCCCATCCCCACTACCTATTGTATACTCTGTTCTCCATATTCAACATATTTGATTGTAAGACTCTTCCATAATCTGTCATAATCATCTATAATAATCTGTACCTGTGTGTGTTATCTCGTGTTGCATCTCAACTCTAATTTATTGTAGAGCACTGCATAATATGTTGGGGCTATATAAAAAAATGATAATAATAGTACCCTTTGTAATTGTCTAGGATTTATTGTAATAGAATCGCAATCCCGCTAAATACAGTGAATGACTAAAATAAATTTTTTTACTTTTTTTATATAAATAAACTGCAGAAAGAAATAAGCCAGAATTGATTAAACGATTATAATAACGAGGTTCTGAAAATACATACTGTTATATTTATAAAATATTTATTTATAAAATATTATACCAAAAGGATGTACGAAGAGTTCATTGTGTTTATTTAAAAAAATATATATTTTTTTAATTTTTCAAAAATTATGGCAGAAAACTAGTGTGTTAGGAATAATTAAGGTATAAAAAGGAACACATAAAATGAAATGCCAGTAAATGTTTTAATTAAAATGCCAATTAAATTCATTTTCTAGAGGGAAATGTAAACAAGGGAGGTTAGGTGAAGATGTTAAAAGGCAACTGGTAAAAGAGATAAAATGAAGTAAGTGTAAATTAAAATATTTTTTTTCATTTCTTCTATCTCTATAGCACCAGAATATAATATATTTTTAGTACATAGAATGAAACCCATGAGTCCTTGTTCCCAAAAGGAGCTCTTAATCCAATGCCCATACCATACCCCACACATACACACAATCTAAAATGAATCTCCAAGTGTATTTTTAAAATGTAGGAAGAAAGTAGGGCACCTAGAAGAAACATAGGAAGGACATCTAGATTCCATGTATATGCTGTTCCCAGGATATGAACCTTACAGGCCAAATATGCACATATCCATCGTAGTGCCATTTATATTATTATTATTGTTATTTTTATACTAACGCCAGACCTCAATATAAGATGTTTTATGCAATTCATGCTGAATTTTACTGTGTAAATACTTTATATAGCACCAACATATTACACAGTGAGTCACTATTATATAACATAGCTCCCTACCAATGTCATATATTGTTATGCCGCAGATCCTGGGTTAGCACGGGGGTACCAGGAGCAGGGATCTAAGCCACCAAGGGTCTTCACCAGAGCCGCCCTAATGGAGATGGCAGGAATCATTGAGGGGACCTGTGGTCTTTTCCCGCCCCCGCCCCACCCACTCGGGTTGGCTAGGTCCTGCTTCATTGGTGAAAACCCCCCAAGGAAGGTCGGGCGGTGTTCCGGCTGGAGATTAGGATCCTGTTGGTAGGGGGAAGGTCTTGCCGGAGATAGAAAAATAGCGAGAGAGGTCAAAGGTCCCAATGCAGAGGTCGAGGCAGCGGCGTTCTGAGAGGAGTCGGTGGTACAGCGTGGGTCGAAGGCAGGCGGGCGTTCCGAGAGGAGTAGTGGACAGGCGTGGGGTCGAGGCAGGCGGCAATCAACAGGGATGGTTCAAAAAACGGACGCGAAGGTCAAGGGAGCCAGATGGCGAAGAGTCGTCGGGAACAAAGCAGGGCGGGGGTGTACCGGGAAGTCAAAGCCAAATGAAATCACGTCTTAACCATTTAAACGGGACACAGCAAAGCGGGTTTACAACCAGCACTGACTGCAAGGAACTGGCAGGGTGTTATAGAAGGCCCTCCTGGGGCCGCCCCAGAAGGGAGGGGCGGACCCAGGAAACATCCCTTGCCCAGTCATAAAAAATTCAGTCAAGGGTGAGCCCTGCGCGTGAGCGAGCGCGCGTGCGCCGCACGCCCGAGTCCAGCGGCTCGATCGTGGATGGAGTAGGGCGAGAGCCCCAGCAGACCCTGAATGTCCCCAGAGCCCTCCGTGGAACCCTGCCTGGAGGAGCAGGAGGCATAGAGGGTACCATCGTCGGTGGGGCCAACCCAGCAGGACGGGCTGGGCCCGGATCCTGACATATATATAACTAACCACTAACACAATCTTGGGCAGGGTTTCACATGCATGGGACATTTTAATTTTCAACCCAGGGAAGTGGGTGCATACTTTCCACTGGACGATACGTGACTCAGGTTAGACCATTGGCTCCTCGCATGCCGGTTCCTTCTCCTTTTATGTGTGACTATGTGACTATTTTCACTTTAGGGTGACTAACATTGATGCACTTTGTGCCTCTTTTTCTGATCAGTTGTAAGTGGACCTTATCTCCTAATGAAGCTCTACTCAAAATGTTTGTATGGTTGGACCCTTCATTTTAATAGAAGCAACAAGCATCTATTACTTTGTTTTTTAAGACCATGGTTTTCTTTTTTCCTTTAATCTAATTGCTTGTCGTGACCAAACATGTTGATGGTATCTACTTTTTTATAAATCTTAATAAACTCATGTATTTTTATTGTAACGTATTTTCTAGACTTTTTTGCCTTAAAAGTCCCAGGGGCTAGCCACCCCATTGGTTGGTTAGGTTTGCCTGACCAACCAATCATAGTTTTTTAGGATATCACATGCAGTCAATTGTGAAGGCACTGGTAGTAGATTGATAGATTGTGGTGCCATTTCTTTTGCTTGTCTTTATTAACCTCCAGGCCATTATACTGCTGTATGCATTTATGTACCAAACGTGGTACACTGTTTTTCAAGAAACATTTTTTAGTGTGGTAAGGCTGTATTTTACAGAAATATGTCCAAATAAGGGTTTGGTGGACATCCTCAATATAAGATTTGAAATACACAATTATGTTAAAAAAAACAATAAAATTGTTATTATTTGAGTTGGTTTTTCTGTCAATCTGTTTGTGTATACTGAGATCTGTCTGTACCCCTTTTTTGAAAATTCTTAATAAAGAAATATTGTAAAAAAAAAAAACTATAAAATTTAATAATGAAATTACCAGTAACGGGTAGTTTTTCAAAACTGCCATTTTGTAATTATTTTTTATTTATCTTGTATTGAATGAGATACATGTTTTTCAATCAAATACAAAATTTAGAATTTTCCATCATGCCCCAGGTTGCTGGCTGCAAGCACCAGCCCCATGAGGGCTGTAGATGGGCATCCAACATGCTGGAGAATTTTGCACACCATGGGACTGGTCTCTGATTACTGCACACTGGAGGACAGTGACAATGACACCTGAAAATGGCAGAAGGCGATTAACCAACCAGTATATCTTTAGAGTGTGGGAGGAAACCAAATTACACAAAGGAAACCCACACAAACACAACACAAAAAATACACACTCCTTGCAGATAGTGCCCAAAAAGAGATATGGTTGTGGGACCTTAGGGCTGCATGGCCAACTGCTGTAACTGTAAAATGTTTGGTGACACTGTTGAGTCAGGCGCTGTCTGAATTAGATCTCCAGTTGTCTTGGTTTTTGTAAACATAATGGTATATCTCTATGTAGGTAGCCATACACGGTTCAATTTTTTCAATTTGACTGACTAAGTATTTGGATGGATTTGTATGTGATGGTACTATGGAACATGCACACAGGGCTAAGGAAAGAAATTGATCATTTAGATTTTTGGTCAACATCAATCACATTATGTGGTGGTAAAAACGATCGAAAATGATTGCATCGAATCGAACAGGCAAATCAGACTGTGCATGCCCACCTTAATGCTCAACATTCATATTATAACCAAGGCATTGCAAAGCCCATCCCCATTAGTACTGTTTTTCATTTTAGAAATGCACAAAAGGAAAAAAAATGGTAGATGAGAAACCAGAAAAGTTTTTCCAAATATCATTCTTCTAAACATAAAACTAAGACCATAGTCAACTATCATTATACTTTAATATTTCAGTGCTGACTTAGCACCAGCATTAGTTTTCTGTGTTTAAAGGCTTTTTTTTTTGAGTTCTTATATAGGGGCCTTGGAAACAAAAGACATTAAATGAGTCATCACTTGTATATCCACAGAATTACTCACTGCTCAGCTGATTTCATGCTCAAATAATTTTGTGCATACTGTTAGGACCAATCTACAGGACAAATGAAAGTGTCAAAGTACCTTTCTTTGTGGTTAAGTAAGATATGTAAGCTAGGATCCCCTTTGCCCTATGTGCCATAATCTTTGGTTCATCTTTAAAGGTATTCATGGGAAACTCACAGCTTCAATTGATAAAAAGAGAATTCACTAAATCAGTGTTACAGTCCAGTTTTTACAAACACAAGTTCAAATGAAGATTAGTCATAAAGCAGATATCCAATGAGTATATCTGAAGACAGCTGGTATCAGTTTTTAATTAAGCCATTATTCTTTAGGGCAGGGCCTTATGCATTTTGTCTTTGCCATTTTTTTTTAAAGTCTGCTCAAGACATATGCTTTGTGCTGGAAGTTAACCTCCCTGGTTTGCCTGAACCTTGTTTGGGCAAAGTTTGTTTGCTAAACAAACTCGCTCAGAGCTGGCATCGGGCATACCCGCCTATGCTCGGCGAGCCTGCCTATCGCTTCCAGCACCAATGTTAGTGGATAGACCTCAATGTTAATAAAGAGGCATCAGTTTACCAACCCAGGAGGAGGGTGAGTACTTGTGTGTTTTCCAAGGTTGCAATTGAACATACTACCAGAGAGGTTAAGGGATAATAAACCTAAGCGAAAAATAGGTTAAAAAATATGTATATTGGGTACCCACACAGGGCTGAGATGTTAACCTACAAAATCCAGTTAACCTACAAAATATGGAACCTAGTTTGGACAAAGTTTGTTGCAAAAACAAAATCGTTCAGAGCTGGAATAGGGCATGCCCACCTATGCTCAGCGAGCCTGCCATGATTTAGGCGCTGCCTATCACTTCCGGCCTCCATATTAGTGGATAGACCTCAATGTTAATAGGGAGGCACCAGTTTACCAACAAATGTACAGGTGAGGGGGGGACACAAGCAGAATACTTGTGTGTTTTCAACGGCACAACAGGGGATATGGGCAAACTGTCAGGGAGGTTTAGGGATAAAAAACCTAAGTGAAAAATTGGTTAAAACATATACATATATATATATATA
>CM070033.1:148451415-148471658 GCA_036250615.1 Ptychadena robeensis
GAGGACTTTGGAACACTAAGCAATAAACCAGTTCTTTTTTTTCTTTGGCCCAGGTAAGACACTTGAATTAAGTTGAATTTCTGAAATACAGGAACCATTGGGAGATATTCAAATTTTTCACAATTCACCTGTATATCACATAAAGTTTAAATAAAAAGAAAATTTTCTGCTTTTAGGTTTAGGCAAAGTTCATTGTTATTATGAATAACACTAAATAGTTGTACACTGTCGTTTGTCCGGATGTTGTCCCTTGAGCAGAATATAATTTAGTGTTAAGAATTTCAAAAAGAAAGTATTGTTATTATTTTTTTCTAACAATTAGATAAATATGTAACATACAATTGAGGCCAAATGTTTTACCCCCTCTTAAGAAATTAGAAAACACCCTTGATTTCCCCATGAAATTACCACTAACAACAAATATATTATAGAAAAAATGTTTAAGTTTAATTTTATTGATACACAAAGTTGAAACAAGAAAGGGCAAACATTTGAAATCCCAAATTATTAGCCTCCTGGCCATTAATAGCCAATAGTGTACTCTTTCTGAGTCACAAATGACAACTTTCTCTTAGTAGTAGTAGTTCTGTACTAGGTTGGCACAGGTCTCCTGAGGGGTCATAGGTTGGCACAGGTCATTGCAATAACTGGTCCAAATTGCATGGTTTTTGAGCATAGACATTCACTTTGAGCACCGCCACAGATTCTCAATAGGATTGAGGTCTGGGCTCTGTGAGGGCCACTCCAGGATCTTGGTTTTGGTAGAGCGGCACATCACAGCTGATTGAAGTTTGCCTGTGAACATTTGAAAGGTAAAGATGAGTATTGAAAGTCTGTGCTTTGGTCTGAGACTAAACTGGAACTGTTTGAGCACATGCATGTTGCTTATGTTTGACGAAGAAAGGGCGGGGCTTAAGCGCTAGAAACACAGTTCCAGGTACATGGCATCATGAGAAAAGAAAATGATACAACTTCAAAGGACATGTTCCCATTATCTTGATGACTAAGAAAAAAGCACAAATAACAAACAAATATGAAAAATCTTATCCAAGCAAGTTGTATGCATTTTTCTTTTTGCAATAAAAAGTAACTCTGAGCCACATTTGGAATGATTTACAAATGATTTACAAATGATGATGGTTATGTACTTGCGCCCATGGGATTTAATATAAAAACTAATAATAATTCTACTGCCAGTGATGTTAAGGATGTCTAGCCTCCAACACCAGAGACTGTGGAGATAGGAACACTACATAAGGAAGGCAGTCAGGTAGCAAGGCTCTGCATTTAAAATCTTGGATGTGAAGTATGCAACAAGCAGGGGAGGCAATGGTATTGTGGTCACTATCCCCATAAATTCAAAGAGAATAAAAAAATTATAAGTACATACTTCTCAACTAGGTCAAGGTGGCCAAGCCCAGGGGTCTTAACGTAGCCCAAATATTGGATGGAAGAGAAGAAAGGTTTATAAGAAGAAACAACTTTATTACAAATTGCACATATATTAGAAAATAAATAGATAAAAGGTACACAGCCAATAAAAATCAAGACCTAACAGAAGTTACTCCTCAAACAGTTTGGGTGCACCATACAATCAAAGCCAAATACATATGAGTAAGCATGAAATCCTTATTGTCAGGGGATCAACCGGGGAGACCTATAGTTGTCTATCCCTCCGTGATCGCCCATGGGCCCTCAACACTTTTCATCCCAGATGTTTGGCCTCATCAGTAGTGATGGCGCGAACCCGGAACTAGCACAAAAGTTCGCGAACCCAGCGAACCGGCGAACCCGCCATTGACTTCAATGGGAGGCGAATTTTAAAAAACAAAGGGACCCTTTCTGGCCACAAGTTGTTGTTGGGAAAGTTGTTTCAAGGGCTCTAACACCTGGTCAATGACATGACGGAGGGGAATACATGGCAAAACTCCCAAGTTTTTTTTTAACACAATAAATCCACACCAAGGAATTCTACAATGATGTCCATGGGACAATAAAGTGCAATGATTGATACCATAAGGCCCATACACGTGCGGATCCCACCGGCTTCCGGCCCGATCGATCGGGCGCGTTGCACGCGAAGATCGTGCCGGAATCGCACTGCAGCCCACCGTGTCCAATCGATCAGGTCCGATGTCAGGGGCCCCAGAATCGGATCCGACAGAGAACCAAACATGTTGGTTTTCCGATCGATTATGCACAGATCAGGGGGAGTTGCCATGTGAGGTTGGACATCAGGACACGGAAATCTCCCAGACTCCGTTGGACAAGTGGTATGCAGAGAATGGATACGCTTAATTGCCGATTGATCACTACCAGCGATTCCCGGCAGAACGCGGAATCGATCGGGTGAGGATAATTGGACCCTGGAATCGACACGTGTATGGCAGCTTTAGGACCGGTTGATTGACTATCTCCTTTGTATGACCCCTGCCACAAACTGGACTCTGAATGACACCAAAACTCCTCACAAATTGAAACGTTGAGGACCATTAACAATAATTCTGCAGTGTTGCTCACATTTTGACATACTAGACTTAAAGATCACTTAGATGATCCAAAAAAATTAGTTTTCATACGACAAATTATTAATACGATCGCTCTTTGGTCTTGATCATATGAAGCAATAGCCTTCTCATCTGAGGTGTGCCAACATGGCCAACACACTCATGAGTGATCGCTTCATTGTGATAAGCAAGCCCCTTCACACACGGACAAGGTAGCGATCACGAAAGGGAAGTGGCCACATGGATGTGCCTTTTTTAAATGCAGCCACTAGCCAGCAAGGCCAGAAAAAGTACATTGCCATAAAATTTGTATAACATTTCACAGAAAAATGTGGAATGGTAGCAGCCGCTGTGTAGCAGTGGCCAAGAAAAATTTATGGTTCCAGGCAGAAGGGAAAATGAAAATTGCGGCATGAACCTGTTGGTGGCGGAGGATTTCATGAAAGTCGGTATGCGGTATGCAGCGTGGGGACCATTTTAAGGCAAAGGCACATGTAATCAGGCCTCTTGATAGGACAAACGTATCCCCACTGTCAGTCCCTTCGGATCCATGCCTCGGTTCATTTTAGGAAGGTGAGGTAATCCCACACTTTGTTGACGGAGGCGACTCGCTTCTTCCTGTAACTATGCTGCGCGCACTGAGGACCTTTCTGACAGGCAATAGAAGTAGGAACAGGCCAAAGTTCAAAGCAAACTGGGGCGCTTGGCAAGGCAAGTCTGCACACCCATAGTTCAAGGGGTTATCCGACTTCATATCCGCAGTTAAGGCGGGTAGTCTGCGATTGTCGGTCGAGTAGTTTCGCAGGGTGGATCCCGAAGACGCTGTGGCGATGCGTAGGACTTAAAAAAGCTCCACATGTCCGCCATCAACAGCACGTCTGTGAAGCGCCCTGTCCCGGGCCGGGGCGGTTGTGGTAGCATCGGATTAGTGTCACCTCTTCCCTAGTTAGAGCCACGTTGCTTTGTGTACATACGCCCTTTAAAAGCGGTTGTAGAGCAGATTTTGTAAGCTTAGCTCTCAACTGATCCTTCCGACCTGTCCCGAAAACGGTAAAAAGCCACTACTTCTGTTATATCGGGGGTCTCGTAGTGTGGCCACACAGCTGACAGCTCGTTCTCCTTCATACTTTGCTACGAGGATCAGCAACAGGCACGCACAGCATGAAAGACCCATTGCATGAGGATGGAGCCGAGCTAGTGATTTCCGTCCTCATCCTCATGATGTCCATGAGGGTCTGTTTCCTCCACCCAGCCGTACAACCCAAGGGTCCAATAGTGACCACAAGGAGCCCCGTGGGTGGCCGTTGAGGTTGTCTTCCTCCTCTCAAGCCACATTCCTCCTCTGAACCCCTCAGACTCCTCTTCCAGAGTGGCCGCAGGTCAAGCAAGCGAGCGCTGCTAAAGCTGTTTCTGGTGGTGATGGCTGACCATAACTCCCCCTTCAACACTGATCCACAGCCTGCTCCAGACTCTTCGCAGGGCACGCTCAGGAAGAAGGCAAATGGATGAGGTCGCTGATTGTGCCTTCGTGGACTGACAAGGTTTTCCCCTCTTCAAAAGGACGCATGAGCCTACAGGCATGCGCTGACCGTCCAGTAAGCGGGCAAAACCAAATACCCAGAGAGTTCGCAGAGGCTGTCCTAGCACCCCGTTGATACAACATACTCGCTTGACAGTTTTTTTGTTGGAGCAGGCGGGCGAAACCTAGAGTGTTGAATTCCAACGCGTCGGACTGTCGCAATCAACGCTCACTGGCATGTTCTTCGTGCTGAATTCGGAAAAGGCGGCCATAGCGTATAGGGGAACACCTGAATGGGCACACTCCTTTCCTAGCCTGCGTTAGGACCTACTGTAAGCCTGGGTACTGTCCCACCAACGTGTTGTCAACATGGTTTTAACACATGGCCATGCCGGCCCATGTCAACTTGCCCAATTTCAATGCCTGCCAACAGTTGCTTCCGTTGTCCAACACCACTTTGCCAATCTCCAGTTTGTGCGGGGTCGGCCACTGCGCCCCTGTGCTTTAAGGGCGGACAGGATGGCTGGTCCGGTGTGGCTCTCTGTTTTCAGGCAAGTCAGCCCCAAGACAGAGTGACACAGTCGTATCCGGGTGTGGAATAGCCCCTGGGGAGCTGCAGGCATGAGATGATGTGGAGCCAGGACGCATCAAGAGAAGATGACTCAGCCGCGGAGGAGGAGTAGGGGAGTAGACGTTGGCGGGTGTCACCAACTCGGATGCTGAGCCAAACAACTCGGCTGCTGCTATAGCGGCGACCACACAAAAAAATGCCACACTGCTGAGCTTTTGCACTGACGGAATAATGGTGGTGGCGACAGACTGCGTGATTGGCGTGCTGTTCTGGCTGACCCACGGTGCCGATACATGCGCCTGACGTGCCAAGCTCCTTGCGATGACCTCCCCCTGCTTACAATGTCTTCTCCCCTCTCTTTCCGTCTCTCCATCTGAACTTTCCCCCTGTTCTTCTTCTCTTGGTGTGGGCACCCACGTGACATCCACGGACACATCGTCATCATCATCATCATAACCGCTTCAATTCTATCTGACACCTTAGCAAAGGGAAGCAGCACGCAGGTACAACATCATCGTCATCACACCGCACCTCCATGTGTGTAATGCTACCGTCAGAGGCATGTCCATGTCACCTACATGCTTGGCAAATGGTTGGCATCACTCATCTCCTCTTCAAAAGGATGTGAAACAATCCTCTGATGGGTCAAATGTAGCGGCTGTGGTGCTAGGTATTGTGGCGGGCAGGGCGGTGATTGTGTCAAATTTGAGAGGTGTCAGCAGCCAAACATGCGGAGGATGGTGTGTCCAGGGTCAGAGTGGTGGATGTCGAAGATGGTGGTCTCTGGTGAAACAGTCAACTAAGTCCCCAGCATTTCTTGTGTTGACGGTAAGTGGCCTGAACATGGCCATTATTCTAGGGCAAAGGAAATTTATACACCACGACCACCACGACTCCTGCGGGATGGTCTGCCTCTGCCTGTCATTTTTATCTGTTTTGCGTTACAAAGGCCTGTGGCAGCAAGTATACTGGGTGGGCACTGGACAGTTGGCACAAGGCTTGTATGAATGGAAAGCCGTGCACTTTTTAGTAATACCCCTTATGATAGGGTACCAAAAAAATTGCTGGGTATTACCCTTCCACCAGATAACTGTGGCTGGGCATGGGCACAGACAGTTGGCAAAAGCTGTAATGGATGGAAAGCCGTACACTTTTTAGTTCTACATTTATGAAAGGGTACAAAAATGGGTATTACCCTTCCACAGTAATTGTGGCTGGGACACTGGGCAGATGGGGCTCGCACACACACGTTGGCACAAGGCTTAATGGACGGAAAGCCCTGCAATAATTTAAAACCCTACAATAGGGTGAAAAAAAATCCCTGGGGGTACAAGTCCACCAGATAGGTAGGGTGGGCACTGGGCAGTGTGGGCGCACACACAGTTGGCACAAGCTTTAATGGACGGAAAGCCCTGCAATATTTATTAATACCACAATAGGGTGAAAAAAATCCCCTGGGGTTACAAAGTGCACGAGATAGGTATGGGTGGGCACTGGGCAGAGTTGGGCGCCACACAGTTGTGCCACAAGGCGTAAGGACGGAAAGCCGTGCAATAGGATACTTAATACCCTACAATAGGGTGAAAAAATCCCTGGGGTAACTAAGTGCCACCAGATATGAGCACTGCCGTAGGCACTGTTGTAATATGTGGCTGCAGAAACATGGCAGCAGCCTGGCATGCCAGCCAGCAGGCAACCAGGGTAGCAAAAAAATAGCCCTAAAAAGGGCTTTTGGGGTCTTGTCAGGACTCTGTCTGACAGCAGACTAAGAAGCAATGTAGAAAGTAGACTGTAGATGACACTGAACCTACCTAGTAATGTTCAGCAGCAGCAACTCTCTGTTCTAACTCTCTCCTTCTCAGCAACATGCGAACTCGCCATATGTTCGCGAAAATGCGCGAAGGCGAACATGCGATGTTCGCCGCGGATAGTTCGCCGGCGAACAGTTCAGGCCATCACTACTCATCAGGAGGGGATGGTAAGTGGGATCAATGCTGAGAGTTAGTATTTGTAGCAAACTCTGCCTAGGTAGATAAAAACAGTGTGTTTAGCGTCATACCAAAACATGCCAGTACTTCAAAGTAATTTCATGCAGTCTTCAACCAGTATCATAATAGGACTTTATTACAAAATTAACAGATGTCAAAGCATTATTGTACATACAGTTATACAGTTAGTAATTATACCTCAGTTTCTTAAAAAATTTTCCCCAATGGGTTAATAATCCAGCTCCAAAATCGCCTCCCATTAGTTTTACAACATCTTAAAGTAAAATACAGAACACATACCATGCATTGGGTGAGTCGCCAAGGCCCCGAAGGGACCACTGTCCACTGGGAATCAACTGGGAAGTAACTTCTTTATACATACGGATTACCTGCATTATGTACAATAAAGCTAACTTCTGAACAGTGCAAGCTAAATGGTCCCTAGTTTTTAATCCTGAGTATATGGGTTAATATGAGTATATTAAAAATGTCCAAAGGTGTCAGACCACAAGACTGTTATTCACTTTGAATCATTCATTTTTAATTCAAGAAAAGGCAGTGGTGTTTTTGGTTTATATATGGTTTCTTCTTTGTATGGTTTACATGAGGTAATGTTTACATATGGGACACCAGAACCTGAGAAGATGACATTTGCAGTTCTTGTTCAGGTCAGTTAGTGTTGCCACTGTCTGTATAGGGTTAAGGTGCAGAACATAACAACTGTGCAAGTAGTAAATGGAAAGTCAAATTTTAACAAATGATTTTTATGCAATGTCCCAGTGCCACTATTTCCACCTAACTTAGAAATGAGTAAGATGTCCCTGTGATTTTACATAGAGTGGTGTTGGTTATATAGGGGACCCCTGATTAAAGGATTCATATTAAATCCCATACCTGTAGACCCCCACAACATGAGTTTGGAATGGCACAAACCCCTTATCTAGGTGTTGCCACAATCATTGCCCATAATAATGTTACACTCCCCTTTGCACATGCAACTTCATATGATGGGGTTCACAATATCTCACAATATCCCTGAAGTGGGATATCATGTAGGGTTCTATGACATTTTCTTATCATTTCAGTCATGGCAGAACAATAAGTCCTGATAGACTGTACTTTCCAATATCTTCTGTTATAGAAAGCAAAGCAGATACTTGTGAACCAGATAAATCACAATCTAAGATAATAAATGTCAGATTGCCTTCCTCAAACATTCCCTTCATAAGTGTATCAAGCAGCTGCTATTATATTTAAGATGCCTGTTTATTTATAGAAAGAGAGTTCAATGCTCACTGTACCTCATTTGGGTGCCCTTGACATGTTGGCATTACACGTCCAAAATGCCCAGTGGGTTGTATAAGCCCTGGTTTAAGATATGTTAATACAATCATGTGACACCAATGCAGCCATTTAAAATATATAGGTGTCACACATAAAATGTATATTGTATGCCTAACTAGACATGCACATTGATTTTCAGTGGATGTGTCTTGTGAAATACATGCGACGCAGCACATTGCAAGCATAAAGCGCCTGTGTATACAGGTAGGTCATAACTAACTAAACTAATGCAGCACCTCCTCCATGGCAGAGAGATTTGGGCACAATGGAGACTAGGCCTTACTCTGTACTACTTTTATTAAGAACAGATTTATATCTTTGTGTATATCGCTGATATGTCCAGTGATAGCCCGTGGACGTGTCAATACGTCATTGCTGGCAATGATCATCATCCCAGCAATGACAATGCGATGCTCCACTTAGTGATTAGTGCAGGCTCTGACATGTCTGTTCATACAGGCACGTTGTAGCACTTTGCTTTGAATAGGCCCAGGCTGCCCCATGTTTTTTTAGTGCGCTGTAGTGTTAATGCATACGTTGCCAGTAAATAAAACCCCATCTTGCTGCGCTACAGCCACTTGAGTTGCAGCATAAAAATGCATGCTGCAGAGTGTTCACACACTGCATTGTGCATTAATGGAGAACACAACACATGCAAGAGTGAAAGATAAAACCAATTTCCTATGGAAGCCTTCTCTTGGTCCAACCCTGCAGTATAAATTTATGAACCCATTGTGGCCCTCGAGACAAAAAGTTTGCCTACCTGTGCCCTAGACTTTAGTGTTGGCTTGGAGCTGTGTTGTCAGCTGCTGGCTCTGGGGGGAAAACATGGTGTGCTATGGTATTTCAGAAATGAATGTCACATGTATTATTATTATTATAAGCATCACTAGGGCCACACATAACATTTTCAATTTATACTGGCTTGTATAAGCATTTTATAATGAGAAGAATACAGCATGCATAGCTAGAAGACATTATTTTTCATTTTTAAATAACAAAACTTGATTTACATGATACTTCAACCATTAGGGAACACTGTAGTATGGTAATGCACATTTTGTGTCATGTATATAATCAAAAGTTTGATGATATCTATTGGGCGCAAAACCTTTGATTCAAAGGTGATGTGCCCCTATTCTGAGGTTATGTGCCTCAATATATATTATACAATCATCCCCCATTTGTTGGGATAGTGGGAGCATAGGCACTAACCTGTCCGCCAATCCCACACCAACACGTCTTTGCCCGAGTGAGTTGCTGAGCCCTATGCATTAACAGTTAGGTTTCGAGGGCCGCAAGTGGAGGACAGAGGAGGGCCACTGAAGAATGCCCAAAGGGCCGCAGGTTGGGCACCCGGGTTATAATAGTATGATGCTTTGCTTGCTTCAGATACAATATTTAAGCAAAACTTAAGTTAAAAAGGTTCATCGTTATATCTGATGAGAAGTAAACATTTTTCACAATTGTATACTGTGTTTCAATAAATATCAAGGATGACTTTGTTCAAGGCTTTAACTTTTGCCCTACTGCATGTTTGAGTTGGGCACCCTTGACTTTGGGACACACGTCCAACAAAAAGACGCTGGTGCATGGTCTTGCTGGAGACATATCCATTTAAGAATAATGGACATATCTGCTGGACGTGGAAAAGCTGTATCTGTGCAGCATTGGACGCGGCTTTTCCAGGGCTTTGTAATGCTAATTTATAGGGACAAACCAATGCAGTAAAAACATGCCCTAGGCTACGGGCAAATCGGCCACCGTGTGTAGGGGACACATGGCCTTAGGGTCTTTTCACACTACGCGATACAGCGTGCTATGTGTTGGACAGGTTTCCATAGGAAAATGTGTTACCACTGCTGCGCAAATTTTTAACGCTCAAATTTTTAGGAAAGTGCTAATGCATAAGGAGTTAACTGTGCACCATCCACATCACAATGTAAAGTGAAAGAGTCCTAGGGTTTTTTCACACTGTGAGTTGCTATTTAATCTGTATACATTGTTTTTTAAAACCCACTATTGTACACATTTTTGCCTTTGCAACTTTAATTTACTGAATAGGACATGCAAACCTTTGACAAAATTCATGGCAAACGTGATGGGTCTCAAATATTTCCAGCGGAGTTTGAGAATGCCTGTATATGACATAAGATTTTTTTGCACAGCCAGTGCAGACATATCAGGGCACTGGAAGTTTTGTGTACATGCACACTCCTAGGCACTTGTTTCCTCATGTCAGAAATACACACAATAGCCTTTATTTGTGAGAAAACTGAGAATAATCAACAGACCACAAAGGCCTTTGTCACCACACAGATGACTGACGGGTTGCTATTGGTTACCACAGGGAGGGAAGGGAGATAATAGTCGTATTGTTCGGGGTGGAAGAAGCCCGCCATGTAAGATTCATACAGAGGAGCTTGTGTCATGAAGGAACGGACTAGTTGCCGGAGGAATGTTGGGTGTCAGGGGGTGGAGGGATGATGTCATGTAGGGAGGGAGCGGGTGTTCGGTGGGAGTGAAGAGGGCTGCCTGCTCGGAGTGAGTGTTGTGTGTGAGGCGGCATTGTGTGGAGGAGAGGCGTGCTCTGTCCAGCAGCAGCCTGACAACTGATGGAAGAAGCATGTACTGATCCGCACTGGACAGCGACGGCTCGGCATTGCTGACATCCACAGCTGCTTTCCCGGCTGAGAAGTGGCTGCTGACATACAAAGCTTCTTCTTGTGCTGCTGCCAATTGCAGGAGGCTGACAAGACTGTGCTTGTACATCCCTGTGGTATCTGTGGCCGCTATCCACAACCTGGCAAAGTTTAACATGGCTTTGATTATGGAACCTGTGAGTAAATGGTCCCCGAGTCAAGTAGTGGACTGGATGAAAGGTACTGTGCATGTCCTTCCCCACTATGGTTCTCATGTGTTGCCAATGTGTTTCATGTGTAAATGTGTGTTGTGTGTGGTGCCCTGGGTGCTGACTGCACTGTGGATGGGATTAGGACAGGTAATTGCCTTGACCTGTGTGCACCAGCCAACCTGGGGACTTCCCCAGCTATGGAGATCATAGTACATGGGTGCACCTTTTAGACAGACTGGGGTACCTGCTGTTCACCAGCAATACTGACTATCCATCCAAAATAAGGATTTTAAGCAAATTTCATCAGAGTTAAATGCCAAAATGAAGGTGGTTTGTGAGTGTAAATGGTTCATGAGGGTTAAGGAAGCTTGCATATTTTATGCCAAAAAAGCAGTCTTTTAGTTCTTTCTTCCATTTTCCTCCAAAAGGGAGAAAAAACATTTATTAATATTTGAAAGCAACAATACACAAACAATCAATACAGCCCACACTAAGAGAAAAATAACGATCGGAACTTCGAAATGTTTAATTGGCAATAGCTAGTTGCATATTAGAAGTGTTGCACCATTGGTGGAAGAACTCCACCATCCCCTGATCCCTATACTTGTAGGGGACCTCTGTACATCACCTGCCAGGATTGGAAGCTGATCCCTTCCTTGTTACATCTGCTTTCTCTCATTCTCACCGCTGCTGCAAGAAGCTTCTCCTGACCATTCCCTAGCAAATCCCTTTAACCGTTTAAATAAACACATTGACATGTTAACATGAAGTAGGTCACAAGCAATTATCTGCAGTTGTCTGTTTCTTCATTTTCTGAACATGAACTTCATGGGTTAAAAAAACACTAATTGCCTAATTAAGACTGATCTAAAATACAGATTGCTTCCCAGATCCACTTGTCCCCTTTAATGTTTGGGTGAGCTAGGATTTCTATAGGGATTCATCAAAGACTTTTCAGTGTGAAATCTAGAAAATGAGGGCAGTGAAATGGTGCCACATCTATTCTAGACATCGTGTGTCTTGGGGAACCAAGGGGAATCTTCTGAAAGCATAGACTTAATGCAGGGCCCTGCTGCCGGGAGACATTGATTAATGACCCTTTAACATTTTTTTGTGTGGGCGAATTAACACTTGGAATTGTGGTATTTTCTTTTGCAGGTTCTTCTAAAATAGGTGCGTGTGGTTTATTATTAAACTGCATCCTTCTGACAGTTAGCTGATGTGCTGCGCTCTATTTCTGTACCTTAGTTACCAAGAGCTAGAGGAACCCTGATGATGGCAAAATCAATCACCAAATGTAAACCTGACTATTAAGCCCCCCCATACACCTTTAGATCACTCCATACAATTTCCTTTAGATCTACCAACAACTATGTAGTATAGTGTCCTCCCTGATAGAATACATAGTGATTGGAAGGATTAGAAAGCTCCTCATATTACATGGTTTTGGTAGAAGAAAAGTTGTACAGAAATTGTATGGTAAGGTGTATGGGAGACTTTAGTCTGAAGCCCCCATACACCTTCAGATCACTCCATACAATTTCCTTTAGTCTACCAACAGCTCTGTAGGTCCTCCCTGGTAGAATACTTAGTGATTGGAAGGCTTAGAAAGATCCTCCATATTACATGGTTTTGGTAGAACAAAAGTACAGAATGATGTGTACAGAAATTGTATGGTATGGGGACCTTAACTCTTGTACATGCCTTTGGTGAACTGTGATATACTAGAGGTATTCTCATTTGAAGTAAGCCAGCCATACACGGCTTGATTCCCCGGTGATCGTTGTGCAATCAATTGCAACGTGGTGACAACGTGCAATCATTTGGGGTATCGATCCCTGGCCGATACTTTGAATGGGGACCGAAGTAATGGTGATCAAACAGGGAACTACCAACATGTTGGTTCCCTGTTCGATCGATATCCTGTTGGAGCGGGATTGATCACTGATGGTGGGCAGATTTTGATTCCCGAATGATTGATGCGCATTGCTGCGAATGCACTTGCCGATCGATCATTCGGAAATCTAGTGAAATATCAACCCGATCATTCAGGGTCCAATAGACCTGTGTATGGCCAGCTTAAGAGCTGGTTCTGTACAAGAGCAACCCTACATTCTAGATGGTCTTCACCCCAGTCATTCTGTTTGGATTAGTATTGCAGGAAGGGTTTTTCTTTGAGTGATAGAGATCCAGAAGTGTTTTACATTGTGAATGAAAGGAATCCATGGTGCTGGTCCTCTCGGGATCAGATTTTGGCCTAAAACAGACAAACTCAAAATGAATATTAAGCAGATTTGTTGCCAATAAAACCAACCCAGTTCATCTTTTTATACTAGTAACAAGTCCTTGTTTAACCTACTGCATATTGGTCTAGTTTCCTATCTGCTCTAGTCAGTTATGACATTATTTTGTTAATCTGTAAGTGTTTTATTTAGATGTTTTCTATGTTTAAAAACAAAACACAATATTTGTAAACTGTTTAAATGGAAAGACCTTGCCTATGTGTTCTCTAGCATTGTAGTCCCCTGTACATGTTCCTTTAATACCCAGGATATTAGAGTCAAGGCCTTTTTACACCTGTGGCTACTGAGGAACTGCTGTATACACAAAATGTGCTGAAAAAAAGCCCCCTCGGCTTACACTCGGGGTCAGGGTCCCTTGTGGGTAGCCCACACAAACCTGTGTGTCCGGGGGTTCACCAATGTCTGTGTGGGTGATGCCTGCCTCTGTGTGGGTGTTTGCAGATCTCTGTGCTGCGTCTGTTCTCTGTGCGAGTGATGGCTCTTCTCTGGTATGCAGCATCTCTATTGTCACATCATCTGTCCCAGGAGGGATGGTGAGACCTACAGGTACCAGTGATAAATAAATAAATTACCATGCTGGTACCTGTGTGTCTGTGTCACTCCACCACACCTGGGGCAAGGCTTATACTCGAGTCATTGAGCATTCACAGTTTCTGTTGGTAAAATAAGGTACCTTGGCTTATATTCTCCTTTATACTCGATTATATACGGTACTTGTCCCAGCATACATGGCAGGTGGATGCAGGCTAAACCAATAGCTTTAGGTACTCGAGTTGATCAGAGTAATAAGGCTTAGTTTCCACTAGCTTTAAATACCTGTATTTCGTGCACACCAAACGCAAATTATTTGAAGCTTAAAGTGTTATTCAATGATACAGTACACAGGGAAGCTTCGCGTTGCTTGATTTTTGCTGTTGCCCCATGTTAACACATCCTAACTTGTAAGCGTGTTTTTAAACAGTGCAAGCCTTTTTGACGTGTTTAGCCCCCCCCCATACACCTTTTAGATCACTCCATACAATTTCCTCTAAAGCTAGCCATACACGTGTCAATTCCTGAGTGATCGATCGACGATCCAATCGACTCCGGTGAAGTCACAGGCATCGATAGATCAACCATACAAGTCTGTGCCTACCACCTTAGGCCACCGATTCCTGGACGATTATGTTACCAGTCGATCTATTCACAAATGTCAGTCAATCGGAAATGTTCCTGATGATCAATCTGTGGGCCTCCACCAACATCCCTCGATGTGTGCCCGATCGACCAGAAAACACCGACAGGTTGGTTCCCTGGCCGATCCAATTTGTGGGCCATATCAATCAGTCGAGGTCGATCGGTCAAGGTGGGTTGCACTAGATTTCTCGTCGATCGATCGTCGTGCACGCGCCTGGTGATCGATCGGCCAGGAATCGAGTGTGAAATCGACCTGTGTATGGCTACCTTTAAGGTAGCCATACACAGGTCGATTTGTTAGCGATCAAATGCAGATTGTTGCTGATCCAATCTTTCCAGGCGACCAGGAATCGGCAATTGAACGGATCGGGAATAGATGCAACACCACCTTTGGAATCCGATTTGTGGCTGATATGGACATGAGCCGATCTTCAAAATGGCCGATTTCACAAAATCCATTGATCGGAAAGGCTGCTGCACAGGGCTATTTAGGTCCATCAATGTACTCCGATTTCCAAACGATCGACCAAAAAACCAACATGTCGGTTCAGTGTCCGATCCGATTTTTTGGGGTCGATCGTTCAGGGTGATCAAAATCCGATGGTTGCTGATTGAACTCGTGAACACGCGCAGTGATCGATCTGTCAAAAATCGAGTAGAAAATCGACCTGTATATGGCTACCTTCAGATCTACCAACAACTACATAGTGCTTAGAATACATAGTGATTGGAAGGTTTAGAAAGGTCCTCATGTTACATGGTCTTGAAAAAAGTTGATTGTACAAATATTTCATGGTAAGATTGGAAGTTGTATGGGAGCTTTAGTGTTTAATTTCAATAGGACGGTACTACTAGTTTTGTCACTTCAGTGCTGTAAAAGTGCCAAAAAACCCCCATGTGTTCTGCCTGCAGCAGAGCTTTAAGATTGGATGAAGCTAGTGGAGACCTAGCCCTAGCCATGTTCACCGGGCGTTTGCCCTAACCGCTCGTTTACTTGTGCTCGTGTAACCTAGCCCTTAGTCATGTGTCAAGGTTTATTCTGCCAAGAACTGTGGTGTTCTGCAAAAAAAATATATTTTTATTAATCGATTTCAGTTTATTGATAACAATGTTTATCCCTGTACACGCTGCATTTGTGAATTTTAGCATCTTCTCTTCTGTAAACATTTACCAAACCTTTTAAAAGCATTGAACCGTATTCTGGAAGCCCTGGGGGTTCACTTTTATCTCTAGTCTGGGAGATTGCTGTACAGCTTGGAGGAAGCGCTGACTTTTACTGCTTAAAACGCGCTAAATGTTTGTTTAAAGATAGGCCGAACTCCAACTGAGATCTGTATACAACACTGAATGTCTTAAGAAAGTACAATGGTGTGTATATGTGATGCCTTTCAGATCAATGTTTACATTCCATTGTTAAACATATACCAGTGTGTACCAAGCTTGTAAAATGCTGATGATGCGCTTTTTTATTCTGTTATAGTGGGGGAGGAGCAAATGCGTAATGGAACCAAAATGCATCTATAATATCCTTATATATTCACCATAAATACAAACATAAAATATTTTGTATCCTTAAGTTCCATCTTGGTGCTTACTACTGATTTCTTCACAAAACTTGTGTAGACTCCACCCCCCAAAGATCAGCTTTGAGGAATAAGTTGTATGTCTGGGAAATTAACATTGGGGGAGACTTGTATATCTGTAGATGCATTGTTTCTGAAAGCTGTCCATACACAGGACGATTATCCCTTGATATATGAGGGGCGGGTTCCAAAACCGGAATGGCCACAATTGATATGCACCAAATAGATGGCCTTGAGCGCGCACGAGGCTCGTCGCGGCCATTGATCTAGCCCATATCTATGCCTGTATGGGCACATTTACTGTTCTGCAAGGCTTCGGGCAAATCTGTCCCTCATAAGCTGTATTAATCAGAAGCCAGTTATGCGTTCAGTATGTTGTGGGCTCATGGGAGAAGCTTCAACAGTGAAATGAAAACTGCCAGAACATTAGGACTGAATAGAAACTCTGTGCAGATAATGTCATATTTAAATTCTAATCCTAAAAAATAATTATGTAAGTTGACATTGGTGGACTTCCTCCTTTTGGCTTCAGTAGTTCCAGTCACTTCTATTTCTACTCTTTACTGGCCATACACCTTTTAGATCTCTCTACTCTGTGTTTCCCCGAAAATAAGACGGTGTCTTATATTTTTGCTCCCAAAGATGCCCTATGTCTTATTTTTGGGGGTGATGTCTTTTTTTTTTTTTTTCTCCATGAAGAAGAATACGGCACTGGGTATCAGGGGTAATCAAAATGGCACAGGAGACTCAGAGGGGGGGTGATTACCATTTTAGAAACCCCCTTCTGTTATCCCTGTGTCACTTTGATTGCCCCCTCTGACCCCCCCCCATCCAGAGTTACAGTACTGTATCTTCAGGGTGCCTTATTTTTTGGGGGGTGCCTTATTTTCGGGGAACAGGGTATTTAGTATAGACTTGATGGTTTAGAAACTCCCTCATATTTCATGGTTTTGGTAAATCAAAAATAGATCTAAAGGAAATCTGACAGAAATCTAAAGGTGTATGGGGGGGGGGTTAAATTTGATCAACGAAGAATTAACGATTTTTTGGTTGTTGAACAAAAATCGAGAATGGCCAATTTGTTCCATGGATACATTTTTGTTTGACCTCGAACAAAAAAAACATTCGAAAGGTCATCGAACATGTTGGTAAATTTTTAGCGGTCGTTGTAATTTCTAATGTATTTTCATTTGATATCCGCAATGAAAGAACAAAAAAGTCTAATGTTACATTCAATAAATGAACGAACGATGTTGGACAACGACATTGAAAAAAAAATCAAATTGGCAGTTGATTGAAGAAATAATCTACACGTGTAAACCCACCTTTTAGTGATGGGTCCATTTTAAAAAAGAATTTGGGGATCAACCAATAACTGAGAAGGTGAGAAATTAACACCGCTTCACATAACTTGTAGTAGGTCCAGGCAACACTGATCAATTGGGGTGTGTTCCCACCGAGTCGGGGTGGAGCGCACCCGATTAATAAGCATAACAAAGATAAGGAAGTGGTGTATTAGGCATAGCTATTTTGCCAGGCATGAAGGGAATGAAAATCTGGGAGAGTAACAACAATATGCAGTAGCACCTTCTTCTATGTACAACATATAAAATCTTATAATTCTGTTTTGGCAAATATGTTACTGCCACGTGATGGGAAGCAGTTTATACAATGTTTATTTAGGGGAATGATGTACACTTTGTCTACCTATGAAATATCAGCTCTTGGTTCATTGAATGCTTTAATCCTATTCAAAACCAAGCAATGCAATGTACTAAAACAGAAAGGTAATTACATGTTGTGTCTACATTAGATTCATAGGTTATTATTCTCTTTTCTTTCATCTGGTCCTCCTAACCTGAACACAGATAGGACAAATAGGAAGAACATGAAGTGCGCAACCTAGTTTAACAAAGTTAAGTTCTGTTAATGATAAAGGAGAAGATAAAGTGCTCACAATAATGGAGGTACAATACAGGCTTAGCAGGGAGTGATCTTCTGCCAGGCCATGTGTGTTCAGCCGTATGGATACCAGGATCTGGTACACGCATCTAGCCCTACTGTTCCAATGCTAGCTAGCTCTACATAAAGATCAGTGGCTGTGTCATTCGCTGGAAAGGCTAACTTTAGATAACTTTTTTTGTTTTCAGTTCAGTACACCGGAAGTTACAAGGACATTCTATATCTTTAGCTGGCCATAGATGCTTACATTTCTCTGTTATACGATTGGGACATGTGATTGTGTTCGTTCATAAAGGCCCACATACACGTCTAGATTTTTCATCCAATGAACTTAATTCAATCAATTTTTTGGTTGATTGATTGAAAATCTATGGCAGCCCACATGGCTAGATCAACCTAAAACAAATAAAATTGGGAAAAAAATGTATTAAACAATGATTGGACATGCTGTCAAATTTTAATTGGTTGTATTGAAATTGATTACACTTTCAATCAATCCCCAAAAAAGTTGATCAAATATCTGTTACTACAGTTGGTAAACATACAATTTATCACCAATTTCCCTGACCCAAACAAATTGATTTTTTTAAGGTGAATAAACGGAAAATCTAGACATGTATGGGGGGCTTTAGTTGTACATCGATTAAAAAGTTCACCATTTTTGTGATGCGATTATCCCGGATCGGTGATGTAACTAAAGATTGGCTACACAAAAAAGTGATCGGAAATAGAAGAGGCATGAGGCCTGCATGGGTCAATCGATAGGAACGATCTAAAGTCTCTAATAACGTCCTCCAAATTGCAATTGATCAACTAAAAATGATCGGCCCTGCCCAATCGATTAAAATTTTTTTATTTATTTTTTTTGTTTTGTTTCTCGTCATGCCGATTGTTCACTCCTATTTTGCAGGCATCCATTTGCGATCGATCGCGGTGATCAATCGAATCAATCGAGAAATTGCACAAAAATTGGAGATGTCTATGGCCAACTTTTGGTAGTACTTTTCCACAAATTGAAGTGAGGTGTTTTTTTACAATATTTTTGTGGCACTGCTCCATACACAAACACAAATAGTGAAAAAAATATGTTTTCCGTTGTCTGGAAGACATTGGAGTGTCATTTTGCCTGTTTACCATAAAATAGAACCCAGTTAAAAGTAGTTTGACACGATTCAGCAACTAGTTTCTCAGACAATGGTACATTGTATGTAACATGCAATTCATACAAAATCTTGTGAACTGTAGATAACGCTCTTCTCAGAAGAGAATGAAACCTAATGCTAATTATGTACAGTCTGTTGAAAATAAATACCATATTTACTGTTCGCCTGTTATAACTAGACACCTACAATTAAAAGCATTAAATTCTCTATAGCTCAATTGTATTACTGCGGCCCAACATCATTTTTCAGCATACACAACATAACCTAGGAGGAAATAATCCTTATAATATCTTAAAATGAACGGTCCTATATCCATTAGCTTTGTCTTGTATATTAAACTGATGTACTGTATTTTCCCTGCACTATAAGATGCAAAGATTGGGGAAAAAAATCAGGAAAAAGTAACAAAAAACAGACAGTAATTTATAGAAAGTAAATATACAGAATGTTCCAGCAAAGTAGGTAGGACTGGACCTTACAGTATTCACTCTATATTCCTCCAGCAAAAAGGCCAGTGCCAGTACCATTCTCTGAACACACTGACCGACTTATGAAGAGTCACATTTTACAATCTGACAACTAAAGGTGCCCATATATGGGCAGATTCTCCCTCAAAAGATGAGGCACTAACTGCAGCGTGATTTACATATGGGAGGACGGATGCGTCTTTGTCACAAAATGTTTTTATTGCAATGCAGAATGTTAATCAAAATACTCATGCTATCTAACTGTAAAATGTGTCTCTCCATAAGTTGGTCATTGTGTTCAGAGAATGGGTAGTGCTAATGCAGCTAAAATCTTTTTGGCATTGGCTCTTTGGCTTAGCTGGAGGGAGCCTCCCGAGATGCAGAGCTATTGCTACTACGATGGTTGGGACTAAAAAGATATATATATATATATTTAAAAATTAAATTTTTTATTTCATATTCAGTCCATAAGACACAAGGACGTTTTCCCATTGATCCTATTGGTAAAAAAAAGTGTGTCTTATAATGCCCAAAAATATGGTAACACCTGTAAGGCTTTATTTCTATATGGGGAGTTGGCCTTCCTTAGGACTCATTCAGCGGTTGGCCAAAAGGAATAATGGGCATGGTTTTCAGTGATTGACAGCAACTGCACCAAATGACCACTGAAACTGATCTGTGTGAATGTGGGCTAAATAGTCAAGGGACAACATTTTACCATGCAAGGAAACTCTGTAAAGCCCCCTATACACCTTACAATCTTCCCATACAATTTCTGTACAATCAGATTTTGTTCTACCAAAACC
>CM070033.1:148502358-148515804 GCA_036250615.1 Ptychadena robeensis
TATATATATATATATATATATATATATATATATATTTACGTCCAGTCAGTTATTTATTATTAATAGCACTAATTACTGTCATGGATTAATAATGGTGAATATTTATAGGGGTTTACCTAACACAATATGTTAAAATACAAATTTAAGAAATCTAGTCTGTAGGGTTTTGAAATAGTGTCAAATCTCTCTAGTTAAATTTAACATGTTGTCGGGTTGGGGAACCTACCTGTTTTTTTTTTTTGTTTTGTTTTTTGATGGAGTGAACATCATCTGAATTGCATGGACATATTCTTTGGAGAAAACAAAATGCTAAATATTAATATTTGAGTTTATTGGGCTTTGTCCTTCCCTGGGGATGATTATTTCTTTGTCCTGCCGCCTTGTGAAAAGCCTATGATGATCTATTAACATTGAAAATGATGATACACACCATCATCTGCATCTGCACCTACAAGTTTCTGCTAAATACCCTAGCTAAGCCAAGCTTCCCTTAGAAACACCTTGGTAGTTTATTCGCAAGAACCATAGCCCAACTCCTATGGGTATGCATCAATCAGCAAAATTTATTATAGGTAAATTAAAACATGAGACCTCAATTGTATTAGGCTGGAGCAGCACATCTAGTAAGCAGGTGCTGCATGCCCAGCTAGCACTCCCCAGGGTTAGACTTTACCATTCTGTGGTTTATATGTGTTATGACTGATGTGGATAATTTTTCTGCAATGACATTGCTTTCATTGATTCATCTGGGAGAAATGGCACCAGAGAATTTTTTAAATCCTTGTTGTTTCCAGGCACCTTAGCTCGCCAAGGCCCATTATAACCTTCATTGATTTGCAAGAGAATCAGTATTTATATACCGTATTTTCCGGCGTATAAGACGACCTCAATATCCCTACAATACCACTTTCAGCCACAATGTTCTAGTGAGCCAGCTACTTTCACTTCACAGACACCGGGAAGAAGAAGGAGGGGGCAATGGGGATTCTGAAACTCTCCCCCTCTTGTCAGCCAGTGCAGGGAGTGTGGATCGGGGGAGCAGACCTCAGGGCTCCCCTAGATGTTCGGACAGGATGAACAGGGGAGCACCCTAGCACATCACCCCCCCCCGACGGCGACGCTCTGTACCCAGCGTATAAGACGACCCCCTACTTTTAAACACATTTTCCTGTGTTCAAAAGTCATCTTAAACGCTAGAAAATACAGTTTTAGGCGTCAATAATAATTCCTATAATGCTTTTACTTTAAAAAAAAATCTATTTTTTTCAAACCTGCCAATGAATATTTTTTTGGGGATTTTGATCCCTTTTACTAAGAAGTGTCTCTGCTCTAGCTTAATTTTGGCTGGTAGCAAGGTTCTTTGTCTTAAATTGTAGGATGTAAACAATTTATTTTTATTATCATGAAGCCCCTAGAAGCTTTATAATTTTGTAGCACTTTGAAAAATTTTCGAATAAAAAAAACTACAGAAGAAAGTAATATGTTCCTCTAGGACATAATTGCAGAAAATTATGGAAATGTTACAACTATGGATTGCGCATATATTTTGAGTATTAAAATATAAAATAAAGGCTGAAATGTTCTAAGCCAGTCAACATTAATATACCACATATACAGGAGTATAAGCCAAGGTACCTCATTTTACAAAAGACTAGATTTGAAAAAATTTAATGACTTGAGTGTAAGCCTAGGGGAGAAATGTTATATAAAAATTGTAAACTGGCTAAAATAGAATTTTTATATTGAATGAAACTGGAACATCAACATGAGCTTCATGTCACAATATGTTTTTATTTTGTAGATCACCATTTGCTGCCGTCACAGACTATTCAGTTACAAGAAACAATGTTATACAGCTGTGCTTGGAACTGACCACAATTGTCCAGCAGGTTTGTATATAGCAACTGACTGACCAGGTTTAATCATTTCCAATTTTTTAGCTATTTTAACTTCATATTAAAATGACCACCTTGTACCTTAACAATAAAGTAGTAATGATACTGTGGCAGATATTTATGCATTCGTAGGTCAGCTAGTGTATTAAGAGATGAGCTTTTCTCACATCCCCCAATTAAAAGTAGTTCAATGATTAAGTGTTCATTAGCTTTCCCAGGAGAGAGGTTCTGTGTAATGCAGAACCCCCATGATTTGGTAGAATGGTTGTTAGGGGACATGCTGCCATAGATACCCAAAGAACCGAAAAGGTATCTCAGTTCAGCTATTACTTTCTTCAGCTAGTCTTGGCTATAGTGTGCTGGAGGTGCTACACATAGGAACTATAAATGTAAACTTATGTAAGTGAAAGTCCTATAAACCCCCTTGGAACACATGTCCCCACTGGGAAATGTTGCCTTAACAGTGGTAGCTTTTTGCATTTGTTTTTTTTCTCCTTTCTGTGAGATGCTTCTTTTTAAAGTTTTAAATTTGAGGGCAACCCATCACAGTTAAAGATGTGGGCAATAACTGTCATAGCGACTGATAAAGGGGGCTTCTAAGCTTCTCGGTGTCAGGGGGAATATGGCCACCTTTGTTTGTTGTATAACCTGGTTACCGTGTCCGACCATCCAGTCCTTCATGTATTCATGAGAAATGTAGAACCCATACAGATGCTTATATATAAAAAAGGTTTACTGATAATATAGAGATGACAAAGCAATGGACATTACACAAAGTTATGGACATTACACAAAGACACTACTAATAAAACAATACATAACACCACCACAACCAGCAGCCTCGATTCCTGCACCCCGGATGCTGAACAATATGGCGTATGTATATACAGACTATACCATGTATAATGCATAAAGGATTAACACTTCTACCCAAACCTGACAAAATGTACATATAGAGACTAATGCATGAACACCATATATTCTCTACTGGTCTATTAACAGGTATACAATAGCAGACTACAAATATCTATATTTACACATATATAGTCTTCTAGGATTTTATACTTACATACATACACACACATACCCAGATATACTTAGCTTGCTCTTGCCATGTTCATTCCACCGGGGGTCCAGGAAGGAGCATATATACCGTACCAGCCCCCACCAACTCAAATGTCTTCCCCCATCACTGAATGTTGTCTTACCTGCCTTTTGATATGCTAAACGAGGGACACACTGATTACTGGGCATATCATATTTGAGTCTGGGACTAAGATATATATTTCCCTGTAACAGGGACTAAAACAGGAAAGCGAAAAATGAAAACTGTCCGTGATGTATTTCCTTTAGGCTAAGTGTCCACTGCTTCTTTTTTACATGGATGTGCTGCGGGGAAATAGTTGTAGAAAGGACACTTCCCATTTTGTCCACTACACATTCTCAAAGCGGTGCGTACTCACACCGTTTTTTTCAAATGCGGTGTCGAATTTAAAGCTCAATGGACATGAAACGTGAAAAAGCTGGGCCTGAGCAGCATCGGGAAGGAATTTTCCAAGTCTTTGTCATGGTAATTAGTAGGGAGCATTCCCACCAATGTGGTGGGAACGTGCCTGCAAGTCACGGGCAATCCGCCCACAAATTGGCCACAATGTAGAAACACGGCCTTACTTTTTTTAGGTTTTCTGTTCTTTTCTTAAATAAGCTTAAGACGTTCTTTCATTTTCATATATCTTTTAACTGTTCATTTTTAGGCAGAAGTATTCACCAGCACAAGTGTGCAATGGATTTATAGAACGCCATTCTAGAAACTCAATACTGTAACTTAATCATTTAGACCATTGCAAATCACATATTGATCTAAGAGGCTGACATTTGCTGGAGAATCACTTCAAGAATGTTAACAAGAACTACATCAAATGACCAGCTTCCAACCCAGTGGCTGACTGCTGGTAAGAGGCAGAGAGTCACATTAGCTACTCTTTTACCATGTCTTGTCCAGTCCCCAATTCTTTGCATTGTTTCAAAGGGCATATTTTACTTCTGCATTAAAAATAGAGAATAATCTGTTTGATCTTAACAGACATTTGCTGTAAAATATGGCAGAAATGCAGCAGCTATTTGCTTTCTTTGGCCCTGCATATGAAGGTCAAGATGAATAATAGAAAGTCATACTGTGATTTAATTTTCTTTTAGCCTGCACCTTTTCATATCAAAATCTTGTCATGCCTTTACTATAAAAAAAACAGAAGTTCAGAGTGGCAGCTTTATTATGCATTGTTATGATTTTATGCTTGAAGATTAGCCGTTAGCCATGTAGAACACTTTATAGACCCAGTTGACCAATTTGCTCTTTAACCTCTCTAGTTGTAATGGTGCTTATCTTATCCAGACGAGCTGGTGTCATCCACCAGCAATGTCCATCCCACTACGGTGTCCTGGTTGTATATCCCCAGCTTTATTGATGGTAGCGCCTAAGTACCGCTGGTGTCCTCCACTGTTGCCTACTCATAATATTGTAATCCATTCAAATTGTCTAACGGTTCAGGAAAAACAAAATAAATTATACAGCCAAGAAAGCATTTTTTGCTTGTTTTGTGCCAAATATTACATTTCTATGTAATACAGCCACAGGTCACATGCCTGTAATATCAGCAATGTATTCTCTATTTAAATTTGCAGTTATATGACCTAAGTAAAGCAAAAAATAGGAAATGCAAGACTACAGAGATCTGAGCAATGGTGGCATCTTAATGGAAGCCTTCAGAGTGTGGTCACCGGGAATAAGGGAAACCAACGAGCTTACAATTTAATAGGTTAGGGAACAAAGTATACAATAGGTGGGGGGTGGGACTGGCATGATGGCGATGTTAGAAATATTATGAGTAGACCAGACTAAAGAGGTGGGTTTTCTTTTTTAACTTCAGGCAGTAAGGATATCCTCCAAAAGAGACGTTCTGAAAACCATAAAAAAACTTAAGAGTTCAGGTGTTTTCATTGGTCTTCTCTGGTTTATGGTGGTCTTGATTTTTTTTGTCCTGTATTGAAATTACTGGTAGTCATTTGCATTGTAAACCCTTATGAGTGGGATCAAGTGTAATTTCTTATAAACAGGATCAGTTGTAAAAGAGTTGAAAACACAAAGTGAGTCAGACCCACGTAATCAGCATGCGTTATTGGTGTACATTGAAATCTGCAACTTTTAAGTACAGGAAAATGCCCATCTTCCCAATTTTTTAAATAGAAACCAGATGTTTAAAGTGAAGTCCTTTGTTTAAAAAAAAATATTTTGTGATGGGGGTATTCTCTGTGTTAAAAGACTAAATGGCCATTCACCTGTAGGTTGTAGGTGACCATCTCCAAAAATATATAGCAGTTTGTTGACTCACAATTCATTAAGGGACACATATTAAGTTCCTTGGCAGCCTATTTTTTGAGGCACTTGATCTTGTTTTAAAGCATTTTAAACATTTTCTGACTTGTTAACATTCTTTAGTTATTGTGCAGTCACATTGGCATTTCTAGCTCAAATCATGATTTGATTCCTGTTTTTTCAAGAATATTTAGATTCTTCCCTGTACACAATATAATTAAATTGCTCTTAACTTTACCAAGATTAGCCAAACTATCTTATTTTTTTATGTTATAGGTGTTGCTTTATATACGCAATAAATGTTGCGTATATAACGTTGCTGAAAACAAAATCCAAATACCTTTTTACTCTGGGGTAACAAAGGAAAATTTGTAGGGGGAAATATATTGTGGCATTTTAATTGAACAAAGGAGATTTTACTACATACATAACCCAACTGTATTGTAGGAAGGTACAAAATACTGTGTAAAAAAATTAAATTATGATTGCTGGACCTACCTGATGATATTGTGACAGCACAGGAAATTATAATTAATACAAGGTGTTTAATGGGAAGAGAAATGTCTGTTGGGGTGGCGAGGGAGGAGATCAGAATGTTATGCTTGCCTTTTTGAGGGTGTACCTCAGACCATTGTTTATGCTGTTTTTGGTAACCAAGGTCCCATGGCCTCCATTTGAAATGTAAACGCCATATCCCAGAATAGCGATGATTGTTTTTTTTTGGGGGGGGGGGGGGGGGGGGGGGGGGGGAGTTGAAACACTTGATTTTTTTAGTTAATTGCAATGTATCATCGCCAAACTTGCTGGAGATGTAAAGAAGGGTCCTGACTATACTACGAAAATGCAAAATGAAATTATGCAAAAACTACATATGCTAGAGCAATATTTTTCTAAATGTTGCACAACCCTTCACTACATCTCCAGCAATGTTGGTGATAATAGCATGTTCAGGGGCTTTACTGTCTATTTACAAAGTGAGCTAATTGAAAAAATGTTACCATGTTTAACCCAGAATGGCATCTGGAGTCTCCTCCGTTGTATGTATATGGTGTGCTCCATTCTATTACACCACCAGCAATGAGGTGTGGGGGGGGGGGGGGGGTATATGTAGTAGAGTAGGGAAACTTTGCCACCTAGTTAGAAGCTTTTAAAGCTAGCCATGCACAACTAGATTACCTTGCAATTGATCGTGGGTCAATCAAACAGGAATCAATGTGCGCCAATTCCCGTTAGATGTGGATCTGCTTGAAAACAGAGATAGCCGGCGCTCGAAGCGGCAATCGATCTAGCCCATATCTATGCGTGTATGGGCACCTTTACCCTCTTCTTGCCAGGACAAGGACATTTTGGTTTGAGTCCATGTAAAGGTTTGAACAATGAATATATATTTTGCAGATGAAGAGACAAGTTTTCAACATAATAATAGAGGCGGGAGGTGAACATGAGCCCAAGGTCATTGTGTTTAACCAAAATTACTGGCCTAGAAGAAGAGTTGGATTTACAAGGTTTGGCAGGCTTAATAAATGGAGATACCCTATCCTGCTTTCTTTACCTTTTTAAAAAGTGTTCTAATTTTGCTTTTTGAATGTTAGAATGTCTTTACATTAATTATGAAAGTCTCACACATACACATGAAGGTTAAGAAAATGTGAAAAAAAGCACCTATAAGTGAGGTGCAAGAAACTAACCACTGGGGTCCCCCATCATAACATTGTGGTTGCTGCAACCTAATAGCATAGTGGCTTCTCTAAAAAGTTAAAATTACATTTAACAAAATTGGCATAATTTTTGTCATGCATTTTGGTTACCTTTTTTTTCTTGTTTTATTTTGGTAAACAGTAAATAGCTTTGTATACTTTAAAGGTTGAGTAACTAGATTTAGAGTGTCAAGATCAATACAGGTGCACATCTATGGATGATGCACAGTTCTATTTTACACTACACTGCTCAATCATAAACCATGTAAGACAGAGAAGAGTATGTTAAAAGAAAATAGATATTCTGAAACGTAGATCTATAATTTATCATGGGTCCTTGGTCATTTGTCAGATAGAGGCAGAGTATATCCTAGAGCTTTGGTAATCTTTTTTGAAAACCACCATTTTTCTTTTTTGTGATCCAACATTGTGCTGCTTTGTGATTTAAAGGTGTTGAAACCGGCAAAAAACGTATGCAAGGTTGGTTGTTTCCATTCAGAGAGAACTTCTCTAACTAACTGGTGTTCAGAGGATTCCCAGGTTAATGGTATTTCTAAAATTGATGAATGTTAAGGTTTTGACAACTAGCCTTACTAGTAATGAGTAAATCCCAAATGTCCCTAGGAGCCACCCCTCTGTGACACCACCACAGCCAAGGAACAGGTTTACGTATTTTCCTGAAGACCATTATATGGTGCCCCAGTAGCGTCATTGCACTTTATAAACCCCCAGAAGACTGACTGCTAAATAGGGAATTTCTCCACAGGACACCACATAAGTATTTACGGTTCTTTTTAGGGTTGTGGAGTCCTTCTTTTGATATATTCTTTTTTTATTTTGAGTATACATCAGCTTTATATTCCCTGTACAATTAGCTACACAATTGGGGTTTAATATCATTCAGTTTTTATATATCCAATATGAGAGGCTGTACATTTTATTATACAGTGAACTTACTCATTGGAAATTTTCTGATCAATTCGTTGATTGATTCATTCGATGACAACCACCTGTCCAGTTTTTCCATATGTAATTTTTGCGATGGTCCTTTTTAGCTTTATAAATACTGCCAAATATTAAATACATTTCCATTTATTTCCCACAGCTTAGTAGTGTTTTTGCCTTGATCACTACATAACCATTATTGATTAAAATCAGCATGGCTTTCTTGAAAATTAACCACAAGCTGTTTAAATGAAAGATTTGGCATAGACTTTTCTTTTTTATAAGATATCAAGACTGAAATGTAAGTGGGACTTACTTTCATACCACATGAAGAATATTTATTTCAAAAAGATAGTCATTAAAATATATCCTTTTAATACATGGGTTCAGGGGGGTCTAAATAATAGTGGGTGTATTTCAGTTTTTGGAATGAGTTCAGGTTTCTAACCTCTCTTTTTATAATAATAAGTCCAGGCTTTTGGGGGATTTTATGGGAATATGTTTTATGTTCTATAACTTTCTGCTGTATCAGATTTTGTAGTTGCATTAGCAGAGGTGCCAGAGACTAATATGAAGCTCTAAAACACATCAGTGACTTTATACATAAATGAAGGCATAAAAAAGATTTAAATTGGGGCTACGAGTTTCAAGCCAGGATATAAATTGATTCTGTCTTTCAAAGACTTACAGTCCCTAAAGGCAGCATAGGGCTAATAGAGTTCACTTGTAAACTCTGTGTTTTTACTAGCTTTCTTGGCATTGCATGATGTAGTGGGATAGTCTGATCGATTAAAATATTAATATATGATGGAAGAATAGTAGTAGCAATTTAGCTGAGTATCAGGATAGCCAGATATTTGGGTTCAGCTACTGTGTAACAGATCCAACAGGATTTTGACTGTAATCGGTGTGTACAATAGGTGTGTGTTTGAATAAAATATATATATAAATGTATTGTGCTATTAATTTATTGTCATTTGTTATAGAAGATATTTATTTATACAAGATTAATTTGAAATGTATTTTCCTCCCTCTAGGAATGTACAGTGTATGAAACGGAAAACAATATTCTACATGTGGTAAGTCATGGTTCATCAAACCTTTTATTCTGCACCAGTGAAAGTGTACCCATACTGAACCGGAGACCGAATTCAGTATTTTATACAGCATGTTTATTTCACCAATACAACCTTTGCATTGTTTCTCTGCACTGCATTGGTTAACAACTATGTGTGCATCTATACAGGTGTGAGGGAATGCAAAACTGCCTAAACTGGGTATAGTGCGGGTCAAAAGCATGTAAAAGGCAGCTGTGAGAGAATGAATTCTGAATGATCTCAGAGGTGCTGGAAACTGTTCTATCAAACTGATACCATAAACACAAGCCTAAAGCTTTTCAACACTGGCTATAAATAAGATTCTAATATTTTACCCTTGGCCACCTCATCCCTGTTTTATTGTATTTTGTAATGATTTTACTTGTGCACATTTGTACTTTTTTCTTTTCTTCTCCTAATGTTTCTGGTATAATAGTGATTTAGCTAGTGCTAAATATGCATTTCGTGTTTAAATTGCTTCCTGATTAAGCTTCAGAAACTTTCATTTAAGTAGATTTCAGGATTACAGAGAGCTTGAGTAAAATAGATCCTTATTAATAGTTCATTATATCCTATTATCGCAGAGCATGATATGTAACATCCACTAGCTAAAGCTTTAATCAGCTTTTTATCTTGATTACCCTAAATGCTTCTCCGTCCCCTGCATTATACTACATCTACAATATGAAATTGTGCCTTATTAGTAGAAGGGAGAAAGTATTTATGAATTAACTCTTTAAGCTTATCTAAATGTTCTTTTTCCCTTTAGTGCAAAACCTTGTCTGGTGTTTGTGACCACATTATTTCTCTATCTTCTGATCCATTGGTTTCCCAATCTGCCCATCTGGAAGTTGTACAACTATCCAACATTAAGCCAAGCGAAGGACTGGTAAGCTATTTCAGTTGTTGAATGCTAAATAATTGGCCATTAAAATAGAGTATAGGGGGCCCTTGATTTACACCTGGCTTGAATTAAGACTTAAGTTGCATAAGTCAGACATACAACCAGACAAATGGCCATGGCAAAAAAATATCTTTCAGCTTGTATAGTTGTAAACAAAGCATTATGGGTATTTTCCTTATTTCTTATGGGAAAAAGTCTGGACTTTAATTCCCAAAATACTTCTGGTTCTGTGTGAAGTTGGTTTAATGTAGCCTGCACGTCAAGAGTCGACTGTAAATTTTAGCTGATCTTAAACTAAAATTAAAACTAAAATGATGAGCAAAGCTGCAAAAAAAGTATTCTGATCAGGGGAGGTGAGTAGAGATGTTTAATGAGAGGCTAAAGGTTGACCTTACTATGTTGTCCAGCCAATTAGGCACAGCAATCTGTATGCTGTTTGAGTTTTATGTTAAAAATGTAGAGGTATGGGTGAACAATATTGTCCAGAGGGTAGTGAGGAATAAACAATAGCGCATTGTGTGTGGTAGAAGAGCAGAGGGCATTTCATATTGGGATATTGGGGGAAAAGTGACCCTTTGGGTTTAGAACAGTGGCAATTGGGAGATAACAATGGGGTCAAATGAGAGGGGGTGTACAATGATGAAAGTTGAAACCTTGATCTGCAGTCTGTGTCCTATTGTACTGGTGTCTGAATAGTTCTGCCAGAGATGGTATGGCGGAAACAATTTGTTGGGCAGGAAATCTTTTAGCTTGTTAGTTTATTCACTGAGCAGGGTGCAGAGAACAGAGTGGTGAAAGTGTTATTTTGCTTCGCTATAGGATACAGTCTGAATCAGCAATGTTGGGCATGTTGGGCTGTGTACTTCATTAGATTTTTTTTTTTTACTGGGGCAGGGGGTTCCTCTCAATTTTTATCACTGGCTTTTGTTAAAATCTGCTTTTTGGTCCTCAACTTCTGCCAAGTAAGTAAAGTTTTTTTTTTTTCTTCTGTAATCAACAAATCTGTACGCATCTATGTATCCCAGATAGCAGAGTCCAAGTAATTGGCAATGGGGAGTAGCTAAGTAGTCACAGCCATGATTACTGTAATTGCTTGGGTTACTTTTGCTTTTCAGAAATATTTTCAGCCAGTTTTTGAACTTATTCTTCTATAACATTTGAGGCATGCAGAGTGTGAGCTCAGAGTATTATTTCATGCATAATAAAGGGATTATTCACCACTTTGATTTGGTATAAAATCCTCTAGAAGGTTCTCGGCAACCTCTGATAACTGCCTGGGAATCATAATTTATGAGCAGTTATAACTTCTTTTACCTGTGGTGTCGTATAAAAGCGTGAAAGCAGTAATAGCAGTGTGAGGTGCCATATTGACCCCTCTTAATGTGATATCTCTTTCACAGATGCAGTACATTAGTAGGATAGGGATAAGCTGTGTCTTTAGAGTGTACTGAGATTACTTAGAGCATGATAATAATTCTCCTTTGAACAGCCAGCAGAGTCCGTATGTGATTATGTTCTGCACCATTCAGTCTATTCTGTATGATGAAATCTTAATGTCGATGCAGTCCTGATGTGCTGTGTTTCATAATTCTTAGACTCTAATTGACTGACAAGTTGTTATTCAGAAGATCTGACTCGGAGTAAGGCACACAATTTCAGTGAATGCAACATGATAATGAGGAAAAAACAGAATTTATTTAAGAGTGGTTTGTAGACTTGGGTATAGATGATTCTCCACATACTATTTGGTGTTCATTTTTCATGTAATCGTGTATTACTATGAAGTTGTGTCTTGTATATAGGGTTTTCTTCTTCTTGTAACAACTACTGCTCTTTGCAGTGATGGTAGTTGCACTTTTATGGTACTTAGGTTGCCCACACACGGCCTAGGGAGAGGATGGCTATTACCAAATTATATTGAACACTTAGTTTTAGTTACACAATGTAACCCCAGCAAAGTTTAGAACATTTTCCTATAGAACCTCTCAAGTTCTGTTACAATGGGAGATCCAGGAGATAAATGTCTACAATAAAACTCCACAAAAAAGCACATAACCCAAAAAAGGCTCCTCATCAACATGCTTTTGATAAATAAAAATGTTGTATATATTTTAATTTAATACCCCTTCAAAAGAAAATGTACAATCCTAAATATTTAGAAATGCAAACGCCACAAAGAAATGATCATTTTATAGAGAGAATATTTGGTTTGATTTGGTGAATCGCCACATTCATTTACTTAATAGCTATGTCCTAAAAACTCTTCAGAGTTTTTGCAATGCCAAAGTCTTCAGAGCACCTGTGTAACCATTACATTTTCACCTAGGGTCATTGCAATATAGCATGTGCACAAGACAAGTTTAGCTTTTTGAACCCTGATGCCTTGAACTATAGGAAGGCTATGACCATCAAGACTGTATGACTATACACAACTATTGTATTTTGTACATCTTCATCGGCTAACTTATTTTGCAAAGATAAGCATTGATGCTAATCGTGGTAGAATATTTATTCATAATTAAATATTATTACTGGTCTTTTTATGTTTAGTTATTTGAGTCAATCATGCATATATATTTGATGAATTCTGTTTTCCTACTTTGTAGAATTGTGTTTCAGGCCGTTTTCAATAGTTGATACCATTTCACCTGTATCTTTGCTTATAAAATATAACTATTGTACATGGTTGCAGTGTATTATTAATGTAAATAAGAACAAGGAGAGAGGCGCACAACCTAGTACAACAAATGGTTAAAAAATGTAGAATAGGATGAGGTAAAACAAATTGAAACAAAATGAGACAAAACAACAGACAAGATACTCAAATTGAGAGAGGTTTACAAGGCTGGCTCTCTCAGGGCCATGTGCTTTCCAGGAGGACCTCACTTCCTGGTGGGGGAGAAGAGATCACTTCCTGCTTACAGATACTGGGGGGCTCAATAGGAACAATGGGACGTGTTTCGAGCAGAGCTCTTTTTCAACCATAGGGGAAGGGGTGCAGAGAGTCTCTGGATTTATACACACACACATAGGAGTGCCCTCCCCTTCATTAGCATGCTGCAGGTGAGGGGGGGAGGGGACAGGGGAGGCCAGATCAGCTCATAGGAGTATTGAGCAATTGCTTGAACAGGGATACAAACAAACAAATGGATAATAAGATGGTACACCTGTATGTGGAGACAAAGTAAAGCATGAATGCGAGCTAAGAGTACAATGGAGAATGATAATGAACAAATGGGAGACAGAAAACAAAAAACAAACACACACCGATGCATGGATATATATGCACACATATATAAAAAACAAACATGAATGTACACACCTTCACAAACATGGGGCAGAGACAAATGGATCAAGGGGGTGAACACCTTAGCAGACACAAATAGGTGATGGATGGGGAGAAAGTGGTGGGGCTGGTTATTTTATGATGGTACTGATGTCCAATTCTTCATTCAAGCCATGGGGGGTTAGCGTATTGAGGGCATATATCCTATATGTTTCTTGGGAGCACAGCTTATTAAATCTTTCATTAGGG
>CM070033.1:148520833-148534228 GCA_036250615.1 Ptychadena robeensis
TTTAAAAGATTCCCAATCCAACCAGCCAATCGGTCGGTCGGGCTGTGAATAATCGGGGCCAAAAAATCGGGCATCCGACCGACCTTTAAAAATAGCACTAAAGCAAAAATTGTTGAAATCGAATATCGCATCGGTCCCCGAAAAATCGCAACGTGTATGGGTATCTTTAGCCAGTAAAGAGATTTGCAGAGAGGAGCAGCAGATGAGGAGCGGTTAGAGAAGTAAATAAGTCTAGCAGCCGCATTCATGACCTATAAGTCTATCAGTTTAACATTTAAGTATTTGCAACAGGCTTATAATGGGTATTAAGATTGTAATTAAGATTGTGTTCTATAAGCAATGGTCAATTTCTTACATTATCACATTACAAACTCTCACATGCATTGTTTGTTTTCTTGAGGATCAGACTTTTTGCTCTTTTTTGCGAAACTTGTCAAACTCGCAAGCAAAAGGACAGGAAAACCTTCTCTATAAACCCTTGTCACACTAACTGGATTATTAAGGACAAGGTCCAGTGTTGACATATTGCCTGTCTGGCAATAGTTGTTATTCTGTGGACAATTTTAAACATTATATAATGAATTACTGTTTACAATGCTATTCTAGCCTGTTGAGTTCATATGCACCTCAAAAGTCCCCTGGGGGCTGGCCACCCCCTACTTAAGATGCTTTTGAGTAGTGCCCAAGTTTGTTTCCTTTTTCATGTAATAGTGTGGGATGTGGTGCCAGTAGTTTTAGAAGTATCTGATGCCCTATATTTAACCCTATTTGGCCTTATCTGTACTTTGCTGAAAACTGTAGATTAAAAAAGTGCATGTTCCTGTATTCCCTGTATGTATGGAAGTAGTCTTTTTTTATTTATGATGTCATTTTCTGTGTAATGCAGTATGTTTGATCTCAGCTGCTCCTGAAAATTGGTAGTGACTAATAACCCTTGCCCCTTGTAGTATCCGTAGGGGGACGACAGACTTTTCATAGCCATTAACGAAAAGACCTATGCTTGGTAAAATGTGAATGGTTATTTCTGATTCACAACAGCTTCTATGTTTATTTATCAGTCACCTGCTGACCGATGTAAGAAGATTCATGCTGGCGATGAAGTGATTCAAGTCAATCATCAAACAGTGGTGTGTATATTGCCTTTCGTTCATCGACATGGGGAATAACTGAAGGTTAAGAATGTAATGGCTGTAAAGTTTCTTTAGGTGTAATATTAAACTTGTTGTTTTTATGCTTATTTACAATCAACCAGCGAAGACAATAATCATTGAAAAATGTATATGTTTAACCATAATACTTAAGATGCTCATAATTAAGTAGAAATCCATATACATATTAGCTTATATTAAGATTTGGAATAAAACTTTCCTAGAAATTAATGTTGAGATGTTTCATTAATATATTTAATATTTAACTAATATATTTAACTTTAAAATATATGTATTCATTTTGCCTTTCCTTAATTTTTTTTTTTAATTTCTACTCCATGAATGTCTGTTGACTCTCCTATTAAACTATTAAATTAAAGGGCAACTAGAAGTAATTAGTTATTGCATGTTTATAGCTAAAGCGGAATCAGTTGAATATTCTCTAAGATATACTAGTTTGCTCAATGTTATATTATGGACATAAAGTCAAGCATTTTGTATGTTATGTTTACTGGTATTGTTTTCATAATTTGAAGCTACACATCTTAAGTCAGAAAGTACAACATCTGGTTTAGAAATATGCATTCTGTACATCATTCTGTAATTAGTAGTAAAACAGTCCTTAGAAAAGCAAGTAACTAGTAATTATACACAATTTATTCCCATGAAAGAAGGTTAGGACATAGAGCAGCCCACGTCTTTGTACATTTTTACTACCTAGTTGGTAATCATCCACATTTATATTCCTTATAAGTGTAAAGCACAAAGCGACAGGATACAGTTTTATTTGCACATTTAAATGGACACAACCAAAACCACTGAGGTATTACTATTCCTACCCAATTTCTACAATTTGGGGTTTTGAAAATGCAGTTCAATTTGCCCCCAATCTGGACATGAAAGTTTATTTGCTAACAATCTAGTTTAAAGATGGTGCCACTCCTTTTGGGGCAGAAAGACAGAGGTGCATGAGGACTGGTGATGGTATCAGAGGTATACAGATTTTCCAGATGGTTTTTGATGTTACATTTTTTTTGTATAATACTCGATGTAGGAAGAAAGATTTAAAGGGTTTAGATATTTAAGCTGCTGTAGAGCACAAATGATTTTGATGGTTATGCAGTGCTGTTTTATATATAATTTTTTTTTTTTGTGTTAAGTAGTATTTTTATTATAAAGTTTATTTTTATTCTAGTTTATTTTGTTTAATATTAAGAACTGTTTATTGGCAAACATTAAATACTACTATCTCTACAGGTAAATGATACAACAGATATGATCAACCTGTATATCCTATAAAATCTAATACAAATGGCATGACATTTGGGCCTTAATGGGCCTTCAAAAGAACAAACCTAAACCATAATCGCTCACAATGTTTGTTGATGTAGCAGAAACATAATTTCTACTGGTATCTGCCCCAAAGGATATCTTCTAATGGGTTATTTCCTGTGTAAATACAAAGACTTACCTTATTGGCAGCTTAAACCATAAACTTTAATGGGAATGAGATGTCTGTGTGGATTATCCTATTGTTTTTAAAAGCAAAGAGTTATCATAAATCTAGTGGGAAAAAAATAGTTGGGGGAAATAAATTGGCCTACAATTTCATCTGCCCTGGAAAACTCATAGTAGAGGATAGAACATTGAACATTTTTGCTTAATATAGGTTAAGGATCTTTTTCTATAAGCAATCTTCTAAACTACATGTCCTAGTAAATTTGGTTCTGCTGATAGTTGAAGAGCTGCTGTGACTACTGAGATTTATGCCATTATCTTGTGTGTTATTGGGCACTCTATTAACTTGAAGTGGTGAAAACACAGCTAGGATGGGCAGTGCTGGGAAATTGAGTTCTTTATTGAGCCTTCTCTGTAAATGTTTGTATTTGTCTTTTTGTAACTTTGTTTTGCCTCCTTGTTTTGTTTAATTTCATAATCTAAAAAGAACCACCACATTTCCTAGCAAACATTTAACCTCCCTAGTGATTGAGACAAACCCACTTCATTCAGCGTTCGGGTTCGCCCCAACTACAGGGGTAGCCGATACACCCACAGAAAGCTGCAGTGATTGTCTTAATCGCTGCAGCATTTCCGGGGTTTCGGCAGGGGGGGGGGGCTGGCGCCATAGACCTAATGGAGGAGCGCTGGCTTTCCCGCCCACACAGCCGGCGTCATTAATGACACCGGCTGTGTAGAGAGGGGCGGGGGGAGAGAGAAAATGACAGGCAATGTACTTTGTACACTGCCACAATTGCCCGTACCGCGCCGTTAAAAACAGCGTGGTATGGGCAGACCACTAGGGAGGTTAATAAAATGTTTGGTTTACCCTTAGTCTTATCCTAAAAATCACAGAAAATCCTAAATATGCTGTTTTACAGGAAACCATTCATTTTAGTCAGATGTCTTGTCATAAATTGGTGCTTCAAGTTTTTCAGACCAGCTGTTTTAGAGAATACTTAGTTGCCTGGCACAAAATATTACATGTATCATTGGTAAAGCTAAAATCAGGGGACCAATTTTTATCAATACATTAGTTACTACACAATTTTTAGTGTCACTGTACATCCCTTTTGTAGTCTCAGATTTGTGTGGAAACATATTCTTTTATGTGCTAAATATTACAACTTAAGCATTAGATACAGTTCTGGTGCGATTTTTTGAGACTTTTTTTGTTTTTTTTGTTTTATTGCAGGCATTTTCACCATGAATCCTTTAGTTGTACAGGGCATTCTTTCAAATGTATGTCTCAAGTACTGAAGCTAAAGGTTTAGTATTATATTAAGGAAACTAAAATTCTTTAAAAAAATGCAATTGCTCGACTTTTAATCATTTGGTAATAAGTTCACTTCAAGGAGAATATTTGGTAACTGCCATTGCAAAAAGTTTATATAGCAGGATAAACTTTGATTGTGCAGCTGCTGTAAATATACTTCAGTTAGGGTTTCAAATTTGCACAGGCATACAACAATTTGTTGATGTTGCTAGTTTGTTCGATATTTAGTATATTGATATTAAAAGCATCCCTTCATTAGGTCATGGTATAATTTTATTCATAAAAGAAATGGATTTAAGATAATAACCAGGTCAGTTATAGTAGTTATTTTATTGTTTAGATGCTTATTCAAGAAAATATCACTAGTGATGGCCGAACATCGGGCACGTCTGACGTCCTCCTTTTTTTGAATCGGAAAAAATGGAACTGATGTCACTGACGTCACTTCCGGTACCTGGAATGCACAGTTCCCTATTCTGATTACCGGACGTGACATCACTTCCGGTTTTAAAGCTGATTTCTCACTAGAAGACCGGCTTCTCTACCCGGTCTCTGGTAAAAAAAAATTCTTCCTCCGGCCATATCTTTCTGCGCCTGAATAATCATCTTTTTGCCAGCAAACATGGCATCGAACACCCATACTGTTCACCGGCTAGAAGAAAAACAAACATTCCATGGCCATCACTTATCGCAAGTTATTAAAACCAAAATTGAGAAACTCTAAATTTTGTAAAGGCGTTTGTGTACATAACTATAGTGTTCTTTGGATGCTGATAATACTATAGATAATATTTTTTTGGGCAATATCCTACAGACATTTGTTTGCAAATGTGTCAAAATGTTATCATGAGTAAATACTCCTAATCTAGATATAAACTATATAAAACAATCCTAGAACAGTTCTTTTTTTATTTATTAATGCAAGTGCAACAAGTAGAACAAAGTTGGGACAGAATTAGAGTCAATGTGTAGAGGCAGATGAAGCCACGAAAGCAATATTTGACCAGCGTTCTCCCAATTAAGCAGAGTATCATTTGTGCTTATTTTAACATTTCAGTAAATGGATTTTGTTTGGTCATTGCTGAAGACTTTAGCAATCTATGACAAAAAGTCTTTTAAGCAACATTGTATTTTCTTCAATTGGGCTGGGATTGAAAAACTGCAATAGGTCCACATATGTAAATCTAGATCTTATAGGTGAAACCCCTAGGCATGTAAAAGTCTTTTTGGGCAATTTTGTAATTTTGTTTTGCTCTATCTAAATATCTATCCAGAAGGACTTCACCTTTTACAGCACGTCTAAACCAAAGAGCAGATAAGTGTATTATAGTTTACTTTTCTTTTAGGGCTCTTTCACATTATATTCTATTCCTTAATGCTATGTTCTGTGTGTTTGTGCATGGTCAACAGGTTTCCATAGGAAAACTTGTCTACCATTCACACTTTTACACACTGGGTTACCATATAATGCAAAGTGTAACTTTTCTTCTGGGCAAGCAGGTTGTATCCAGTGTGTTTTGTGGAATACATGGGTTAGCATTGGTGCTAATGCATGCATTTCTGGAACACAACGCAGAACGTAACAGGTGAAAGGCTTTCAGATGTGTAGTCTACATTAGTTTACTTATGTCACACTCTTTATTTTCTACTGTTGATCCATCTACTTTCTGTCCTTTGGCGGCAGTGCTTACTTATTGTACTGAGTGACAGAGCAATAATAGTTGGAGAGAAAGGGCGCCACTACCATGACTTGAAAGAATAAACTTTTTGAGTGAACTGCTGCATTTCAGGTGATTTAAAGAGCATGTATAGCCCCACTCTTTTCCCAGTAGAGCTTACAAGACTAACTTTAGATTCTCTAGGACTTTGATGTGGTGATTCTTATTAGCCATGCATTCCTGTATTACTAAAGAACTAGCCTTTGGCAGATACTTTTAAGTAGTTGTCAATAATATGGAACCTAGAGGGAAAGACATATACATATTGCAGGCTGTTCATTCATCAGGTACTACTTATGTAAGCCTGTATTTACATATGGCTCCTCTTTATGATATTTTGCAATATGAAACATTTTGATTTGACTAAAAGTTTGTTCCTTCCAAACTCTAACATTTTAACCTACGTACTTTACAAGGCGTAGATTACAACCCAGTGTGTAATATAACAGCAGCTAAACATGTACATTATAAATCACTTAAACCCAGCTGCACTTTTTCTCCCTTACTAGCTCATTACATTTACATTTAAGCTTTGTGATGTCTTACATAATGGAGATTATATGTTATGTGCTCATTCCAGTAGCCTTTTATGTAGCCAACATGATGCTTATATACAAATAAAATGACCGTCTTCTGGGTTTGATAAACATTGATTGTAATAGTTTGAAATCTCTGAACTATGACAAGAAATGCTATGCTTTTGTAGATGTGGTAATAGCATAGTGTACTGTGTGCACAGAACTATCGAGACCTAGTTCAGCCAAATGTTAACTGTTTTTCCAAAACTTCAAGTGTTTTTTTTTTCTTAATGTATTTAGGTGCTTCTAGATTTCCTGTAAAATATAGGATTTCTAGTGGCTTGTAAAGTAGGGATATAGCATAATGTTATTGCCATACTACTCCTCAGAAGGCTTTTATACTACGCTATAATTTGCTTTTATAAATAGGTTTATTATTATTATTATATATGCCAAATATAGGACTCTTAAAGTGCACCTACCACCTGGTACAGCCGATACTGCTGAAATCCACAATTGAAAAAAAAAAAAATTTTCTGACAGGAGGAGGAATGCTTTTTCTCAGTGTGCCACTCCCATTGTCTGACGTCTCGCCGAGGCAGCCGCAATGGGATTTGGGACATCTATGCCATGTTCCCCTTGCGGCTGTAGGAACTCTCCCCTGCCCTGTCTCACAAGCCTTGGATAATTGGCCGCGCTGTCTCTCCCGTCCAGAGACACATCACAGCAGCTGATTTAGTTTTGTGTTTTAGGCTCCCATCTGTTCCCACCTGGCGCTTCTATTGGACTCGCAGCTGAGTGATTTCAGCCAGAAGTGGAGGGTGTGGGGCAGGACATCTTGCCCCTCCCTGCCTGATTGTGCCCATAGACAGTGAATGGGTGCAGTTAAAGTGACAAGCAATTTTAACCGCGCCCATTCAGGTATATTGCCTCAATTAGGGCACGATCGGTGCCCTGCGATCAGAACGCTTCTCTGAAGTGGCACAAGCCCATTCAACTAAATCGCGTCGGCCCCGCCGCTGATCTCCTATGTGGAAACATAATTAAGACATGCAAGATCCTTAAAATAAATACAATGTGTAAGGATATAAGTAAAAACAAATTAAAAATAGTCATTTTAATATTCAAAAAGTTTTCCCTTGAACTTTATTATAGATGTGTTTTAATTTGGTAGCATTTTAATTCTGAATAATCGCTTATTAACAAATTTTTTTTTTTTTTTTTAACTAAAAAAAAAAATTGTTGAGAGGCTTAATAGGTTGTATGTGCAACCTATATCTTCTACTTGCTTGCATTCAACATGCCCATTGTATTAGGTATAATAAGTTATCTGCCATTTCTAGGCATGTCTATATTCGAACGTTCAAATTTTTTTTTCTTGATTGGACAGTTTCAATGTAAGCTCTTTTCTGTCTTTGTGCCTGTTAATCTTTGCATCGTTGTTTTCTCAGCATGGACAGCACATATTACAAGCTGTGAGCATTTGCTAAATTTATACAAATAATTTGTATCAGCAGATTGGTCTCATTTAGTTTAGTTTTCCCCTGGGGTGTTAGTGAATGTAATTTAGTTTAAGTTATCCTGCTACTTTGTTTTTAGTTCACTTGATTTTCCAAGCAGAAATTGATATTATGGATAGATGGATTTTATGAAGACCGTAGAGTTTGATTATTGGTGGTTCAATCTCATGATTACTACTATCCAACCATAAACCATCTTTAATGATGAATGTGGACTCTAAATAGCTTATGGATTTGTATCTAATATTGGTCCACATTGATGATTCTCTTGCTATGGGCAGTCATTCTATAACGTTGGTACTCTAACCTTGTAATGTTCTTAGGGATGGCTTGTTTTACAGACCAATGAAAAAAAAGCACACTAATAGTTTTTTTTTGTTTTTTTTTATCTCGCACCAACATATGTTTGTATTCAGATTGTCGGATATATTTTCTCCTTTTTTTTAGTTAATTAAAAAAAACTCATTAAGTAACCTGAAGCTGATAAAAATCTGAATTGATTCAAATATATAATTGTATTTTAGGAATGTAACATGTTTGCTGAAGGTTTAGCTTAAGCCACCTGTACATAAAACAAAAGGTGAAAATTACCCTCATTTTCTTGTATATTTATATAGGCAACATAAGATCATGGCTAAATTACAAGGTTCAGAGATTAGAAATCCTAATTTAAAACTTCTTAGGAGTTTAAAGCAAAGTCTGATTTTTTTGAAATTTGAGAGCTTGTTGTGAGGAACCATTCTTCCCAATTAAACAGATATAAACTCCTCGTTGAATATTGTCAAGGTAGAGTACCAATTCCAGGAGGTGATTTTGAATTCGTGTTATGCATTATTTATTATCCAAGCACCTTAAGTCTATTGGGAAATAACATACACACAATAAATTGAAAGATAAAGCATAGTTTGTGCCAAGTGTGGTTTTTGATTTACAGACACAGTAAGCTTGTAGTATATGTGCAGCCCCCATCTGTCTCAGCAGATTAACACATAAACCTCTTGTGGCAGTTTGCATGCCAGTCATGCTGCAAAGCTTATCTCAGAAAAAGTTCATGGCTCATTTTCTGCTTGGGTTAATTTCATTGAAGACTGTAAGCCTTTTTGAGCAATGTTGGCATAGTTTATCTACAGGTGTCCAGTCACACAGGCCATTTACTGGTCTAGTCAACCCATACCCATAAGGTGAAAAGGGGACCTTTATCAAAATATATGATCAATATTATTTAGTAAGACTGCAAAAATGTACAGAAGAAAACAGCTCTATTTGTATTGTCTCAACTGGGATGAGTCCATTGGATAAATCTGTCCTCTCTTTTGTGGTGGACAAGTGAACATCTTCAACCAAATACTAGTACATTGGCTGTCCTGTAGATAATTAAGATACGGTCAGACCTACAGTATCGCACAATAGTGAGTACACCCCTCACATTGTATTCTCAGAATATATTTTTTGAAACAACACTGAAGATATGGCAGTTTGATACAATGTAAAGTAGTCTTTGTACAGCTTGTTCGACATTTAAATGTTCTTTAAATGCCTAAACCTCTGTCAACAAAAGTATATACCCTCACACCATGTCCCAATTGTGACCATTGCCATTTTTCCACCCTGATTTCATGTGACACATTAGTGTTACAAGGTCTCAGATGGTCTCCTGCAGTATCCTCCTTGTTACATCAAAGCCACCGGGACAGTGTGAAATGGTAAGTATGTGATCTCTGCCGGACTGCCCCATCTAGTCCAGTGAAGTACTGACAGGACAGCACTGGACAAGATGGCGCTGTCTGGAATGGCAGGGGGGTTAACTGGTCATTAGAAGTTCAGCATGGCACCTCAAAAACTCAGTGGATCTAAATCTAAAAAAAAGTATTGTTGCTCTATATAAAGGTGTCCTAGGCTATAAAAAAAGATTGACAACACCTTAAACTGAACTGCAGCACAGTGATCAAGATCATACAGCAATTTGGGTATCTCTCTCAGAACAGGCCTCACAATGGTCAACCAATGAAGTTTACATGCTTGGCACTTTAACCAGAGGATGTCTTCAGAAAATAGGAAAATGAGTGTGCCCCTAATTGCTGTGGAGGTCAACCTGTCAGTGCTCAGACTATACACTGCATCAAGATGTTCTTCATGGCTGTGGTTCCAGAAAGCAGCCTTTTCTAAAGATGATGCACAAAAAACACTGCCAACCACTTGCTGAAGACGAGACGTGTGTGTGTGTGTGTGTGTGTGTGTAACCAGCTGAGGGCAGCAACCACCTCCAAGACTACCACTGCCTTTCTAAATAAACTGAAGGTTAAATATTGGATTGGTCAAACATGTCTCCAGACCTAAACCAGATTGACCATCTTTTGAGAACAGAAGATGGTATAGCACAAGTTATCTCATATCCACCAGTCATAATTGAGGAGTGGAAGAGTATAAGGTAAACTTTGAAATTATAATGAACTCCAATCCCAAATTAATTAAGGCTGTGCTAGAAAACATTGTTGGATATACAAGATTTTGACTATGGGGTGTACTCACTTTTGTTGCCAGAGGTTTAGACATTATGGTCTGTGTGCTGTGATATCTTGTTACACCACTGACTACTTTAAATTGTATAAAATTGCCATATCTTCAGTGTTGTCCCGTGAAAATACATTATACACTATTTACTACAATGGTAGGGGTGTACTCACTTTTGTGAGTTAAAAACATTGTTTTTTTTATATTGTATCTATTTTGTATCATTCTGAAAGTTTACTTATGCTGTATTTGATATATTGTTGGTGATTTCAGGATGATGTTTTAGTCCAGTTTAATTTCAAATCGAACGCTGATCTCAAAGTATTTCTATGTTTTAAATATGCTAATAATATGTCTTCTACATTCAAAAGAGAAGCTGTATGTATTACTGGCTTCTGTCTAAATAGGTCATAAGGTGTATGATTGCGGCTGCATTTGTGTAGTGAACATTAAACCATTGTTACTAGGACAAAGATGAAAGGAATACTACATTGTTCAGTATATGTCCCTGCAAACTAGATTAACTGAGTGTAAATTAACTTGATAATGGTATTAATTAGCATAATGGGGTGACTGTGTCAGAAGGATGTGCATGCTTTAATTTACATGGCTTCCTCTTTATTAGGATTTCAGTTTCACATGTTTCATTTATATGCCAATATACAGTTTATATTTCACTGAACCCGCTTGAAAAATAAAACTGTCTTCTTTGCAACATAAACACTGATGATTTATTTATAAACGGTTCAGGTAATAACCGAAGAAAATATCTTAGTTATGTGGATCAATAGTAGGTTTTCTAGGCTGGAAATATGCTGCTTTATGTTTTCGGTTTTGGTTTGATATAAAGTGTTTTATAATGAAATAGTTCCTTTGAAATAGTACAGATATTTATATATGAAATTGATGCTTTAGGTAGATTAATGATCACAAAATATTTAAGTGTTAACATTTTATTGTTTTGGGGGGTTTTTTGTCTTTAATTTAGAAGAGCTCTTTCGTAGTTATACTGTTAATCCAGGATAGGAAGTTTGGTTAAATACAGTATTTGCATAAAAATAAAAATTGTACCCATCCTTCCTCCACTATCCTCTATTAGATTTTAAAGCTCATAACCCATTGGTTGTCTTAAGCTAGCCATACATGCATCGACTTATGGTAATTCAATCTTCGATTCGGTTAGTATAAAATTTTATTATTAAGTTTGTTATCGGATCTAAGTAAAGGAATTGATTTGGTTTTGAATCTATTACATTCCCATGTAAACTGATCAAAATGTCATATGATCGACTTTAATATGATTGCATTTTAAGTTGAATGAACGTAAAATTTAACTGATTTTATGCCCAGCATTATGCTAGCCACACAGTGTGATCAAGCTAAACATGATTGATGTAAGATTGTACTATGGAGTGCATATATAGTACGATTCAAACAACTATTGCAATTTTAAATTTTAACAAGATCGTAATCATGATTCCAAATCTAATTTCGATCGTAATTTGGATAGCAAATACAATTCTAATTCCGACCGTTATTACGATTTCTTAATGGGATCGTAAACAAATGGATTGAAATACCTAAAATGCATATCAGATATTTGTACGATCTACAAAAATTTACCAACATGTTTTTCGATTGATTTTTGTTTTACTTTTGCTCCATTGTACCAGGCAGGCAGGAATAAATTTTTGTTCAAAGTCGATCAAACGGAAAAATTGAACTGTGCATGGCCACCTATACTCTTTGAAGCAATGTATACTCTCCTAAGTCCCATACAGGTTCTTTGCCAGCGCCCTTGCTGGGGACCCCTTTTCAATACCATAGCTGAACCATAGTGATTATCTTGAAAATAGATTTCTAAATCACAGCTAGTGTTCATATTATACTTAACCTGACTGTAGGTTTCAATTATTTAAATAATTGTATCATAATAATGTTTAATTTGATCAGTCATAAAAGGTATATATTAGAGGCCTTACTTAAGTAATGTTGTTAAAAAATCAAGGCAAGGATTTATTACCTTTTTGTTTTATTAAAACGTTAGGTTTTCATTTCTGTCTTCTTGTAAACCATTTTCTTTGCATGTGACTACTAAACCTGTCCCTGATCTGCTTGGGTGCAATCCAGTCTAATAGACCCCTGATGTTTACATAAAATGTTCCTGCACAATGCCATAGCACAGGTCACGTGGGTATTGAGCAGTAAAAGCAATAAAAATAGGTTCCTTATCCCAAACTATTTTTTAATCTATAACAGATGTGGATAGTACAGGTCACGTGGGTATCAGGCAGTGAAAGCAATAAAATCGGTTCTTTTTCTAACCGACGTGGGCAAACTATCCAGCCGGTTTTGTCACCTTGGGGTCAAGATGCACTGGCTCCCCTCTGCTTGTTGAGTGAAGAAAATGCCTAGAGGAGAATTATGTTCTCCTTCTAGAGACCATGTTTGCTCATGTCTGATAAATATATATATATATATATATATATATATATATATATATATATATATATATATATATATATATATATATATATATATATATATATATATATATATATATATATATATATATATATATATATATATATATATATATATATATTTAATATTTTAATAAAAAAAAATTTGGTTTCCAAAGAATGAACAGAATACAAAGCAAAACCTAGACACAATATCGAAGGGTCCTCCAGTCTCTAGTTTCGAGACCGGTGGCGTTATAGTGCAAGCCATAAATCTGTGCAAAATAATGAAAAAAAAATAAAGGGGGTATTTAGGGGTCAAACCGTGCAAGAGCTATGGGCACTTAAAAAAAAAAAAGCATTCTCGATCATTAATTATTATTTTTTAAATATTTTTTTCTTTTGTATAACCTCCCCAGCAGTATCATTCCTTTTAATTTTATTTATATTATTTTTGACGGTTTAAACAGGTAAATAATAGTATAACCAAAAGAGAAAAAGAATATTCCAATTAACATTGGAAACCAACAGGACAGGTGCGTATATTCATAGGAATGTATAAATTGGCATATATTTCTTATACCGATTTTAACCCAGACAATTCCTTTAGCTGTAAGAAGACCAGGCTTGATATACAGTGGAGGAAATAATTATTTGACCCCTTACTGATTTTGTTTGTCCAATGACAAGTTTGTCCAATGACAAAGAAATGAAAAGTCTCAGAACAGTATCATTTCAATGGTAG
>CM070033.1:148534328-148554903 GCA_036250615.1 Ptychadena robeensis
GGACAAACTTACAAAATCAGTGAGGGGTCAAATAATTATTTCCTCCACTGTATCTGACACAATCATGTATGGAAATTTTTTTATTCTTTACTCCTGGTTACCTCCCAACATCTGTGCAAAGCTACAATGCTTCTAGTCTCATTCAGCTTATTACATGATTTTTCCATGAAGTTCCCCACCCAGGCTACAGAGTTCTGTCAGACTAAGTTGTAAATGTGAATTCAAATTTCCAGATTATGTATGAGCATGTCAAAATATCTGGTCATATGTTACTCCTTCATTATATTTTTCTTCTCTGAATGCTCTTGTATTCATACCATTTGAAAATGTACGTTGTCAATTTTTAACTTGGAGAAACGGGGCCACACCTTCTTGGTAGAGATGGTCGAATTTTTCGACTTGCTAACTTCGTGAGCTAATTGCAAAGCCCCTGAACATGGTATCATCACCAAACTTGCTGGAGATGTAGAGAAGGGTTGGGGGAACATTTGAAAAAAAGTGTTGCTTTAGCACATGTACCTTTTGCATAAATTAAGTTCAAAGTTAAAGTTGAAATTCCGATTTTTGAAATTTCTACTTGACTTTGAACTTAATTTGTGCAAAGACTATTTGTGTTAGAGACATACTTTCTTTTTTGGAGTATACCTCCAACCCTTCTCTACATCTCCAGCAAGTTTGGTGATGATACTATGTTCAGGGGCTTTGCAATTAACTCGAAATCGGCGAAATGTTCGAATTTCTGAAAAAAAATTCGACCATCTCTACTTCTTGATACTTACCATTTTACTGATGCTAAGTGTAGATCTGTAGTAAGATCACAGACACAGGATAAATTATAAATTGTCCTATTTTTTGCTGGCTGCTTTTTGTATAACCTTCTGAGCGTTCTCCCCGAGTTAACTCGGGCTGAGTTTCATGCATCATGTATGCCGATGCTTCCGGGTCCGCCCCCGATCGCGTCAGCGGTGACGCGAAGGGGGCGGGGGTAGGCGGCGCCATAGACCTCCGTCAAACTGGAGGGGCGTCGCCTTTCTTCAGCATAAGTCCGGCGTCTCCAGTGACGCCGGGCTTATGTGTAGGTCCTCCAGCTGAGCAGGAAATCATGGCGGAGCATATTGTGCTCCGCCGCGATTGCCCATGGCACGGTTTTGAAAAAACCGTGCCACCTGGCAAACGCTCAAGAGTATAATAAAAGATGTAGAAATCAAAGGATAGAACCCCACCATGTGGTGGAACACTGGTGGAACAGTCGTGTCAGGGATCTCCCTGCTGGACAGAGGGATGACCAGGTTTGGCAGCTTACACTGAATAATCCCAGACAGTATAAAATGAAAAACACTTTTTTTTGTGAAGAGCTACAAACTGCAAATAAACATAAACACATCATGTGACATGACAAGTAAGTTAAAAAGTCAAATTAACTACAGAGACAGGCCAGGGAACAATAAGGGGGAACTGGAGTGGTATAGGTTAACAATACAAATGGGGGTTTGGGTATCAGGATGCAAATGGTGGTTTCAAGCACAATGCTAAGGCATTAGTGGGAGGGCGAGGCACACCTATATAGGCCTTCTACTAACAAGGCAGGTGTACCTAACCCAGCCCATACCTGCTGATGTTAAATAGGGGAAATAGAATAGGGAAGTAGCACAGTGTCACCAGCAGGCAATATCAGGGATTGCACTAATTGAAAAAGGTGGGCTGCAGAATTGATCAGCGTGTCCGCTGACACAGAGAAATGCAGCAGGCTCGCTAGAGACTAGTAAAGGTTGCAGTGGTGGAATGGGTGAAGATGGTGTGGGTCACAGGACCATTTGGTCTTTCTCTTTTTGTTAGGACGGAACTAGGTTGCTTTAAAGATATATTCCTATATCAAGCCCCTTCGGTCATGCAGGGTGAAACATATGTTTGGATTATGCTAGTTCTTTTTACCAGACTGAACATGCCTCTCCTTTCCATTTATCCATTTAGCTGCAGGGAGAAAATCTCTACCTACTGCCTAGCATGGAACAGTATGTAATTGTGATCACGCTGCCCAAATCATCAACCACTAGTGATGTTAAAACCATATGTAATGTACAGCTTCAGCAACTTACATCTTGTACTAGGCTGTTAAATCCCAGTAGTAGAGCAAAGGCAATAAGAGGCAAAAAAGTATTTGTATTATTTGTAGTATTTTTTATTGCTTCATACAGCACATCTGGAACCTAGTGGACTTTCTCCTATATTTAGTAAAATAATTGCTACTGCTTGATCTTTGAGCAGTATGTTAAGTTAATGTAGAGTTAACAGTCTGTATAATGATGCTCACTTTGCAACATGATCATCCATAATTACTTTGTTCACAGGGCAGGTCTTGGTGGTTGCCATCATAATGGCTTCATAAGATGGTGATTCCCTGGATTAGTTATTGTCAATCATTTGATAGACGGCATTTCAGCTGCTACATGACTGTTTAAAGAGCTCAATGATGTTTTCTTTTCAATCAAAACTGACCATTATCTACATTCAACAACAAGACATTTTCCTAATTGGAAAAGGGCGCCCACAATGTAATTGGCAGGCATGTGCCTCACTCTACTCTAGACACAAGATTGTCTAAGGGTATTAAAATATTTAATTCTTAACATTTCTCTCATAATGTTTACTGTACATGCGCTGACCCGAATATCAGCCTAAATTTACAAGAAAATTCTGGAAAAACTGAACAGGGTGGGAAATGCAGCAGTTAAAGCACAGTAACACACAGCAAATGGCCTACTGAACACTGAGTGTAATTCTAACTGAGGAAGAGACCTCCCTGTTGGTATCTATACAGGACCTGTGACCAGGAAATTGACATTATCCTGGTATTTACACAGCTGAACACGCATGGCCTTGTAGGAGAACTTCTCCTTGCTAAGCCTGCTTTGTACCTGCCATTATTGTTGGTATTTATTTTTTTCTCTGATCATTTACAGAACTTAACGTTGTTGCATTAGGTTGTGCACCTCATGTCCTTGTTCCTAATAGATTTAACTTTTGCATGCTGCCCTCACATTTGTATCTTATCCATTCTGTCTATGCTATCTTGTTAACTTAATTTCCCAACTGGTTTGCGATTAGAGATTTGACATAGCTGTAGGCGATGTAACCATTCCTTTTTAGATAAGCAATTTGTGGTTGGTAATACTTCTCTATTGTAAAAGTTCTTCTTCTTTTGTCTCTGGCATGCTCTGTCACTATAGATTTGGAAGCAGTTTCTATTTCACTCTAATCTGACAATAGTCCTTTTATACGTTTTAACTTGTGAGCTCATTACTGGCAAGAGTGGTTCATTCACATGGAGAAAAGAAAACCTATTAGAGTGTCAGTGACTGCTGGAAAGGGGGCATTTGTCAAAGACATTGTGTGTACATTTATTGTATTGCAGTGATGCAATGTGTTTTTTCCTATTGCTAAAGCCCCCCATACACCTTTTAAATCACTCCATACAATTTCCTTTAGAGCTACTAAAAACTATGTATTATAGTGGCTTTCCTGATAGAATACATAGTGATTGGAAGGATTAGAAGTGTCCTCATATAACATGGTTTTGGTACAACAAAAGTTGATGGAAAGATTGTAAGGTGTATGGGGGCCTTAACACATCCATTATAAGGTCTTTAAATAAAATGAGATATAGAGGTATTTAGTTATCCTGATTAAAATTAGACTACCGTGCAAAAAGATTTTGACTTGGGGCACTTTAATACTATAAGCGTGACATTGCTGACAGCTCAACACAACCCATAATGCACTAGGCAAGTTTCCATTCACAATGTTGCTGTGCATGTGTGATAATGCATACTGTGTGTACTGGGCAACCCATAATGTATGTCTTACCGGCACACAATGCACCACATTTAGTATGAAAAAGCCCAAACACACACTAGTTTCTTTCAAAATTAGTTCATTTATCGATTTGATAAGAACACTCTGTCCCAATGAATCATATTCGGAATTGGGTAGTATACGTATTAGTGTTTCTTACTTGGTTTTATCCTCGCAAACATCTGTTATCAATCTACTGGAATAATCACTATTCATTACTTGTCTCATTTATAAAAATCCATGTATTTAAGCTCTGCATGAGCAATCCAGATACAGGTGCTAATGCTATTACTGTCATGTACGATTGTTCACTTAGCAACACTTATTCTGTGGTACATATTTCCGTGACACAAAGAGGAAATTTGTATTCTCAGCAGGAACCGTTTCTTGAAGAGATAGGCGAGCAGTACATAGATTAAACTCATTCAGGTACTGTCCAAGTTCTTGGCAATCTCAGCGTCTCTCCGCTAGCAGCCAAGCATAATGTTATTGTTTTTTGCAATCTTTGTCGAATGAGTCGTATCAGACGAACAAAACAGAGAAAACAGATGACATTCTCATTTCTGATGAGATTTTGCTAAAAGTAGGTTTTGGCTGTTACAGTGACATATTGCATAATTTTATGTCCTTTTTTTAATTAAATGTTAACTCTGTACCAGAGTCTACCTTTTTATTCTCGTGTGCGAATTCATTTCAGGGCAGTGGTTTATGCCTAATTTTTGGATAAAACGAGTTGAAGCAATGGGTGAAGTGTCTTCATTAGAAATGGTCGAATAGTTTTTTGAAAATACGAAATGATAATGATTGCAAAGCCCCTGAGCGTGCCATCATCCCCAAACTTGCTTGAGATGTAAAGAAGGGTCCAGGGTATACCACAAAAAAGAACTTATTGCTCTAACAGAAATATAGTTTTTACGTTAATTAAGTTAAAATTCCTATTTGACTTTGAACTAAAGTTTTGCTTTAGCTTTTTGCATAATTCTATTTTTTTAAATGTTCCCAAAACCCACATCTCTACATCAGGGGCTTTGCAACCAACTCACAAAGTCAACCATCTCTAGTCTACATGCTTGTTGAAGTAAATTTATTCTTGATCATTATTATTATTATCTGAGCTGGATTTCCAATATTTCATGTGCATTGTGTTCATCCAAAGAAACCATGATGAGTCACCATGAAGCTCCTTGATTAAGACGGCCGTCAGATAGTTTATTTGCTGTACCCGTTATAGACATTTCTAGTAGAGATTATAAACTAATGTGCTGACATCCATTGTGCTGTTATTTTATGTTGTGGTCACCATCAATAAGCTGATCCTAATGTACAACTGATGGAGTAAGTATAAATAAACAGAAAAGGGATGAAAGTCAACCTCTCTGAAATGCAATAGAGCAGTTGTCAAACTCAAACACACAGGAAGCCTAAAATCAAAAACTTTGACAACACCTTGGAAACAGTCTCTATATTTATTGAGAAAAATGTCTACAATTGAAAAAGTTTTCCCTTCTCATCAGATATAATGAACCTTTTCATGGAAACAAATTTATGCTTAACAATTAATCTACAACAAGCACAGTGTAATTCTACAACACATGTGGCATATAATATCAAAAAAGACACTTCTGTTTCATTCATTTCTTAAATAACATTAAAAAAGTCTGTATGGCTGAATATTATGACACTGCGGGGCTAGAGTTTGATACCTGTGCAATAGAGGATACAAATAGATGAAAAATTAATAAGGAAATACAGTATAATACTTAGTAGTTTGATATGCTGCTTTTCACACACTGAATGGCATCCAGATTTCGGCTTAGGGATACTTGAAATTAATGTTCAGAACAAGACCATTCTTAACCTCCCTAGCGCACTGCTGAGGTCCAGATTTCTGTACCAGAAGCGCACCATAGACTCTAATGGAATTTTTTTTTGTGTTGTAGGCTTGTAACTTCCAAAAAACTGTCCGTACAAGAGTCTAATAGACATCCTGAATATAATAATGTTTGATACACACAATTATTATAAAAAAAAGTTTTATAATACATTTTTATAATACATTTTTTAAAAAGTATGATATGTATCATTTGAATGATTAAATCTCTTGAATACTTATTTGGTATGAAAGATTTCAAAACAGTATTTATTGATTTCAAAACAGTATTTATGTTTGTTTATAATAACATTTTTATTTTGTTTTTGTTTTGAATGGCATTCTCTGAAAGGGTTAACTTCAAAGCTCACATCTGGAATGACAATGGGGGTGATATTCCAGGTGTGCGCTTTGAAGATATCCACATTCATGTGCAGATCAGGCTGGTACAGAGGTGTCACAGCCGGCTTTCATAAGGATCGCACAGACAGCAGAGCAGAGTGTGCTCCGGGGATTCTGAGCTCTTAGCTGGATGGCACTATCTCGTCGGCTGCAATACTGCATAAGCAAGTTCAGGATGAGATAGTGCCGTCAGAAGCGCTAGGAAGTTTAAAGAAGAAGAAGTTTAGAAAATAGGATGGAAATACCATTACCCAAAAATAGAACCCTAGTTACAGTTCTTCATAAAGGTACATTATATATAGTGTCAAGGCAGCTATGTTCTATAGAAAAGTGAAATTAATTGGCCGCGGAAAGTAGAGAAAGCAGGAAAAGAATCCCACTCAAAAGTTTCCAAGAGACCCAAAACAAGCTGGGATGCCAAGGGATCTGACAGCAGTAATTTTGGAGAGTTATGATGATCTCTTGAAAGGTCAGAACTATAGTTTTATAAATGTATTCTTTTTACATGAACAACATTAACCATCCATTAAAAATAAGTACCAATTTTTTTTTTTAAAGCAAAAATTCATGTAAGACCCTGTCCTATTTTTAGCGAAAATTGTATTTTCAGTGTATGTAGAAAAGAATTGGGGCAGAAAAGGTAAGTCATTGGTTTTATCCTAAAGCTGGCCATACACCTGCAGGATTCTCTGTCAGATTTCCTTCAGATCAGATCTACCAACAACCATGTAGTATAGTGTCCTCCCTGATACAATACATAGTGATTGGAAGGTGTAGAAAGGTCCTCATATTACATGGTTGTTGGTAGATCTGATCTGAAGGAAATCTGACAGAGAATCCTGCAGGTGTATGCCCAGCTTAACAGGTATAGAATTGGTTTAAAATAGTTGAATATGCAACAGAGTCAGCTTAAGTTAATGTAAATAAAAAAAAGTGCTTATCTAAGACAGATGCGCATTCATTGTATTTTGTACGAGCTTGGTAAAAAAAACAGACCAAGCTAAATTTCATATGTAGAAGGGAAGTTAAGTGAAAGGAGTCTCTCAAACTCTAGACTGTTCAATCTTTCTAAAGCATCATTGCCAAGTTCTTGATGGAGGGGCAACGCTGGGCAATATGGTTTGTATAAACAGAGCCAAGATAAACGTAAGTTAAATAGTGAAAATTTTTAATAACCTTTTATCTGAACTGTCAAGACAGACTAGAATCGATGCCAACAACTGGAAAAAACACATCATAGAGGGATGCAGCAAGTTCTGGAGGAAACAGAAGTATTTCTGTCTAAAACGGCGGCCCACTGCTTACTATTCCATGTCTGAGCATGGATTTCTATTAAAGGTTCCACTACTGTATAAAACAAAATCCTAGAAATAGTGTTTTGTCACAATTTGTGGAAACGATTTGGAGCTGTAAATATGCATATTAGTTGGCACTTCCTTCTTGTAGTGTTTCTTATATTGAGGACATCCATGAATGGAGTATTTTATCCAGATAAGATCCCCGATGCTTTGTTCTAATTTTTTTTTATAATGCAAAAATACTGGTAGATAAACTGACTCCCACCTAAAATAATAGACTAAGTTCGTTTTGGGCAATGACTGGTGTGATTTGTTTTTGAATCCCTAAACATGAGAGATCAAATTTGTTGATGCTATGTAAATAGCTGTGAAAAAGTGAAGCTGACCATAGAAATAGACAATTTCATACATCTGTAGTGCTAGGAAGACAATTGATACTTGGAGAACAGGATACATATGACAGGTACAAGTAGTCAACTGGTGATTGTTGCCTTGCAGATTTGTGTAACAATCTTTGGTGAATTTTAGATTTTAAATATTCATAATTGTATGTATTTGATTTCTGTTGCTTATTAGAGTTGCCAAATTTATCCATGCTGCCCTATTATGTAATTGGGGAGAGTTCTGAATTTTTAACCTCAATTATATTGTGATAATTTTGCTGGTTACCAGGTGGGGTGGCAGTTGAAAAATTTGGTGAATGCACTACGAGAGGACCCGAGTGGTGTTATCTTAACTTTGAAAAAGAGACCTCAGAGCATGCTTACCTCAGCACCAGCTTTACTGAAAAATATGAGATGGAAGCCCCTTGCTCTGCAGGTAATTAAGCTTAATCATAAGTCATTCGCCATCATTTAAGTCATAGATGGAAATAACTATAATGCTTTAAAGGGAAACTATACTCTAAATATAAGTGGGGATTGAAAATGACTTGGCTTATAGCATTCTAAAATGTTGTCTTATTTGGTTTTCTAGATTATTACCCTTTAAGCTTTGTACTTCCATTTTACTTTAACCATGGAATGGCATTGTGTGGTTCTCTTAGTTCTTGAGCCTGCTAAGAAGGACAACTGTAGAACTACTGGTTAGTAACCCTGCACTGCCCACTAAATTCATACTTAGTGCTGTAGAAGGTGTCAAAAGTCACCCTACAAATAAAGACCAGTAATCCAAAATAACTATTGTTAAGTAACGTTGCCGTTGATCTTTGTATGCAGCCTGTGATATATATTTTTTTAGATTTGGCTAAATAAATAAAGTAACTTGTTAAATATCTCCTGTCTTCTAGATACATGTTTTGCTGAGCTACTCTGATTTTTGATGTTGCCTGGGTTTTGGATTTAAATACTGTAAGCTATATACTACAAGTCAACAGATTGCTGGTCTGTGGTGTGAGAATCACAGATAGTCATCCATAATAAATAATATCCAAAGCCAGTTCAATTATTGTTAGATTTGGATAAAAGTTTGATCCCTGTGAGCTTAGTATTGCTGTACTTTTTATGAATATCAAGGGATATTCATTAAGGACAATCCAAAATTGTCAGTGTTCCCCAATGTTCTAAAAGGATAAAGAGGAATTATCTCATTCCTACTTCTATCTTTAATCACTATCTGCTGTGTGATGATAAAAATCTCTCTGTGTAGCACATGTAAAAATGGGGTCACCATTCCCCACTATTTAAAGGTTCCAAATACAAATGCAAAATCTGTTTTTGTTCTGTAATAATATATGATCTAAAAGGTGTAGAAATAAAGGGTAAATCTTCCAATAGGGACAATCCTCTAAAATTTTAAATTTTTAAATTCTTTACTTTTAACCTTATGCTTTTAGATGTATTTTTTGTTTTACTGGTACTTTTTAAGCCATAATTGACTTTTCATACAGATTCTGTAAACCATATAATAAAGGTTAACCAAAATGGAAGCCCATTAGTCGCTGCATAACTCTTAACTGTTCATACATCAGCCTCAAAGACTTTTTAATGAAAATCTCCCCTCTTAATTTAGTGTATGTAGCTATCCTTTTAATGTGAATCATTCAAACAGCTTACATTGGGTCCAAGGCTTGCCTTTGTTGTGAAGTAATTGTGCTATTCATTGCTTGGCCTTTATTGGAATAATTCTGCTTTAATCAGCTAGCAAATTGTAAAAAAATCATGATTGCAGTCTGAATAGGAAACAAGCATGTTTGTGTGCCTGCATCTGAAAAAGCCATTGCTGTACGATTGTAGGCCAGAGAATGGGATCCAGTCTGATGAACCTTATCATCGTTTTGTTTAAGATGGGGTCCTGACACAGAATTGTACAGCACTGCTGTATCATTGTAGTTTTCTTAGCGGTATATTGCCTGTTTGGGATATTTATGGCATGTTTGGCCAAAATTCGAGCGCTGCTGATTTGAAGGCTTTCATTAATAACTGCTGCCATTCCGTAAAGATTCCACCTTCTCATTACTTATTGTAAAGGCTAAATCTTCTGCTGCATATATAACTGATATTAAATTTGAATGATAATTAGTGTCATCTTATTTTTTTAGTGGTATGATGATGAAATGAAAACTTATTCCTGGACACGTATATCAGTAAGCAATTTTAAGTTACTAGATTGTTAGATTTCTTATTTATTCCAAAAATGGGGGTTTGGGCTTATTTTTGGGAATCGGACATCGGTATGACTCTTCTCTTTTAATTGTTAGATTTTGATGACCATTCTTTAACATCCATTGGTTATGACATTTTGAGAACAAAAACTGTTTGTGGAGTGAGGCTGTAAAGTTGATCTAAATAAAGCTGATTAGGACGCCTTACATTAAGTTGCCTTTAGCATATGTTTATCATTTAAAAAAAAAAATAGTTTTTGTAATTTTGCATGACCTACAGCATATGGCCACTAAATACATTCTAACACCATTTCATTTCAGGAACTTTGACAGTTGAAGTAAGGATCTTTTTTAGGGGCTTTTAGGGTTCATTTCAGAACGGTTTCTATTCCAATAGAAGTCTGTAAAGAGAGCAGGTCAGAAGGAGGTCCAACACATGATCTCTGATATAACAGATCGAATGTGAAGCTGATGTAAAAATCTGCATATCAATTGTAGCCTCAAGCATTTTGATACAGACTCTCACTGTAATGATGGGGTTAAGAACATGTAATTTAGTAACACACAGTACACCAGGGAGTTCTCCCCACAGTCGGCCTATAGGTGTATTAGATTACTTCAAAAGTTTTTTTTGTCCCATATTGATGATCGCTTCTATTGTTGTTTGTTATTAGTCACAATAGTTCTATTCCTATACACCATGTTCTGTATAAAAGCAAAGGCATATGTTGCAAACTGTCTTGGGTGAGGAATATTTATAAATTCAGCCATATGAGTTCTGTGGCCAGTGGTCTGTAAACCTCATATAAAAGATACTGCTCTTTGAAGGTCATTGATGCCCTGTTTAGTGTGTTTGAATGTTGCATGTTTTGTTTGCGTAGGTTGTACATTTTAACACTATCCAGTCTTTTGCTCATGCACTATTGTTGTCACTGGTCCCTGTCCTTGCAACGCAACAGTTTTCTGCCATGGATACCAAATAAATGGGGTTCATCGAATTCTTTAGAAATTGACCAGGGTTTTTCATAAGGTGCATGCATTACAAACTGACTTTGTGTGTTTACTTGCTACAGCATTGCAAAAATTTATTTTAAAAAATTATAGCGTATAAAGAAGTCTTGTGCAAAGATCAGCCTTTCATCAGCTGCAGGGATAATCTTAATGTTTGCTGTCTGATTCATTCAGCTGCTTTTCTTCCTTTTGAGTAGTATCTTCTTGCTTATATCTTCATTATACTTGTCATGCAGGCTGTGGTATGCAAGGTATGGTGATTTCATATCAACAGACAGCAGCCGCAGTGTGATTTAGTACTATAAACCCTGATAACAAATCAGATGGTCTTGTGATATTTGGGTTTAGTGAAAAGAGAAAGACCGCAAAGGGATATGTGCAAATCTCCTTTCATTATGGGTTTCTCTTGATCTGTGGATCAAATTTTCTTCTCCAATCAGAGGCACTACAAACTATCCAGAGGCATGTCTTTTAGCTGTGCCCTAAATGTGTATTTTCAGCTTTCAGCTCAACAAGTGTACATGTGAAGTTGAGTTATGCAGGCAGATGGCCCCCAGCACCTCTTATCTTTAATGAGTTATAAATTCTTCCTCAATCAATCAAAAATCATCTCTCAATCTAGCTAAACATATCATGGTTTGTTGGATTATCAGCTTCCATCTACAAAGGTACTTCTTCTCTCTCTTCTAGGATATATTATGCATTTATATTGGCCTTTTCCTGACCATACTAATATGTTTTTGTTAGTGTGTTAAAAGCAGTACTCCTAGTTGGTATAGATTCATGGCTCTTTCACCTTGTTTTTTTTATTTACGGTATAGTATGCCAGGACATTAATGACTTGTTTTGGTAACATCATTGCAGACACAATTTAGAAACACACATGTCCAACAATAAACAACATTTATTTAAGTTTTGTACATTAACAGTCAACAGTCACAGTCACCTCGAATTTCCTGGAAAATGTAAATGATAAAAACAGAAAGAAGGTACAGCTTAAACCGCGGCAGCCAAGGCACACAGAATGAGTCGACTGTGAGTCCCAAAAGAGCACATTGTCATTATAAAACAAATATAACACATTAACTGGCTTGCATGCTTCTCTAAAAAGAGAGGCTGTCACGTTTCTGTGCCAAAAGAGCAACAAAAATATAACCACCCTGGCAGTCCACTGAGATCGAGATTTCTCTACCAAAAGAGGTCAATTAACTTAAATTAAGTGTGATGATGTAATTTCATTTTAAATATTCCACTATCTCTAAATAAAATGCAGTAAAAAACCGAACATCCCCCAGATGGCGCTGCCGCCTCTTTGTTTACATTTAATCAGTCCAGTCTAGCTCGGGAATACAATGTCACCCCTAGCTGAAAAAAATCACCTGTCTGTGTCTGACTGCACAGGAGATTATGCTGGTTGCTGCGCAGGTTGGCGCTTCTCTCTCTCTCTCTCTCTCTCTCTCTCTGTGCATGCAGACTGTTGTGCACAAAGATACATGACAAGCGACTCCTTTCAGGAGCTGTCGACTTTCCTTGTGACATAGATGAATCAACTGGTCAACAAGTTTGTGATTGCCCTATAGTATACTTGCAGCTTAAACTCCAAACCCAATTTTTACACACATAACACTACTACAGCAAATAACACTACTAAAGTCTATTTTAGTATCTGTCCTGTTACTGGCCTTATTGGCTGGAAATTTGGCACTGTAGGTTCCTGAATTCTTTTAATGGCACGTATACAGTAATGATGGTACTGAAAAGTTTGCCTTTGAAGCAATTTAAAATTACACAGTGACTTTAAAGTCCAAGCAACTTTTCTTCCATAACTTAATTCTAAATTCCATTACTTTAAGTACATAGCTTAATGTTAAAATTTTTTTTTCATCCTGTTCAAGGATGTGGCTTATGTAAAATGTGATACTACGATAGTTTATGGTTTAGGACTGAGAATTGTAGAAATGAAGGAACAAGTTTCAAATACTTGTTTTAGGGCCATCCATTTTGAATGGGTTGAGCGTTCCACTCCTAGCAAATATCTAAAACTTTAGCTGGGACGTCTCCATGCCAGACCGATCTCGGCAGGTTGACAGCGTGTGATGATGTCATCAGGCATGACTGGTCGTGCCGAGAATCGGCCACGCACCCTTTGTGTGCCGGCATTTACTTTTGGACTTGGATGGGGACCCCTTCCAAAGTTATGAGATCAATCTAAAAATTACAGGCATGTCTGTAACTTGTCAGATCGATTTCTGGGCCCAATTTAAGGTGGGCGCATAGATTTGCAGCCAAATCAGCTGCAAATCTAACCACCTATGGCCAGCTTTACACTACTCTGACAATAACATACCTACTTATTAATTGTAAGCGCTCAATAGCAATGTGTGATGTGCATGACACACGAGCTTGCATAAGAAATCTGTTTTTTAACTTACACGAATGCATTGTGGAGTGCGATCTAACCATTTCTAAAATGGTTCTGTATGCATTATAGCTGCGCATGCGCTTCTAAGAAGCAAGCATGCCAAAAAATGCATATTGCAAAGTGCAGCGCACTGTATACTTTTTTGGTGTGGTCTAAAAGTGCGTATAATTTGAAAGTGAAGTACAGTATATAAATTCTCTTCTTACAGCTACCAGAACAAATACAAACTTTCAAGGTATTCTAAAATTGTTTATTGAATGTAATACTGGCAATATTCTGCGAGTTCACTATCGTTCAAAGCTGGAAATAAACATTGCTTTGCTCTTCTAAAGCTCTGCAGAATAGCCATTTATTACATCTATCCATGTATTGCTCCTAAAAATTAATTTCAACTGAGGCTGAGAGGTCATGGCATTTTTTACTTTTGCTGTACATTTCCATTTTGCCATGTCTCTATTTTTAATAGTGAAGCATTGCCTCGTACAAAATAGGAACAGCTTGGCATGCGCTGGATTTCTTATGCAATTTATGTTCTTGTCTCTGCTTTCGGCTTGTTTATTTTATTGATTGCCTGGCTCATTGCTGCTGACCTAGACTCTTAGGTGCTCTAAATGTATGCTTCATTGACAGTGAGTAATCATTTCCAAGGCACAGTGTTAATTTTCACCTTCATTAAAGGAAACCTGCCATGATTGTACCTTCAACACTAAAAGCTGCCAGTGCTCAACTAACTGAGGTGTTACTATAAAGAACAATGCGCAACTTGCGCTGAGTAGGAGCCCAATTCTGATAGAAGCTTTTACAAATATTTATCTCGAACATGAAATTCACACTATTCTTTTTAGTATATGCATCAAGAAAAGAAAAACATTCAAACTCTAATATTTTTACCTTCACAAGTCTTAATCAGACTTTGTATTTATTCTTTATGAATCTCTAGCCCAGTTTCTTCTCCCCCTTCTGGCACTTACCATACTTATGCCTACAAAAACATAGCTTTTTGGGATGTTAATCAAGTTGTTCTAGACCTGTTATTGGTATGACCTGGAAGTAGTGGGCTATTGAATAAACAGAATTACTAGTGCTGTGGGTGGGACCCCCATTTCACTGGTGTTCCCTGAAAGCAATGCCCTCAAGCAGGGTGGATAGTTACAAGGGGAGTAATACCCCATACATTACACTTACCTGATCATGCTGAGCTCCATACAAGCACATCCAAATACAGGAAGTGTTTTGAGGATCTGTGAAGGTTAAGAACCACTGTACTAGACAATTTTGGGCTATGACTATCTAAAGAAAGTTTGAACTGTGAATATAAGGAGTTTGCAAATAGTAATTGTTTCTCCTAAATTTACTGGTGGCTTTGCTTTCATTCTCTTTCAATTCAATATTTTTCATGACATTAATTAGATCAGGTTTAAGGTTTAGATTTAAGGTCATATAGTTTCTCAGATAAAACATTATTAATTTATGTATTTTATCCATATGTTTTGCTTTGCATGAAGGTCATATTTAGGTTTTAGAGAAGTGGCTGTGCTTTTGGTTGAGATTTGGCAGATTTCATTGCTAACAGTTATTTCCAGCCCATATATAGGGCATTAATATTTACTCATAACGCACCTGAAGGATACCATTTTCTGACGTCAGAATAGTTCACTGAAATTATTTGTTAGGGTCTCATGGTTTGGTCATAATAGGGCAGTTCCTTCCCCCTCTCCTATGTTTTTTTTTAATGAAAAATATATAAACAAACCAAAATAATATTGTAATATCACATGTGAGTGTCTTATAACAAACATCTTATGACAAATATACCCAATGTAGGAATCCTGCCTTAACTATATTCAAAGCTTCATTGGTTGACTTGCTTGGAATATGAGAAATTCACTTGGCATCTAGATTTCTTTTTTGAACCTTGAATTGATTTCTGCTCCTTTTTTCAGGTCACACAATAACATAGTTTAGTCTCATGGCAGAAACTTTCTGTAATTAATTAATGCCAAGACTGAAAAGGGCATATTTTGTAGCTGTCCTTTCAATAGATTGGTGGACATTTTATCAAATTTTGTCCATTCCATCGTATACTATAAAATACGTCCAGCCATTGCACCTTCTAAGTCCATTGAATTTTATCTTTGTTTACAGGATAATAGTTGTATGTAAAGGTTGGTTATATATAAAATCATAAGGTATCCAACCTGATCTTGTGTCAAAGTTAATCTCACCTGTGCTCTTTCTGTAAATTTACCCAGTAGTAAAGTGTTCTCACTCCGGCTTAACTGGTAGATCTTTATTATCTAAAAAAAATCATTCAATGGCACATCTTGACCTGGCAACTCGACCTCAGAACCTGGGGAACTTTTGTGAGGTGATCTCTATACATCCCCATTTATTAATTTAGATTCTAATTTGGGTTCTGGCTAGGCCATTCTTAATGTTTAACTTTCTTCAGCCATTCTTTTGTTCATGTGCATGTATGCTTGGGGTCGTCGCCATGTTAAAAGTTTTTTCTTTATTTTCCTAGCCAATGCCAGTGAAATGTAAAAAATGTTTTGTACCTTTCCTCTTACCAATGATTTTCAACCAGGAATTTCCTTTAAAACTTTGGAATTTCTCTGTGAAGCATGGTGTTGCTGCTGCAGAATATTTAATACATGTCAGGGAAATACTCCTAGGGCAGCTAGCATTTTTTTGTTATATTTAGAATGTTATTACTTGATGGCAGGTATATACCCAAGAAGCCATTTTAGTGCAGACTTCTGCAACCAAATTTCTTTTAATATATCATTTTATTCCTCTTTTTTTTAAAATAAAATCATATTAATTAAAATAGATTCATGTAAATGTGGGAAAAAATTTGAAATGGTTGTGGTCTATTTTTTTTTATTATTAAAATCATTTCAATACCCATTACATGCAATCTAATCAGGATGTAAACACATAGGATCAGTTTGTATATCATCCAAAGGAGTCTTACCTTTTTTTCGTGCTCATCATACATAAATGAAAAATCTGGTGGCACAGTGTCGTCAGGTGTCTCCAGATGAAGATATTTTCTCTTTAAATGTTCACTGTACTTCTGCTTTAAAGCCAAGAATTAAATTCCGGTTAAAAAATTCTAAACTGAGAGAAGTTCTTTTAACACATAAACATTCCAGATTCCCTGGCTATCTTAAACTCTTGACTATAAAATATGTTGCAGTTATGCGAATAGGGCTTAGATTAGTTTAGAAGTCTACTTTTGTTTCTAAACTAATCCAAGCCCTAAAAAAAAAAAAAAAAGTCTACTTTTGTGAGATACTATATATTTAATTAAATGTTATCACACCCCTCACATTGTGGTAAATAGGTATTATCTTTTCATGGGACAACATTCAATATAAGAGACTTTGATAGAATGTAGTCAGTGTAAATTTGCTGTCCCCTCAAAATAATTTCACCATTCTGTCTAAATCCTAGCTGCAACTGTTTATCAGAAAGTTGGGGTGGCCAGCCCCTGGGACGTTTAGGCAACATTACCAAAAATCGGGATTTGCAATATGTCTAAATTTCAAGACATACACTTTTTTGCACAATATTACAAAAGTTAAAAAGCTGAAAAAAAGAAACCTAAATAAATGTCCATAATCAATATATATGAAAATGGGGAAATGCACTTCAAGCCTTGGCAAGTCCTAAATTCGATCAAAGATATCCTGATGCTTTTCACCCTATAGAAAGGCTACTTCAGAAGGTTGTATGTCCAGGTTGTGTGTCAAAATGGGGCGAAAGAAAGTGCTACGTGCTTGATATGTAAATATCCATACCTACATGCAGTCCCATTGGTGAATTCCTTTTTTGTTACAAAAGATATCATTCACTTTAAAAGCCAACATCCACAGTCCTGTAACATTCAGCCGAGCAAATCTGGAACTTGTTTAGTAATGTCTAAGGTCTTCAGGTGCTTTACCATTATAGATAGAACAAGTTTTAGACATATTGTAGTTCTCGGTTTTGGTAACATTGCCTAAAAGGCTGGCCACCCCAACTTTCTGATAACAGAGTGTTTATCAGTTGTAGCTATATATATTGATCATGTTTAGGCATGTTGGCATCAACAGTTTTTAGAGTTAAAATGCCCCAATATTGGATAAAGTAAATATGAGAAACGTCCAGATTGGTGCCTCATAAGCCATTTTCCCTCCTTGGTCATAAACATACTGCATCAAATTGGTCTGCACAATTTGTCATCCCAGAAGGAAGCCTCCTGTAAAGATGATGCACAAGAAGTACACAAACATTTTGCTGAAAACAAAGGACAAGAATAAAGACATGGTCTGGCTAGGCAAAACATTGTTCCAGTACGCCAATATAAACCTATTTGGTTCAGATGGTGTCAAACGTGTGTGGTGGCAACCAGGTGAGGAGTACAAAGAGGTTTCTTGCTATAGTCAAGCATGGTGTTTGGAGGGTCATGGTTTGCAGCTACACAAGTGCTGTCGGCATTGGGGAGCTACAGTTTATTGAGTAAACCATGAATGCCAACATGAACTGTGATGCTGAAGCAGAAGCTGGTCGACAGGGCGACAAAACACCTCCAAGACTAAAGTTACTACTTTATATTGTATTAAAATGTCATATCTTTAGTGTTGACCCATGAAAAATATAAACTATTTACCCCAATGTATGGGGTGTACTCACTTTTGTCAGATACTGTTGCTGGTTCTTATTGCATTCAAATTTTTATTCTTCAATTTCCACTAAAATAAATTGTATATCTGGGCATACATTAGAAGACATGGAGATGTATCAGTGTCAGGACTATAAATATAAAGCCTCACCTGCTTGATATTTACTTTAAGATACATTTCTAATGTGATTATGTATTTCAGTGTAAAATAGACCTATCTCAACACTAAATGAACTGGAAAGGATGGGGCAGTGAACAATTTTTCATGTAGCTGTGTTCGGGCGATTATAAATCATACTGAAACATTATGTCTAGGAATGGTACACCCTTCTGCATCAATGACTGCTCACTAACATGTCATATTCTGCTGCCTTTTTTTCCTTTAATAACTATAATCAGATTTGAAGTTGGTGGTCATGCAGATCACGCTTGGTGACCAATGTTGTTAGAGCATTCGGCATAGATCCATAACTCTTTAAAGGAAAAGTACTTTCATTATACGTCTGCTTAAGCTCATTAAAGCATCATTGCCTGCCTTGTTGGCATTCTAATGTTTGAAAGATTGAGACGTGTTGAAAAGATGAAGATAAACATTGCACTTGTAATCAATAACCATTTAATTAATCTCTATAGCCAAACTGATCCTTCTAAGGGAGAAGGGAGTTGTTGTTTTTTTTGCATGTAAATTTTTATTTGAGAAATACAGGCAAGAAGGATAAACACGGTAAATAGTATACATGAAGTAAAGAGATTGCACCACAGAAAAAGCATTGAGATACTTGCAAAACCTGAACCTACCATCATTTAATTACTAGGTCGGCCTTAAGGGTGCTTCTTGCCTCCAGAACAAAGAAACAAATAACTTAAAAACAAACCACAACAAATAACCCCCTGTCTCCCTTTGGACCCCCCCAAACACACACACACCTTGTAAAGGGCAAAATCAGTGACTAAAGCATGGTACACTCCCACGAATGGGGCCATTGATTCAGGCAACAATAGCATAGGGTCACAAATGAAGTGAGAAGTTGGGCCACAGGGAAAGGGGCTGAGCTATAAATAACTGGTGAGTAGGGATGGGTTAAGGGGGCCATTCCCCGCATCTTAATTTGTTTTTATAATGTATAGATTTGAATTCCATTGTTTAAATTATGTACTTTTGCAACTATAATTCTTTAAATCACCATAAAGTCTTAACGACTTCTGATTTTGATTTTGGCAGCTTTGTTTTTAGATACTTTTTGTATTCAAGTCTTCTTTTTTTTTCTGTTTCATATTTGGGGAAGAAAACCAAATCATTATATCATATTAAGAGCATTAGACATATATTTGTATTGGCTTCTGGAGTCTTTTTATTTATTGCTGTCCATTCCAAGGTAAAGTAAACCGCAAGGTCCATTTTCACGCAATTTCTTCATTTTTTTTTAGTTGCGTCTTTACAGTAAAATAATTGATATGAAAATCGAAAAGGGAATTGGGACTTCAAAACTGTTATCATTCTTTAGAATTGCAGCTGAACTTCTGGAAAAAGTGAACACTTACAATATACATTACCAGGGGTGCACATAACTTTTTTAGTGAGCTACTCCGAGGAGTACCAGGAGATGGTGTTTGGTTCTCACCCCATATGTAGGGTGGTCTACCTTGCTGTCTACCAGCTTCCTGCATGGAAGATTCTGCTGCAGAATGGACCTCCCTGTTCCTGATTGAGCCTCAGTTTAGCTGATCAACAGCTCTCTTGTCAGATTTTACCCAACATATGCCTAGATTTTCCTCCTCCAAATCTCCAACCAACTTATAAGTCCAATCTTCTTTTTTTGTTTTTTTTACATTCCCAATTTGACACCCCTAACTGCAACATTTAATAGTTTCCTGCGGTTATCCAAGTGACATAAATTACTGATGTATATTGCAGAATGTAATCTCAACTCAATCTGCAATATCAGTTTCAGCCACCGGGTGTCACTAGAGAGCACTTGCCATCAGAGCACACAAGCACATTCCTAATCATCAGAGGAGGGGAAGGAGGGGGAAGCTATCCTCCTGTGGTCCGCTGATGCACTGGGCAAGGAAATGAAAGGTACGCAGAGCTAGGTTTTGCATTTTGTGTACCAGCGTACTGCTTATGTGCACCCCTGTACGTTATCGAATTAAAGCTCAAGTCTGGGCACAAAAACCCAGCCAGGTCATGAAATAATCCTTGTGCTCAGACACCCTGCCATTTTTCATGATGGGATTAGTACAGGTTTCAGACAACTTGGATGTAAGCCCTTCAGGTTTGATGAAACCCTTGCTGAGTTCTTGTCCTAGCCCCCCTTTCATTGTTTGAATCTATGAGACCTACAGTGATTTGAAAAAAAAATATACAAAAAGCTGCACTATTTAAATGTGTAAAGCAGGCCATACACGGGTCCGATTTTAGCTCAATCGACTTAAAACGATCAATTTT
>CM070033.1:148560367-148577444 GCA_036250615.1 Ptychadena robeensis
AAAACTGGGTGCGTCTTATGGTCCGGTGCGTCTTATAGTCCGAAAAATACGGTATATTGCTTTCCGGCTTTTCTCTTTTATCTTCTGGTTGAAATTACTTAGAAACATAAAAAAGCAACCATTATAAAAACAAATATCCTGATTTTATAGATATTCTCTATGGATCTTAAAAAAATAAAAAAGAATCTAACATAATAAAGAAAAACATAGCAATGTGTTCATCCCACCTCCATAACAGCATTCAACGTCTTACAGCACTGGTGCTTTCACAGATGGTATTTACGTAGTCTTTCATTAGTTTAAGGGTCTGTTTTGCCTTCCATAGGCTTGTTCTCAGATTTACTTTTCCATGAAGGTTAATTAACACCTCTCTCCTAGAACAGAGCATCATCTACATGTCCTGGCAAAGACTTCCCAGACATAAAGCTGTTAAAGCGGTTGCCTAAGTACAGTGGATATGTAGTTTGAGAGATCTTTTATTTTTTTTAGGTTACACTCCTGGATGCTCTGAGAGGAAGCCAAGGTGCTCACTAGAGGCTGTGGACCAGTGGCTGAAACTGGTATTGCAGCTCAAACACATTAAATAGCCTACACTTATGTATAAAGTTACATTTTTAGATTCCCAAAATTCTAAATGTTCAGTTTTTATTGTTGTATGCAATGAATGTCACATGGATAACGGCAGGGAAACATAAATAACTGTGAAATGTTGCACATGGTGGTGTGAAATTGGGTATGTAAATGACTAAAAACTTTTAAGGTTGTTGGAGATCTGGGGGTTAAAAAGTAAAAAGTAGGCATAACTAAGGCCATGTGTCCACTGCTGTTTTTCAGTGCCGCGCTGGCAAATCTTCCGGTAGATTCCGTCAGTTTACATATGTCATAAGCATTTGAATTAACATATTAAAATCAAATCTAATGTTTTTTGTAATTTTTTATTTGGTGTGCAATGGAAGAGGGGTTGTCTTATACAGTGAGTATATCCCAACCTCTATATTTTAACTGGAAAAGTTGGAGGTTGTTTACACTCCCAGTTCTCCTATACGAACGCTGGATAATACAGGATATATATATAGTCCACAGCTATCAACACTTATATATGTATTTGACTTGCTTGTAGACCAACATGTATCTCTCTCTCTTTTTTTTCTTTTTTAAGGAAAATTAAGACCTATATCCATGCCTGTAGAATATAACTGGGTTGGTGATTATGAAGATCCCACTAAGATAAAAAGAGATAGCAGAAGAGGTGAGTGAAAAAAAACTCTTTCATACTCTTGAGCAAAATAGGTTGGCATATATTACCTGCAGGTACTTTTAGGTTCTCAGAGCAGGCAAACTGTGCCCCAACTAGTTTCTGCCTGCTTTTTTGGTCTAAGGTAAAAAAATAACTTCTACATGGAATGCACACAAATAAATCTCAACTCGTTCGAGGTAGCCATGTAGAACACTGTATGAAGGTAACAGTTTTACAACTACAATATATACAGAGGATCACAAGAGATGGTAGAAACATTTTGACAGGCAGACTTTTTTTAGTTAATTGTAAAGATCCTGAACATGGTATCATCACCAAAATTGCTGTAGAGAAGGCTTGTGGGAAGCTTGCAAAAAAAGTATTGCACTAATAAATGACCATCTTCAGTGGTGAGAATCTAGACAAGATTACTACCCACCTGCTTTGCAATAAAAATTGTTAAAAATGTATATTGTAGTGTAAGGTGTTCGTTGTTTTTATTTAATACTCAAAGTAATGCATGTGGTAGTGATGACATTCATCGTTTTTACAGATTATTTTGATCTTTACTTTCTATTCTTATTAGAAAGCTCTCTCCTCCGGTACATGAGCAATGATAAAATCATTCAGGAGGAATTCATGATGCAAAGAAACACCAAAAAAGACACTGGGAAGAAGTCTAAGAAGAAAGGTGAGAAAAACACAAGTCCAAGTCATTATGCCATGCTTCCTGGAGCACAGATGGATTCCCTACGGCAGGAGGCTCTCAGTCCTGACACAGCATCATATCTCGTGAGTAGTATTATTTTTTTTTTCTGTATCCTCCTTAACAACTGAATTTTTTCTTGTGACATATTTAGTTACTGTTGGTATATTTTAGTGATTGAGATAAAGAGCGTGGAGGTTCCTAATGGTACAGGTTTTATGAGTTTCCAGATAAGGAAACTTGTTTTGGGACAATTACAATCTTCTGAAATTTGGACACTACTTTGGATCATTGACTTCTGCTGAAAGACCAGCAGATCATTGAGTTAGATTTAACTGTAGTAAAGATTTGAAGATCTGCTCGACCTGACTGAATAACAACAGATCTAGATTGTTCTGTTGTGCATGGTGAATGGTGAACAAATGCTTGTATTGTTGAAATTCCCTATTTCTGCACTATTTTCGGCCTTTGAATGTCTCATTTTCTGTATTGTTTCATTTTAAACAAGTAGAGCATGTAGCCAGACTGTCACTGCAATACTTACTTTAGCACAAACAACTTTTACTGGTTTTAACAGAATGTAGATAGTGGGTGGTGAGAGAGCAGAGGACCCATTGAATTCTAGTAGTTTGGTTACTCTGGAACATGATCGTAAACGCTGCTTTAGAAAAAAGATCATTAGGTAAGAAACCTACGTCAGATAAATATCCATCAGGATATACTATAGCAAAGGTACTTTATCATTTCTATATGATCTATTATACGAATAATGACTGCGTATATTGTAACGGCTTAGGATACCTTCACACTATGGTAAGGTTAGGTTATTGTTATTGCTGTTGTCCTGAATGCCACAGTTTAATTCCAAGGAAAATATATATTTTATCCATTTCTGTCCATGTGCAGGATCAGTAGTTGCTGTGAGTTAAGCATGTATTTATCTATAAATCTGCAATTCTGGGCTGATATACACAGGGTGGTGTCTAGCCAGCATTTACCTTGGATATGCTATGTTTGATATTCTTTTAAAAATGTTTGGTTACCATCTACAGCACTACTACACATCATCTACAACACATTTTTATTAAATGACAACCAACAGACCTGTGTGACAGAGCCAAGATAAGCTGTTTCAGTTTTAAACTTTTTATTTTCCTTTTTGTATCAAAAACACTTTATTTAATAGCACCAAATGACTTAAACATTAAAGAATACAAGAATACTGAGTCTGCTTGACACATGGGGATCTGGCATTTTGGATGGCAACTGATGCAGCACAATAGTGACCATGATGTTGGAGCTGGTGGGGAGGAGTCATATGATTTCATTGGCTCGGAAGTTGTTCCCTGTTGTTCTTACCCTCCTGTTGGGGGGCTGGGGGGGGGGGCACGATGGTCTGCATCAAGTTTTCCATGTCTGAGTAAACTCAATTACCTATATGAATTTAGAGAATATTTCAAGGGCTGGATCTCCTGAGGAAGCTGATACGGTGAAACGTGTCGAGACAATGCCTAGCAATAGTATAAAGCAATTGCTTATGTAAAGGATTATGTGTTTGTAACAGCAATTTTTATGTGAAGTGTCAAGTGTATTTTGTATCATGTGACATCTATAATCATGTAGTGATGACATCATTTCTGAACAATTTTGTATGTACCTTGTTTTTAATAAAAATCCCATATATACAATAGGAACCATCAATTCTAAAATGTGCCTTAAAAGTCCAGGAGTTTGAGCCTCCGTTCTGGAGAGGATGGATGAGAGTTGATACATAGCTCTCTATCCCCCTCTCGGTTTTTGGTTTTTGTTGAGAGATTTATGGATGTTGGCACACTATGTTGAAAGAGGAAGTAACAATTTTTCTTTGAACATGAAGAGATTATATGTTGTTAAGCTTCCCATCTCTAAACTTGTTTTTGTGGGGCATTTAGGGTAAGGGGTTATGATATGGATCACTTTCTGCTAGAAGATATTAAGAAATCTATTAGGAGAACATTTCAGGCAGTTAGTAAAGGTGCACTTAAGAAACTTTGATTTATATTTTTAAGTCAGAGTAATTTTTTCACTGAGTGCATATTTATGGGTTTAGGCTCATTTTATACTACTATACTGCTAACTTCTTGCCTGCCTACCAAACAGTAGACTGCTCTATAGATTAGTTCACAACAGCTATTGAAACTGTGATGAAGGAAAAAGACTTTAAATTTGTAAAAGCAATATTACCATATTTGTAAACTTCGAAACTTATATTTCCCTTCTACCACAGAATGACCTACATCCCAAAATTATATAGCAAAAATAAATACCTAGGCCTGTGAAAGACAGGGTAATCTGGCAGACACCAGGGCAGGTACAAAGGATGTCCTCTGACGGAGTCAAAGGCTGGGGGACTTTAGCGGTCATATAATTTTAGAGCAAATAGAAACAAAATCATGTCATAGTATATACAAAAGTGTCGTTTTAGTTTAGTTGAAACTAAAACGACACTTTTGTATATACTATCACATTCTCTGTCTGCTGTGTGGTTGTCCGTTAAAGCGTTATCTCAACTGTTTTAACTTCTATATTTTATGCATAGATCTGTAGAATTGTGGAGAATTTCTATGAAACTGTTTCATGACTTTTCGGTTTATTAAATACTTAAGCTAGTTGAGAAGGTTTAGATCAATAACTGCAAGCTCACAGTCAAAATGATTTATGGAACACACCGGAATAATAAGAAAATACAAAAATAGAATATGCAGCTTATTCTAGAAGCAGAGAAGCATTTTCATGGTTTACAGTTCAGTTGGGCCAGTTTTTAATTTTTTTTAATCCTGCAAGAACAAAAGTCTCATTACTAAAGCTAAATAACTAATACTGATTTTCAAAGAGAACTTTTTCAGAACTGACCCCTTTAAAGTGAACCAGTACATGGTAATCAGTAATTAGCATTATTTTCTACTTCAATAAAATTACATTCTTTTTCTAAAAAAAAAAACTAAATTGGAAAATGTTTCTTCAAACAGGAATGCCCAGCCATGCTGTGTTTTAACCAGTCACTTAGTGATCACCATCAACTTAGTACAGAAAATACATTGCTTTTGCCACTGATCTTGTAGCTCTGCTAGGATGCAGCTGACTTTGCAATTTTCTCTTCCTTCCAAGCTACCTTTTAGGTATTCCCCCACCACCCATGTAATTCTGATAAAGATGTGTTTGTAGTCCAAACCTTGAAAGCAGCCAAGTGTTACTGCCACAGCCCCTTTGATGCATGTTTTTAAAAACAGCAAGTATATTCTCAGATTTTCAACCGGAAAATAGGAAAAAAGTGAGGAAAAAGTTTGACAACAGAAAAATATTGCAGCCACCACATCTAATGACTTCTCTGTTGTAATATATACTTTTTTGTTGTTCTTTGTGTTTATATCTTTGATGCTTTGAGAAAGCAGATACAGGTTACATTGTCTAGGCTTTCCGGATAAAAATGCATTAAGATAGGCACACATGGGTAGATTTGTAAAATGATTCGAGTACAATGAATCAACGTGTGCGGTCACGGTAATTGATTGTACTCTAATCTGCTTACAATCCTACCAGTGTGTGCTGTCCTTCGAGGGGGCTCAATAGACAATAGGTCGGTTCACTTACTGGAGCAAGTCACTATAGCCTCTGAGCAGATCGTTATCTAGAGGTTTTACTGCATGTAATGCTGTAAATACACGGAAATCGAGCTGTTCAAGATTGCCCCGATATCGGCTGTCGGAAGGCAGGCCGAGACTATGGATGAGGACCCTCAGTATAGGATATCGATCAAGGTTTACCAACATGTTGGTTACCTGTAGAAACTACGCATGCACGTCTTGATTTTTGTATAGATTTTGTTTAGGTTTTTATACTCTGTTGTGCAAAAATCTATGCAAAAATGGATCTGTGTATTTCTACCTCAACAAACAAAGCATTGGTACTTCTCAAGATTTCTTTTTTAATAAAGCTCATGCTTGTGTGCTCATGAGTGTATATTTAGCAAATGACAGAACTGTTTACAAATGGAAGGTTAAATAGAAGACAAAGCTGGTCATGTGCCACAACTGATGAATTGGCAAAGCCAGCAACTGATTTCTGCATGGTTTGTTTTAATCTCCTCTACAACACTGCAGTCTAGCTTTGTATATGACCTATATTCCTTAAGGCTGGATGGATTTTACACTAAAAGTAGTAAACTAATTTATGTGGACTTAAATCATTTTTATTAAGTAATGTTCCATAACATACCCAGTGGAAGGACCTAATAGAAGCCTGCTCTGCTTCTGTGGACAGTTGGCAGCTACACTGAGTTTGTAAAGTTGTCTTTGTTTTTGCTCCCTTTTTGGTCAGAAATATATACCATTGTAAACCTTTTCTGATATCTGTTCTAGTACACAATACTTGCTGGTCCAGAAAACCAGTGCACATGTCACTTCCCCATGGTTAATCCAACATATTCTTAAAAAGCATTGGCAAAAACTGTTGCACACATCCCATTGTAAAATGGAAATACAGAGAAGGGTTTTGCATACTTCCTGTTCTAGGGTAATGACAATGCTTTCCCATAGATAGGGTATAGTAAATGAGTGTGGCTACCTGAGACCTGTGTATAACTGACTGGTTACATTTTTTAAATACTATGGGCATTACCTTATGTAAAAATTTTCCTCTGTCCTGTGCCTTCTAGTATTGCCTAATGGTCATAGGCAAACCAAGTACTTTCATATGTTGGTGAGGTTGATTGGGTCAGAAATTGTACATTGTAAATTTCTTTTTACTGGACAGAAAGTGAAGGAATTCAACAGCATAAAACTGGGAGCTGTAATCCTTTTTATCCAAAACAAAATAAAAAGTTTTTGGTCTACGTACACAGAATTTATACAAATAAAAGAAGCTATTCTGTTGCTGTTGTAAGTGTACATGTATACACCACTACATAAAAATAATACTAATATATGCATGGTTTTATTACATTGGTAATGTTCAATGCAATACATATCTTTTCCTTCACAACAAGCACCATGGAGCCGGGTATTTTAATGTGTGACAGGCTTAGTAACCACAAAAGTCAGGATTGCTGACCTGTAATTTTTGCATTTTCTTTAGCCTATAGCTCCAGGATATTGAAGGAACCATAAAAACGTGGGCATCTGACAAGCTTAATTTATAGCAGTATACAGTATGCTGTGCAGCCGTACACAGTTCATTGCCGTCGGTGTTTTGTGCTCTGGTGTATACCAATTCACACTTTGTCATCAGAATCTGAAAACTGAATGCAAAATAACTTATTTTTTTTTTTTTTTTTTTTTTAAACTTAATTAAATTAATATATCTGAAAGCAGATATTGTCTATATCTATATATCCATGTTACCAAAAAAGGCCCTAGACTGTCAATTATAGATGACAGCCAGCACATAGCAGGTCCAACACAACTTATGAACTTCCATGTGTATAGCTTTCTTTAAAAAATATAAATTGCACACTGAACATTCTATAAGTATGTAGAACATAGCAGAGAGGAAATTAAAGTTTAGCTCCGGTTAGCTTTACGATTGTATCTTCTGAAGATGTATGCCTCTGTGAGATGTACTCATTAGCTGTGGTGTTTTTTCTTATATTGTATTTTACACAAAGTCTAGTGCAGTATGCCACCTTTAGTTCTAGGATTTGCTTGGCCGAGATCAATACTTATGCTGCCTAGATGAAAAATAAACACATCTCCCCATAGTGTATTCCAGGAATCGCTACGAATCCAGCTCAATAAAGGAAGGCATTTATTTTTAGATAAATTGTATTGAACGTTTTATATTAGGATATTTATATCCCTAGAAAGAAAAATATAAATGGTGTATAGTCATGTGACAAAAGTTGAAGAGAATTAGATTCTGTATGGTTTTTGCTTATTTTTTGTATAGTCAAGTGGGTGCTTCTTTTTTCTTTATCACTTTATCTCATGGTTATATTAGAACACTAAAGCAGGGTACAGACGTGCAGATAGAGGGCCTTGCGCTCGAAGCGGCCATCAATCCGGCCCATATAATATGCGGCCATTGTTTGAATAGAGTCATGTCGGACATGACCGTTAAATATGGCCGATATCCACTGCTTTGCCTAGAGACCATGGGTCTCCAGGCAAAGCATCGGCTGAGCTGGGAAGAGCAAAGCTGTCTCTCCAGTTCCGCCAATATCTGACAGCAGCGTGATGATATAGAAAGATCTATTTTCTGTATGAGGAAACTGCTAAACTTGCATCATTTCCTAGTAATCTTCTGATTCGTGTTACAATATAAAATCCCTTATCTCAAGTTTCAAAGTCAAGCCTTCTTAAAACAGAAGGCATTTACATGCCCCAATCCATTACAAATCCCAAACGAAAAAATCCTCACTTCAGGACAGTGGGTGAAGCCATTTAAATGATTCCTTTACGCCCTATCAGCCAAATGCACGTCAAGAACCGCTGGTGTACAGTGCAAATATAGCCTTATGGTACAGAGCTATTTACTCCAAACTGTGTACAGATGTTTCAGACTTGTTGGCCATCATCAGTGCAGTTCATGGAAACCATGGCTCTATGGTGTGGAGCTTGGGAGACGAACATAGAGGAACAACCATAAGGATTATGGCGAGGAGGGATTAAACCATAATCTTCATGGTTGCTCCTCTTTCTTCAGCTCCAAGCTCTAAAAACAACAAGGATATCTCATTTTCTGTGTGTATATTACTATTTGATATCATTGTTATACAGCCTTTAATATCTCCAATATTTATTTTTTATTGACAATCTGAACTAATCCGAAGTGTGTCTAACAAATTTAAGAATTGTGAATCCAGCTAAAGCTTTACTACATAGCCCTGAGTACGCATCCTTGTTCTGTCAGGTTGCTTTTCTGTACTCAGAGAGGTAAAAAGACTGACACATACTTTAGGCGTATGCAGTAATATTTGACATCTCTGTGAAAACAGCACTAAGTAATTCAACTTGGCATCAAAAGCAAGGCCGTTTTTCTTTTGCTCACCACACAGCAGACCAAAAATCATTGTAACAAGGATAAGCGTAAATCATCTCATCACCATCCATTGACTTCAGTAACTCTTTATAAGTCTTTTTTTTTTCTTTCTAAACCTCCATTTAATTAGTCTCTAATGTTGAACCCTGTCCTCCTTTACAGTAATAGTGGCTGTCATCTGTATTGTGGACACCCCACATATTAGAAATAGTGAGATACAGGAGTTTAAACATTAACATCAAAATTGTCTCCAAAATAAACCCATTAGACTTTGTAGTTGCTGAGTTTATATGGCTGATTTTTCTTATCATTTGCTTGCTAGTTTAACATTTTATGCATCTCATTGACCATCTTTGCCTTAAATGTTAACCTATGGGTCCAGATACTAGAACATTGGCTCCATCCAACAGTAGACTTAAGACTGCATCCCATCTTCCATCTAATTCTAACAAGTTCGGGGAAAGGTGTTCTCTAATTGGTCAAGGAAAGTGAAGAGTATGGTGCAGGTTGTGAAAGAGTTTGGTAACCAGAAGCATTTGCTGAAGGTGGTTTATTTAATCTGCGTTGTATGCACACCACCTTTTTACTGTATAAAGTATAGCACTAAAGAGGACCTCAGGAGAAATAATTAAAAAGAATATTGCTGGGCTAGTGCTAGAACTTCAAAATATTTAACCAGAAAATAAAGTTGATTTATATTTTGTGTGTTATTTGCCAGCTGCGTATTTGTGTGTATATATATATATATATATATATATAGATATAGATATATATAGATATATAAAATCTAAACCAAACTTGAAAAAGAGAAGTAATGGATAAAGACCTATAATATATGCATAGCCTAAATAATAAATACAAATTTAAAATGTTCCCAGGCTGTCTGGGAAAACATCAGATTAGGCCTCTGTAAAATTCTATGTTGTTAACTGTCAGATGCTTAGCTAGAGAGCTTTATCATCACCCTCCAACACCTACCCAAAAAAGGATTTTGCCAAGACCTTATATATATATATATATATATATATATATATATATATATATATATATATATATATATATATATATATATATATATATATATATATATATATATACATATATATATATATACATATACAACTAATGCACAGTTAAAAGTTTACATGGTAAAACGATGGAGACGGTGGTGTATGTTTGTTTCCTTGGTGGTAAATCGGATGAACTGAAATACTTACAAATCCTCATACTCGTATTTCATTTGTTATTTCCACTACCTGAGATTCCAAAGCAAATAGATACTGGGAAGTGACTGATATCTGACAACTGAGCCCAGTTGCTGCTCCGTAAATCTAAAATTGGCAAATCTATATGAATTACATGTTCTGGAAAAAGAAGAGCATCTACATGTGTTTTTATGGATTCAGAGTTATGAGTAGTGTCCTCCCACACTGTTATTTCCTTTTGGTCTAAAGAATGCTTCCCTCCCACGCCTCCCTCTGGGTTCTCACAGTGTTTTTTTTCTCCAGCAAAGAAGAAAAGTCAAATTCTGTTTTTACTGACAGAAGTGGAGAAAATATCAGCTGGGCTGTATAAATAGCTCCAAGTTCTTTTTTACGTTTCCTGCGCTAGAGAAAAGCTGGATACCTAGATCAGAATACAGAGTAATGTACACAGAATGGCATTTGACGAGCCAAACTAATATTTTCAGTTTCTTCTACCTGTTAATTCTGAACATTTGCCCACTCTAATTATTTAACGTCTTTAAAGTTACATAATAGCAACACCATCTGTGGATTTCTAACTCTTTGTGCCTGTGACATCATCGGTTTGGTCACCCACTAAAAGTCTGCTTCTGTTTACAAATCTGTGTTTTATTTTTCCAAAGAATATTTTAATTGTCAGTTTGCAAATGAATTTATTTGTCTGCTACTTTAATCTACTGACAAATAACATATATTGTGAAATATATACAAATCAAATACTCTTTATATTGAGAAAATGAAATGACAAAGAGTTGTAAAAGAATGTATATTTTGTAATTAAGAGATCACATTTTATATTAACCTCCAAAATATGCCCTAGCTGGGATCAGGCACACATGCTATTTCTATGCGGGCCCTCATCAATTCTGCATCACTGCAGGCCCGCAGATATTCTCCGGCACTGCATTGACGCCAAAGAGGCGCGCGGGGGGGGGGGGGGGGGGGGGGGGGGGGGGGGGGGGGGGGGGGCGAGCGAGGGACATAGACCTATTGAGTATTTTCCTTTGTTTCCAAAAATTTAATGGTAACCTTGCCCTATGTAACTTTCAGTTTTCATTCATGGCCTTTCCATATAATAAAAGCTTCAGTGAAGTAAAAAATCAAATGGGTGGGTCAACAAGATTAACAAACATAAAAGTCTCACTGAGGCTTCTGTACTGATAGGAGTCTTTGCTATAGTAGACAAAATGACTAAATTTACATAAAAAATACATTTACATATTCGTTTTGGGACTTGTGGCAGAGTAGAGGACTGCGAGAGTCAAGAAGCATCAATCTCTTCAACATAATGAAAAATGGGTTCTCAGAAATGGCTAGGACATGTCTGGCTGTGGTTTTTGTTGTTACTGCTGTAATTCATGGCTACAGCTATCCTCCAGGTTATGGAATAATATGTATCATGGAGAGCATCCCAGTGTAAAACTCCACACCCAGTATCATGAGCCCATTCTTTCCTGTTATGCAATTTTCTGTTAAAGTAGTATAAAGCCCTCATCAGAAGATAAATATTATAAACATAAATATATGAAGAATAGCGTACTGTTACTTTAGTCATAATTGTACTTGCTGTGTATTGACCTTGGTTTTCAGTAACTGTTAGTTGTGCTTACTTTGCCTTTATGCCATAAACTTCTGGACCAGAAGCCTATGCACAGCTATATGCATGTGCTCCTCTGTTCAGGCTACATATCCCAAGAGCACTTGGGTGACTCATATTCTATGCATACAGAGGTTATGATAGGGTACTTTATAGATTACTCAGAAGCAACCCATCTACCTTTCTAATACGGTGTACCCACGGCGCAATTTTAAACAGTACCGCAGTGCAGCTAGTGTCAAGGCAAGGTTCTTTCACACTGGCCTTTTGCATCCATGGTAACGTGCAATGTTGTGCCTTACTATAAACGCCCTGCAGCAATTTTTGCAGGCACAAGCCTAACTCACTGTGGTAAAGTTGGTTTTTGCCTGTAGCAGGCATGTCACTAGCATGTTGATTACTAGACAAAAAATGCACAACAATGTCAGTAGTATAAAAAGCCCTCAAAACTCCTACATGCTTATGTGTCCTGAGAAGGGGTTCAGAGTACTTTTTGGCTTAACATTGAGTGTTAAGTAACTCCTATTTACGATTTGTCTACTTTCTGTGCCTTCACAGCATTTTTCTCCTCCTCTGCTGCTGCTGCCCTTATTTTGGTTGCTTGTGGTCATAGCAATATATTTCACCAAAAAGTTTGCATCTTCATGAAAATGTGCTGGATGTGAACATTTCGGCACATTTACTGCAATAAGGAAAATGTTAAGTATCCAAAATCTGACAATGACAATGCATAAACATCTTTGCAGGAGCATCTTTTTTGAGATTACAGATGCTTTCTTCAGCATCTCACCATGAGCACGATAATGTTAGCCTCTACCCAGCAACACATGTGAAAGGAAAAAGGTAAGCAAAAGTAACTAGTCCAGTCATTGAGGGCCATGTCAACATTTTTAGTATTTCAGACTCTCAAGTCAGAATGAAGTAAGGATTAGTCGGAATTGTTCACAACAAATTCTTGTTGACAGTATGTCTGACAGTATGTGGTCTTCAACAAGACAAACGTCTAGGCGAAACAATGTTTTTGGGGTTCTTTGATGCTGAGGCAGCATCCCACTATTTCCTAGTTCTTTTAGTTTGAACAATGTTGACATTTGCTCATGGCAATGCATGCTTCCTCTCTTTGCCTGTGTAACTGAGAGAGATCAAGCATTTCACTGTGGGAGGCAAGTGAAAGCATCTTGTGTTCCCTCTTTATCGGAGCCATGCGTTTCACTTATGATCTTTTGTTAGGAAAATAATAATTTGTTTCTCCCAAGGAATATTATATAGTAAAGTATAAAACGAGTTTGTAGTGCAAGATATCCCTTATTGGCAAACTAAATTTATTGAAAAAGCAAGCTGTCAGGATGAGTCAGATTCCTTCTTTAGGATTAATACAATTCTGGTTCTTGAGACTTGAATTTATACACAAAATTACAAGGTCATAAAGGGATCTGACGCATCACTAAAGCTTGCTTTTTCAATAACTGCTGTTAGCCATCAATGAAGTGAGTTTGGAGTTCAAGTGATCCCCTTTATTGGCTAACACAATAAAACAATATACTATTGCTATAGTGAAGAATAGCACAGACGAGCCTTCCTAAAATGTAGCTATTAACATGCCCCAATTCAACACAAATTTTTAAAAGTTAAGGGAAAAATCCTCACTTCATGATAGTGGGTGGAGCCAAATCATTCCTTTACGCCCCATCAGCCAAATGCACATCCAAAACCGCTGGATTACAGTGCAAATATAGCCTTATGGTACAGAGCCATTTATTCCATTGGAGTGAGGCTTTTCCCCTAAACTTCTGGAATTTGTGATGGATTAGGGTATTTAAATACCTTCTGTTTAGGAAGGCTTGACTGTTCAATTCCTTTAACCTCCTGGGCGGTTTGCCTGAACTCAGTTCCGGCGCAGTTTGGTCGCTGATATACAACTGATTTTGATATTCAAATGACCTTGAATTCAGTAGTGGTTGGCTTCTATCACCCAGTTTGTTCTTCATATTGGTACTGTCTGTTTAGATTGAAATAAAATTTAATGCATATATCAAAGGCAAGTTGTAAACCAACTTTAGGATATTTTGAGGGCTATTTCACACTAGCATCTTTGTGGATGTGGTTTTTGTCCGGTAACAGACAATCTAGCTGTGATAGTAATGTGTCTGTGTTACTGATGAAAACCCACAATACCACATTGTGCTGTGCTTGCATCTACCATTTAAGCATTCAGGAGATGCTTGTGCTACGTGATAAAAAAAATGTGTGCTGCAGGGCATTTAAACGCAAACACAGGGCCAGTGGGGAATCGCCCTTAGAGTTTCGGTTATTGAAAATGATTGGTCCTAGGAGCATTATTTGCCTATTTGGAGAGATAAAAGGTAAATGATCAAGATCATAAAAAGTCAAATTGGTCAATTACTATATTCTTAGTCGGAATACTTCTGAATTCATTTGGAAAAGTGACTAGTGAGTACATGAGCATTCCTATATTTTATGTTGGTGTTTGTAGTGAAATAATTCCATGGTTGAAAACTCTGCAGGGCTGGCTTCATTACAAAGTGACCTTTGAAGTTCTCTTGTAAATTTGTATGCTTGTGGTTTCAAATTTAAGCTGTTCCACAGATGCAATTAATCTTTTAATAATTACAAGTTTAACTCACTAATTTACATCAACACCTGTTAGCCGAGTTAAAAATGATTTCCAAGGTAAATGAAAAGTATACACAAAGTTTGGTACTTGCATGCTAGACATCCGCTCACCCATGTTTTGCCCTTGTATGGAAATGACAGGAAGTAAAGGTCAATGTTTTTCTCTTTAATTGGGGTCTTAGATGTTTTCACTATTTAAAACATAAATTTTTCAGCACCCAATGTGCAAAATTACACTTTGGTTATACTCAATTCAATAGCTTAAAATTATTACATTTTGCTGGTGTAATTTGTGGGTTAATTGCAAAGCCCCTGAACATGGTACCACCACTAAAATGGAGTTGTAGCGAACATTTTAAAACATGTAGCTTTTGCATAAATTAGGTTTATTGTGGAGTCCACAATTCTTGAGTTGTCCAAACTGATTTAGTTTATACTTTAACTACATAAGATGTGTCAGACTGATGTAACGGGGGCTTGCACGCATTATATGCGCTGACATCAATGCATCGAAGGGCATAGTCAGACATGCATGGAGGACCCCTAGGGAACTGCTTCCACCGTTTGACTACTTTCTGACCATGTTGAAGCCTGACACCTCAGGCCACCTTCGTTATTAAGATCACCTGTCTACCACACAGGGCTCACCCTGACAGTCCATAGCAGTGGCCCCCCGTTCCTCCTGCTTCCCACTCCAGGCGAGATGTGCTAGCATTCCACAAATCCAGTAATAGGACCCAACCACACCTCCTGAAGAAAATATTCCCTTAGAAACGTGCAGGCAACCCGGTGGATTAATTGACAGCCGAACTGCCCAACACTCCGCCCTGAATGGATATTAAAGACTTTTAACCTCATTTAATGGACTTTGATTTACCCTTTTAATGCAACATTGGGACATTATATCTATACTATGATTCAATACGCCTGACTTCGGTCGCTACTATTGTGAATAATATTTATTGGATTTTTTGGTTTCTTAGCACAAGAGCCGGGGTAGCCTCTTTGAAAGTCCCCTTGTCTCCCCCGTCAGGAGGAGAAAAAAACTAGATGAACGGCTGGCCCTAATCACTCTGGGACCCGCCGTTCATCTAACCCCCTATCTTTGTGACTTTGATTTGGAATGTTGGCCATGTTCCCGTAAGGTGTCAGTGGTATCCTATGTACATAGGAGTGAATAGGCACTGTTACAAAAATACAATGCTCAACCCATCCTATACATGGGACAAATGCAGCTGCGCCTCCAATTGGGGTGTCATGGATGTTTTAAAACTGGAAACATAGCCTAAGCAGTGATGTCTCCCTTCTCTAGTGTCTCTCTGCTCCTGGCTGAGGGCCAACACCATGGCAGCATGGCATCGGAGGAGAGGCCCAACATGCAACACTCTTATTGATAATGGGCAAGATTGATTTGTTTATTAATAACTGACTGGATGTATAAGTTTGCTCGGATTTTCTATTTACTTCCTGCCCAACACCATGGAAAGCGAGACCTCAAAAAAAAAAAAAAAATGAAAGGAATCCAACTCATAGACAATGATCACACTGGCCTTATCTTGTATTATCTTGTGTTATCTTCTTTAACAAAGCATATTCGGAGCTTTCTTTGATGAATACAATACTTTTCAGCATCATTTGCTGCAAATGTAAAAGACTTCTTGTTAAAATTTGATGGTCATTCCCCCATTGAAATGATCTGGTGGGCTTTATCAAGCTTTAGTAAATGCTTTATAGCAGCCTTTTTAAATATACAGTCAACACTCATATTAGGAGCTGTGTTTAACATTGCCATAATTTTTTATTAGCAAAGCATGAGAGGCTCTATTTACACGGTGTCCGATACCACTACAATAGATGTGTTTATGGTGCATTATAAAAAGGGCAGAAAATGCATGGTAATGGATGCCCTGGGAATAGAGCATAAGACCTCTTAAACTATAGGTAATGTTTAATGTAGACCAGTAGTGGGCAACTGAGTTGATATGGAGCATCACTAAAGGGCATTTTAATGAAAAATGACAGCAAGCAGAGCTAGAAGACATTATTTTAAATTTGTAAATAACAAAACCTATTTAAAATTTATAATTTTAGCATATTTATGTGCCTCATAGATATCATCAAAGCCTCAAAGGTTATATGTCCCTATTCTCAAGTTATAATCCACAATATCTGGGAAGTTGATCAGCTTTTACGTAGACTTATCACATAAGTTTATCGCCTCTCATCCTCTTCCCACTGTAAGAAGTTCACAGGCGAGGACCTGTCAACGGGGGATCGGTGGACAGGTGAATTCCTATGCAATAACAGTTAAGTTTCAGGGGCCACAAGTGAAGAACTGAGGGGGGAGAAGGTTGGGCACCTGAGCTGTAGACCCTGCTCTTCTTCTTCCTTTTTTTTTTGTTATTGTCACCTGAACTGGAGTCCCCATGTGAAGGCCACTTTTGTTTAAGAATTTCAGATTTGTTTTTAATGTGCATTGCAGAGACCAAACTGAAAAAAGTATGGCCCTAGAAAGTTGAACTTTTATCCTAATCTATTCAATATGTATGTATGTGCATTTTTGTGTATATGTCATTTATTTTTTTTATATTGATATATATATATATATATATATATATATATATATATATATATATATATATATA
>CM070033.1:148586572-148597614 GCA_036250615.1 Ptychadena robeensis
CCGTAGGTGAGGCTCTTCCGCCCGGACTGCCCCAGTCAAGCGTCCTACGCCGAGCGCCCTTGGCTCTGGGCAGTCCAGGCATGATACTTGGTTAACATTTTTGGGTGTGCATATACTTTGAGGTTGATGCAATGTCTATCCAACTGCATGTTTACTCTGTGATGCCAGTTTGTGTTTAAGTACCACATTATGCTCCTTTGTTTCAGCATAAATGCATTCCCATCAAGGTCAAAGGAATGCAAGAATAACATGTCATAACACACATTAAGGTGTTATGAACATGTACAAGGATGTGTTAAAACACAATCAAAGCCACCTCACAGTTTATATCCTCCTGCTCTATTTTCCTTTACTCTCTTTTCTGAAGCATTATCTCAGGTCATGCCTCTATTACATCCTAATTACTGTGTAACTGGAGATGGTTATTTGGATAAATAAGAGATATCCTAGATAAAACACAGACTCACAGGTGGTTCAATTGTGTGTGAATTACCTAAATACACTTTTTCATGTTTAATAAACAAACAAAACTCTTTTATTATAGACAATAAATATGTATACAGATTTGTGGCGCATTAGAATTTGATTACTATTAAGCCTCTAAATGACTTTCATTTATTCAGCTTGGTGATGTCAGAAGCCAGACATGCTTTATAAAAGATGACTACAACAGCTAGGGAATGGTAATAAAAAAAAAAGGTTGGTAATGGCTGCCTCCATATTGGTCTCATGACAGGTGTACTTTAAGGAATTTTGAGAATAGACTGCTATGCTGTATGAAACTTTCTTCATTCCTTTAATTGTTTCTTGATTTTTCTGAAAAAAAATAAATTCAAGAAAAAAACTTGTAAAGTCTTTTCATTGTAGCGCACTTTGTAATAAAATGTCTACTCAACTGTTTGTTTCAATTTCCAATTTGTATACTGTATACTCTGACAAGATGTGGTGATGTAAAGTTGGTTTCTGTGGGCATAGAGTAATCGCACAATTTCAAACTTCTGTTGGGTTTTGTTGCTGAACTGTTGGGTTGTATTTCCAAAAACAGTAGGGGTTGGGCACTGGAAAAAACTTGTAGCCAACTGCTTTCTATTCGAAATATATTCTAAATATACTAAAACTTATAAAAGTCCCTTTTAAAGCAAAATAGGGTTAATTACCAAATATTTGCCTGGCTGGAGTTAATATCTGATATTAGAAATCTGAATTCTTAAGATTGACTGGTTGAGATTCCTATACAGTATTGCCTCTGTTGTGTCTAAAATGCCACTTGGGCTTCAGCCTTTAAAACTTCCAATCATCTGAAACGCCTATCTCTCCCTGCTGTGATATAGAGTAAAAGTATGCTTTTTGTAAAAATAAATCATGGTTGTGTTTTTAAATATATGGAGCATTTGGGATATTCGTTTTTACACTATTTTTCATGTAATGTGGTACCATAAAGTAAATTGTCAATAATCCTAAAACATGGTGGCACACAATTGATGGTTTGTGTTCCGGGTTGTATTTTTAAGTGGCATTTTAATGCACCTTGCTGACTACTTTCACATAATTTGTTGGTGTAAAAGCAAAGAATGTTTGCTTTTCTTTGTATTTTATGGTACATCAACAGGCTACTCATAAAGAGTAGGCTAACTAATTACAAAATAGAGCAAGTTCAGGTGCCTACAGTATCGTTTCTACACCCCAGACAGATTTGAAGGGAACCTAAATCTGTAATAAGATCATAACAGACCAGATTACTTTTATTGTTTTATCAGACACACTGAAGAAGAATGGTGTATATAACAAAGTACCAATTTATGCCATGTTCTTATGGTGGTATTTTTTATTTATAGACGTTCCAGCAGTCATCTCTACAACATAAATCCAAGAAAAGAAATAAAGGTAAATTACACTGCAGGTGGGAAAAAGTTCTTGAGAAAATAATGTCATTTTTAATAGCTGGATAGCATGATTAAGGCACTGCAAGTGGTTTACGTTTTAAAAATTGAATTTCTTGTAGGAGACTGTGTTTATAAATATGCATTATTCAAAGGCCCCATCTGGATTGGAGTATGTGGTCGTTTTAGTTTATTATAAATTGTTTCAGTAGAACATTTTTATTTTTATCGATACAATAGACTCAGTATTGTATGGCAAATCATAAACCAACTCTTGGATAATGTTGAAAATAAAGAGTTGATACGTATATTTCAAATAGAACTGCAACTGAATTGTAAAACAATGATAAGAAGTTGAAGAATATTTTCCCAGCTTGAAGGAAATTCTTATACTTGAGACAGACATCAGAGCAAGGAGCTACACTGGAGATCTTGGCTGCTCTCCTTCCTTCTCCACCCACATGCTGGAGGGATGAGACAGCAGCCCAGATATTCTGGATTGCTCCTTGCTCTAGTCCCTCCCTCGTCCTCAGTGCAATAACATATTATATTTGTCTAAAGGATTCTGATTCTGATGTTTTATGTATATGTTAATGTCTATACATGTTAAATTCATTACATCATACAGATGTATAACACTTGGTGTTAAACACATTGGTAAATAGTGAACCCTCTTATTGTATTATTGGATGGGTTATTCTTATTAGTTTTAGATAAAGCTCTGCTTTTAGATGTGACATGCCAAATAAACTTAAAGAAAGAAAGAAACATTTAATTCAAACCTCCAACTATCATTGCAGTCAAGAAAGAAAGATGTATGAGGGCATCACAACCTTTCCATAAGACTACTTTATAATAGTTTAAGCCGGTATCCTATCTAGTTTATATATGACTTGATAAGGAAACCCGCCTCTGCCACTCAGGGAGCAAGAAATTGCATTTTTCAGGTGATGGTCCATTAGGATTACATGGCTGGCCAAGTGCCCACAACTGCTGCACACCTTAGGTTGGCTGTGACCATCTAAATTGAGAATCCTTTCATCCTAAGGGAATCCTTTATTAATGTCTCACACATTGCGCTCCTTCTTTCTTCTAGTCCTCCTGCCATTACTGACTGGTCTTAACATACTTTCTTTAAAACCTAATCTAATTATTAATTGAAATGGGTAAATTTTCATTCACTTTTGCTATTGCGTTACTTGCATACATCTGTTTTTGCCCACTAATTTGCAGCCTCTGAAGACAAACTGCTCGAGGATATTTTGTTGTATCCTGAGTCACCCGCTACTGCAGTCGTTGAGGGAAAACAGGCCTACGTTTGATCTTCCATTTTCCTCATAAATACACAATGTTCTTACAAAGCAAACACACGGCACACTTTCGGTGTGGTTTATGTACAGTAATCTCTGTGTCATGTATATGTTTATTTTCTGCACAGCAGGCTGTTTGTTTGTGCCAGTTGGAATTTGTGTCTTGTTGCATATGTAGTAGAGCATGGTTCGCACTTCTGATGCCCTCAATAAGCAATCTGCTGCATAACAAGTTCTGCAAGCAATACATTTTCAGGGACTATTTTCTTTTTGTTTGTTTTTTCCCTTATTCCGAGTTTGTAAAATTTAGTTTTATTCTCATGATACAGCGTAAAAAAGGATTTAGAAATATAGTTAATCTGTATAACTCTTCTATCTGCATTGTGCTTGTTTTCCAGGTCCGGTTCCTGGGAAAAGCAAAAGACGCATATCATGTAAGGACTTGGGCCGAGGTGATTGTGAAGGATGGCTATGGAAAAAGAAGGATGCTAAGAGCTATTTCTCACAGAAGTGGAAAAAATACTGGTTTATTTTAAAGGATGCATCCCTATACTGGTATGCTAATGAAGAGGTAATCATTTGTGTTCTGCTTTAAGAAGATTCATATATCGTAAAGGTAGCATTGATATCACTGTGCTGTACATGCAGTGTGTGGAGAACAGAGCTGTAGGCGGGACCCAACAGACCTTCTTAATACAACCTGCCTGAAAAAAAAACTGTAAAGGGAGTATATACAAGACTAGTCATCCTTTTATATTAAGAAAGCACCAGTGACTGGTCTTTAGTACATGAATCTGCAGATTAAAACATTTCCAACAGAATTTCTAAATTACATATATTTAGTCTATAAAACATATAAATACTTTTTTTTTTCAATAATTATATACCACAAGCAAGTTGCTAGCTGTGGTGCTCTTTGCATGCCTTAATGCACCGTAATACAATTCACTAAAGCATAAGGTGGAGAGCGGCTTCCATCTAACTAGAAGAGACACAGAGCGAATTAGCTAGAGATCTAGTGTTTCTGTAACATCTATAAATTTATGTAAAGATGCAACCAAAATAGTTTAATCTCAATGCTGTAAGAAGCACCGGCTTCCTTTAGCTGCTAGCCAAATGCTTCCTCTTTAATCTGTTTCACTTGCTCTCATTTCTTCCTACGCATTTCTTGTGATTCATATGTTCCTTTCCTTCTCCCTGTAGATTCTTACTATTATCTGGTATTGATTGCAATCTATAAGGCACTGCGGCACTACAGTACAATTTTCAATAATGTTAGCCAGTTCTGATATGTTTTTTGCACTGTATAAGTGTGTGCATTGACATTGAAAAGGAGAGGACTAGCTGAGCACTTTAATATTCACACTTAGATTAGCAGATGTTTACCAGCAAATTCAGTAGAACTGTTAAAAAAGAACACTTTCCAATTTTGCTTTTATATTTGTGAAATGTTTGGAAGGGGTTACTGAAGTTGTAAAGTAAGTTCACCTTGCAAGTGAATTAACATTTAAAAAAAAATCTCTTTGTTTTGTGCGAATCATCCAAGCACATACAAATTAAATTTTCATTGTACATGATTTATTTTTTATTTTAAATACTGCATGGGGGACACAAGTTTATTTTGTCTCCTTAAATCCATGGGCTAAACATGTAAAAATAAACGCAGATACGTTTTGTACCCATCCATTATCCATTATGGGCCTGACGTGCATACATGCTAAGACATAACTGTGGAGACAGGCCCTTTGTATTCAATAGCCCGGTCTGCCATGTGCCAAAATACACAGGGATTCCATGTAATAGAGACTAGGCCTTAGTTAAATTATTAGAAGCAAGTCAAAGCAACTGAAGTGATTGCATTTTCTTGAAGAAACATGCCATCAAAATGATGCTGTTGAAGTTTCATGACATCACTTCTGGGGTCACAGATCTAAAAAGGTTAAGAACCATTAAGGATCATACTAAGATATGAAAATGTTTGTAATTGAATTGGTAAAGGTCCATAAAGTCATATTTTACCAAATGCCCAAGAATGTTTTTTGAAAGAACCTATGGGACAGACCTATTTTATGTTGCCATAATACATTCCCCCTCTATCTCTGCACAGGTAAGGGCAAGAGAAGGAACACAATACGTTGAAATATCTTTTGTCTGTCACATACAGTGCCATTCCTGGGATTATGTGTTAACCCCTTATAGCTCTAATTCTCCAAGTATAGTTAACACTTACTTAAAGTCAACACTTACTACCATAATCGGCTGGGACAAGGCTTGTCATATGTGTAAAATAGAATATGATAACTGGAGCAACATCACAGGGTATTTTGTTGCTAGAAAAAAATTCAATGATTCTTAATGGGGAAAAAGACAGTTAGATGACAATTAAACCCATAGTTACTATCTTCTACCCATACTATTTTGTAATCTGATGTTATAAAAAGTCTTATTTTTCTGTGCATCCCACTATATTTTAAAGCTTCCAAAAATGTAAATGTAACTTACTTGCAACCATGGCAACTCTCGAAGCGTTGCCGCTTTTCTCAGATTCCTGTACATAGGATTATGAGAAAAGCAGCCTCCCAGTAAAAGGGATCCTCTGGATAAAAAATGTAACTGGATCTTTGAGGATACATACAGCAAGAACAATGGTTATAACCTTTACCTAATAGTCCTATTAGTACTATTAATTAATAATTAATAAAGTAACTGTATTGCCCTTTTTAACTCCGTTCTGAATATAATGACTGCCTGGCTATCATAAAGCAATCTTCCTAGGAAGGATATGTGTTGGCTTCATACATTATTTAGGGCATCATAGTCCTCCTGACAGTCTTCATTACCCAGAGCAATTAATCCGTCAATTTTATTCTGTGGTAAGAGAAAATAAAATGAAGAATCTAATGGCCAAGAGCTGTATGACAATAATGAATCCACAATAAAAGATTGTAAACTTTCCCAGACTGGATTTGTCCCACATTTGTTATTAAACTCTAATTCATGTTGAACCAAATATTGTGACACCGATAACCTTTTTATCTATTTGCAATGTGTGTATATGTGAAGATTTATTATGCACAATATATTTTTATTTCTTGTAATGATAAACCAAGATGTTCTTGTTTTATTCTGTTGACTTTTTTGCTCTCCTCTTGTTCTGCTATGGGTGTCCTCATGTCCCCCCCCCCCCCCCCCCTCTCAAAGGGTACAGCAGTAAAAACTTGAATGTTTGCAGAGTTGGGCTCTATTCCCACCTATCTGCTTTAACGCACAGTGCCCAATACACATCCATTATTACATTGATATAATATATATCTGTTAGTTCTGTAAAATCCATGGCAACCCATATATAGACATCTGTGCACGCTTCCCATGCAGGAAGTTTGGGTTAGTACTGGCACAGAAAGACAAAGGAACATTCAGTTGGTTGGTAAACTTCTTCTTATACATTGAGTTTTAATACTGATCAGGAAAAGACTAGCCTATGACATTGCAAACCTATGGATTATTTTGAATAGCACTTTTCCAATGTAGTGGTATTTGTTTTTGGTTTTTTTTATTAAGCTTTAAATAGCAGAACCTTTTTTCTATAATGAATGGAACTCCAATGTGAATCTATAGTCTTAACATTTTGGTGCTAATTTATTCATAAGTGTTTACAACAAAGATGTTCATATTCAAGTTGAAAGAATGCAGGGTTCTTTAATCATATAAGATTTGCTGCCTCCATTTTGTAGAGCATAATATGTATTAATGCTTTAGCATGGGAAATTTTTCAATATCTTTTGAACATTCTATCCATAGAGACTTATTGCTGAATTGATGGACAGTTTTTTCTGTTTAAATACTTTTTTCATTATTATTGTTAACATAGACAAAGACAAATGCAGTACAAAGCACGGTGCAATACAAAGCATGTCCATACATGGCGAAAGTGCCAATCATAAAAAGCATGAATTGTCAAAAAACACACAAAGAGGCAGTAAGCGATGTACTGTGAAAGACTTAATCACATCAAAGCTACTGTAGATCATACAGAACTACAAAACCTAGAGATATGGCAATATAAACAATGGAGAGGGAAGTGGCCCTGGAAAGAGAAGGGTGGAAGGAGCAGAAGTGGTACAAAAACACAGCACATATATGCAATGGCATGTCTACGATCCCTGGCTCTTTAACCTTCCTATCGCTTCTGACGGCTGCATCTCGTCCTGCACTTTCATGTCAGTGTTGCAGCTGACGAGATGGAGCCGTCCAGCTAAGCTCCCATCCCCCGGCAGCAGCACATACTCACTGTTCTGTGCTGTCCCGGGGGATGCTCTAAGCTGGCTTCGCCATGTCACCCCTCTCCCAGCTCAATTTGCATATGAATGTCCCGCGGGGGGGGGGGTGGCGGGGCGGTCTGCGGGACATTCATATGCAAATTGGGCTATCTTCAAAGACCACATGTGGAAAGTCACCCATAGTGTCATCTCCACATGTGCTCTTTGAAGTTAACCCTTTCAGAGAGTGCCGAATGCCATTGTATTGGATACAGTGATAATCACATCCAATACAATTCAAAGTAAAACAAAAAGCAAAACACATTTTCAATTGTAATAAAAATGTTATTATAAACAAACATAAATACTGTTTTGAAATCTTTCATACCAAATTATTCAAGAGATTTTATCATTCAAATGATACATTTTTATAATAATTGTGTGTTTCAAACATTATTATATTCAGGATGTCTACAAGACCCTTGTATGGACATATTTTTGGAAGTTACAGGCCTACAACTCAAAATTTTTTTATTAGAGTCTATGGTGCCCTTTTGGTACAGAAATCTGGACCTTGCAAGAGCGCTAGGGAGGTTAAGCAGAAATCTACATGACAGGTTAGCCTCAGGTGAAAAGAAATGCTAGTTCTCTCTGTTCAGAAAGGGATGAGCATATGAAATCCAGGGGTACCAAATTTTTTTTAATTTCTCATGTCAACATGGATACTAGTTAACTGCTCATTTAGCATAGTCCACTTTGCTGGTTACCTCGCTGAAGGGTATGCTCCTGCCTATAGTCAGTTGGGCCATTTGTGATGTGGTGCGCCAATGGGTTTTTTTGAGGACAGGCTGTCCAACTTGCTATGGAGTAGAGTGCGCCAAAGGCATTTAGATATATGGGTTTTTTAGTTATTGTGGTAACTAAGCAATATATTTTTCCATTTTTAGGAGGAAAAAGCTGAAGGATTTATTAGTCTACCAGAATTTAAAATAGATCGGGCGAGTGAGTGCCGAAAGAAATTGTAAGTAAACTTATTTATCATTACATGACATTTGCAACAGGCACATTAAAATAACTAAGTCCATTGGTAGACAAGTATGGGGGGGGGGAAGCTAATTTGAAGCAGTTTTGAATTATAAATCTAGACGTGTAATAAACTAATAAACTCACACCTTTTTTTAAATGGTATGTTCTGATCATTGTTTACAGTTTTCCTACACTTGTTTATGAATAAGTGAATATTGCCCTAAAAGTGTGTAATGCTCTTCAGACAGATTTATCATTAGAGCATGCTCATGCTCATAATGGTCTTAAATCCAATACAGTATTGTCAAGGGTGAAAAATAAGCATTATCCTGCAGGCTCTCCTGCCATTGTAATATGTTATATGTTGGGAATGGCTTACAGTGCTGGTTATTCCTCTCTGTCATGAGGTAGCCCCATAATCTTTTATTTAATTAATTTTATGTCATTTTGTTCAGTGAATACAGTATCATTGTATAATAATTAAAGCCCCGTTCCAGTTTTATTGTTGACTAAAAAAAATGGTGAAGTTTTAAAAAAATCACTTGCCTCCTCTGCCATACTGTTCATACTGTTAACCCACTTTATGTGAACCCAAGGAATTGACTACATGCCACCTGGGGATTTTTTATGAAGCAGCTATTGGGCAACCAGAAGAATGCTGCAGGTAACAGTGCTTATGCCCCTGTTACCTTCAGATCTATATATTAACAGCTGAGCATGTGCTACTGTGTGTATTCTCAAGAATACAGGCAGAAAAACTGTCTATGGCAGAAGAGAAGCGTGATATAAAGTCTAGCTGTTATGAGATTCATTTTGTTTTAATCTTTTAGCTTCAATTTTGTTCTTCCAAGTAGCTCCTCTGTAGGTGCTGAAGAGTAGAAACCATATCACTGCTGGAGATGGCCATACATTGTGCTAACATTACATTACAATGAGCAGCTGCTGTTCTGTTGATCTTTTCTTGCAATGCCATCTAAGCTTTTGCCCAGACTGTGTTGAGTGTTGCCCTGTAAGCTGCATTCATTTGTTAGTGCTGTTGACATTTAAGACCTAAGGTTCCAGTATACGGATAGTAAATGTCATCATCATGTTTGATGTTCTAAGAGAGCAGGTAGTTACCAAAATAAACTCTAGGAGAATGGGCCTTTGACAAGCTGCCTTCTCACAGTAAAATATAGAAGTTGGCGAACAATCATTAAAGGAAAACTCTATGCATATAAAACCATTTTTAGTTTCAAAAGTTATTTTAATGTTTTTCTAATGTTATATCTGAATAGTTGTACTCTAACTACAAAATGTAATTTGACCCTATCTTCTAAAAGGAAGATAGAAATGGAAGTAATTTACTGGTCATACAATAGGATGAGGATGAGTGCAGTCAGAGCATTGATGGTTTTATTTAGAATCCCAACTGCCCTTTCAGTAACCTTTTATGTAAAGTTTGTAATCTATATCTGAATGGTTGGCATTGCTTGGTAAAAAGTTAATAGTAAAGCTTAACAAATTAGAATGGATAGGGAAGAAAGGAAGATTTTTTGTGTGTTGTAGTACCATTAAATAATTTCAATATACACCGTATTTTCCGGCGTGTAAGACAACTTTTGAACACAGGAACATTTGTGCAAAAGTCGGGTCGTCTTATACGGGTGCTGCTGTCAGGGGAGTGCAGGGGGCACTCCTGTTTTTGGCTGACCATCTAGGGAAGCCCATAGGTCTGCTTCCCGGGTCTGTGCTCCTCGGGCTGCAGGCTTCATCATCCCGCTTACCCCCTCCTTCTCCTTCCTGATAGTGAAAGAAGCTGGCTGCTACTAACAGCATGTGTGCTCACTAGCATTATTGTGGCTGAAATTGGTATTGCAGGGACATTGGGATTAAAGTTTTTTTTTATTGTCAAATGTATACAATTTATGTCCCATGGATAACCGCAGGGAAACATCAATAACTGTGAAAGGTTGCAGATAGGGGTGTCAAATTGGGAATGTAAATTCTTAATCCAAAAACAATATTGGACTTCTAAGGGTGTTGAAGATCTGGGGGTTGAAATTTCAGTCAGAGTAGACATCAAAATGTTTATTTGGTGTGCGTTGGAAAAGAGGTAGTCTTATACGGCGAGAATATCCCAAACTCTATATTTTAACTGGAAAAGTTGGGGGTCCTCTTATACGCTGGAAAATACGGTATCAGCACTTAACTTCTATATGAAGCTTATTCAAACTTAAAATTTATAGATGTAAAGTTGATGTTTGTGGCTAGTTCTATAGTAGATCAAAATAGAAATCCGCTTAGCGTTCTAGAAGTAAAGAAGTTATTTTAGCGACTGAAATTTTTGTTAAAGTGTATTTCTGGGCATAAAATATATAAAATAGATACATGTGCATTTATAAGGATATTTCAACTATCTATAAACTGGAAGCTTATATGCTAAATGAAAGCAATATGAACAAATTAATTCAACAGATTCTATAGAAAAATTACCCTGGCAGAAAGACTAGGAGCACCCAACGTTCTTTTCCCCAAAAAGGTTTAAAGCTGTACAAGTTCACTCCTGATACACAACATAACTCTGC
>CM070033.1:148597642-148619794 GCA_036250615.1 Ptychadena robeensis
CCCCCCCCCCCCCCCCCCCCACCTTTTCTTACATGCGTGCACTGATCTCATTCCCAGCAAAACAGTGTAAGAATAAAAAAATTCTTCTCTTACAACATTGTTTTCCAAACTGATCCTCAAGCCACACAAACGGTTCAGGATTTACACATAACCTTCATCATGCACAAGTGGTGTACTTAATGTATTGTGGTATGTATTAGGGTTGTGTAAAAATGCACAATACATGTTCACTGTTGGTTATAGTTGAGTGCAAGCTTGGAAGAACTCACCCCAAAGTGGCGACATTGACATAGATGCATGCACCCCCTAGCTATATCTTCCACGGGACCCCCTGCTATACTAATGCTAACCATACACACGCAAATTATTTATAGATCCATGTTAGATTCAATAAGTCTAACATTGAACGATTTGTAAAACAATCGATCCCTCTCCAAAGCCCCAAAGTTTTGTATCATTCAGTGTCTTTATAATATTTTATGGTTGTTATAAATGATAAATATGTGTGCAAGGCAATACCTGTGTGACTGATATTTTGCTGTTATTTCATTTTTGTTCTAGTGCCTTTAAGGCTTGCCACCCGAAGATCAAAAGCTTCTATTTTGCTGCTGACAATTTAGATGATATGAATAGGTAAAGAAAACATGCTGTGTGTTTATACTTGAAGTGTTGTTCTATTCTTGGAGCAAGCCGTTGTTTTCAAGTCATAGGTATATGTAATTATCTAAGGATGACATCATTTCCCAGCTATTTTTCTGCAGAGTGCTTTCTTTGTGCATATGGGGTAGAATTCAACCATGTAGTCGCCTGGAGCCGAAATATCTGCTTCATATACTGGCTAACAACATACCATGGTTAATAAGACATTTTAAACCTGCTTATCATAAATGTGGGTAATCTGGAATCGATTCAATTTAAAGTGCTTGTTAATTAATGCTGTGTGGATAGAAAGGAAGAATTGAATATATAATCATAACTGCTGTGACCATATCTGCATTTGACAACTTCCATGAAATCTTAAAATTAGACCTGAGCACTGGACATCCATTTTTTAGATTTGACAACAAATTGGTCATGCATTTGTTAATACTTATATAATAATACATTTAATAATACCTCTTTAGCCTGTTTAGTGTTGGTGTTTCCAATCAGAGATAAAAATGTGTCATCTATCAGACATTTCTAAGAAAGGAAAATAACATAAGCATGTGGTTTAATGAATTTGTGTGTGTGTATAAAAGAAAGTAATGTATAAACTACATGCAACACTCTCCTTACATTTTAAACAATACCTCCAGGAGATGCCTATAACTTTCTGACGTTGAAACCATATAAGTTTCTTAACATAATATTTTGAAACTGTGGCCTTAAGCTTTTGCTATTTTTTAAAATGGTCCTATCTGATCTTATCTTAAATTCTAGTCCTATTGTCGAGTTACTTTCTTTTAAGTAGCAAATGTCAAACCAAAAGTGTATTTTTGTTCAGTTTAAGAAATTAACACATGCCAGCATGCCAACAGTGTCATAAGACGTTTTTTCAATTTAACTTTACCTTCTGGTGGTAATCCTGACTTTGGCTCGGTTTAGACTTTACCAAAAGTCACAACCCTGAACCACATTCAGGATTGACTTCCTCTTCCAAGTGAGCCGCAGGTGTCCTCCTGCAATGTCTGTTTGACGTCTTCTTCCTGGATCTATTTATTTGTTAAAAACCTGATAACCCCAGGGATGCAGGGGGAGCCCATGCTAGCTGTATTATAGGACAGTTTTAGGTGCTTAAATTTCTTAATATTTGTGAATTTCACTGTCTGGTTACCTTACTGTATATCTGTGAACCTTATGGTGATTGGATCAAAGTTAAAAAAAAATATGCCATATATTTTGCTGCTAAAGACACACAATCCAACCGTGTAAGGCTTTGGACTGGTAGAGCAAATATACCTGAACTTAAAACCACACACTGTGAAAGGTGTTTCTCCACTGTGTGTGTCGGCCACAGGCAGCTTTTGACACGGATTTGTCTCCTCTGTGTATGTCAGCTGCAGGCAGCCTGACACTCTGAGGTTTTGTATCCGTTGTGCGTAGCAGCCAAGCACCCTCTGACAGCTTCCCCACATGCACCTCTATATACATCTGAGTACAGCTGTTTATAGGGTTATGTCTTCTCTTGTCAACTTGTGCATCTTGTCAACCACAAAATACAGTATATACAAAGCCTTGCATAACTTGACATATTTCATGAATTGGGCAGTTGTTCTCCTCTTTGGCCTGTAGATGAGGCTATGCTTCTAGCAAGTGCAAGGGCTTCATAAATGTACTTCAATTATCTCCCTAGAGCCTTTAATTATTTCATGTATACTGAATGACATCAGGTTAGATTTGTCAGTGGAAGAAAAATATATGCAGGAAGTGGCCACATCTAAGCAGGTAAAATGTACCATCATTGACATGCATAAAGCACAAGGATCTCTTACTTCATCCAGATGGGGCATGAATGTCATTGAAATAAATTTCTACTAACATTTTTATTAATTGGTATTGCTTTTTGAATAACTTGGTAACATTTACAGTATTGGCTAGCTTGGGAGGTGTCAATAGGACAGAGGAAATAAGCCTGTGAAAAAGATTTTGATTCTTGGGAGCCCTATAAAAGTAAAGAAAAATAGAATAAAATACCTGACCTGTGCCCAAAAGTGATGGACAGGCATTTTAATACCCTTTAAAACACACCTGAAGGTAAAATCTGACTGGTTAATAAACTGAAAAGTGGGTAGAGCAATCTGTAATAATTAAGTCAGTGCATACATCCTCCAGTGACACGCTTAGCCTCAAAGGTTCACCTACTCATACCACAACCATAAACATCCATCAAATGCTTACAGCAGCCAAGGCCTCCCATTCATTAGATGTTAGGGGCCATCAACTTAAATGTTTATGGTCTGCAATGTTTGTGGTCTTTCGGTGTTGACAGCAAAAAAACTGTTACATGTGTAACAAATTTTATATATATATATATATATACCTTTTTGCAGTCGCTTTCTGATTTTTTTGTGGTATTGGCTTTCACACAAAACAATATTGCAGAGAACATAATACCAATATAAATAAAAAGTAACTGCTTATGGGTATAAAAAGACATCGGCTAGACTGCATTTAGGGTATGTGACCTACCTGAGTAAAAGCATTCATCACGAAACAGTAATTTGTTCATATACCAGGAGAAGCTGAAAGGGATTAATTACATTTCATGTATTAAAATCAATATCCGTGTATGTTTCCTGTGAGCTTTGTACTGCCAGCTTTAATGCACTGTATTTATTGCTCCCCTAAACCTGATTGTCAGATTTTGAGCAAAATATAGGATAGTGAAGGGTCAGGAATCCAGTCATGTATTACACAGAATTCTCAAAGGGACTCTCTCTCATTTCTGAATGAAGGGACAGAATGATAAACTTAAGGTAGCCATACACAGGTGGATTTCACACTCGATTCCTGGCTGATCGATCACCAGGCGCGTGCACGCCAATCGATCGGCGAGGAATTGAGTGCAGCCCACCTTGACAGATCGACCCCCAAATCGGATCTGCCAGGGAACCAACCTGTCGGTGTTTTCTGGTCGACTGGTAACAGAATCGTCCAGGAATCGGTGGCCTAAGGTGGTTGGGCACAGACTTGTATGGTCGCTGGCCCCCCTTGAAACTAATGGCATCGGCCAGAGATTTACGGACATGTCCGTTCTGTGGCCGAACGAGCTTTGGGGCGACAGGGATCTCCATATAGGCACCCACAATCGGTGGTCGATTTTGCCGGCGGCCGCAAGCGCGAGCCGCACGTTGTGTGTGGGGGTCCCTTACTTTCATTTGTTCTATATCTGTGAGATATAACAGTGTTTTAGGCAGAACTTTCATTTGAAGCCCAACTTTAGGCTTAGTAATAACAAATATCAAGTTGTTCTGATGGCAACCTTAGCCTACAATTCTTGTATGGATGTCCAAAAAAACTATTTGAGGTTTATGAAGTGGTAAGTACGTCAAGGTGGATGTGGATAGCCTACTGGGACTTCAAAGGACTCGATATATGATATACTTACAATACATTAAACGCACTAAAATTTTAAAAACCGATGCTAAAATATAAAGTATTTTTTACTTCTGTTGCAAACAGATAAACCCCAAACTTTTCCTATAACTGTATGATAGAAATATTTAAATTTGTGTATTTGAGTCAATTCAACTCATTGCTTTCTTGTCTTGTCTGGTTGTCTGGACTTGTGATGGGGTATGCCACAAGGGGTGAGGGGGGGGGGGGGGGGGGGGGGGGCGGCAGGGCCGGCTAGGGCAGCTGAGTTGGCTGTTCCATGTGTAGCCCAAATTCATTATTTAGTGATTACTTGTATGGATGTCATGGGGATAGAAGGCACAATCTCTACAATGGTAACAGAAGTGTTAACTCTCCTTACAAATTTTTCTTACAACTCAACTATGTAAAATTGTTCCCTAAGCACCAAGGGTGAAAGAGAAAGTGTGTTAAATAATATTTTCCTACTCTCTCTACATTATGATGGCGGTGTCCATGATGTGCCCATACATGGTTTTATATTTTTGTTCAATGAACTTAAAATAATAAATGTTTAAGTTGATCGACACAAAAAAGATTCCCACACACCTGGGATGATTGACAAAAAGTGAAAGCGAACACTGATCCAAGTAAAGGAAACTGTTCTCATCCTTTCACTGTCCTATCACAGGTTTGTATAGGTCCAGAATGGTCTGGCTTCAGTAAAAAGAAAGTTGAATGATGCTGGTCACCATACTGAGTGCACCTAGTAAAAGAAGAAAGAAAGTGCTGTGGAGTGAGGCTAGAACTCCCCTCCAAAAAGGATGCAGAGGGCCCTTACGCACCCATTGAAAACCAATGGACAAACACTTGGCCAATACACAGCCGTGTGCACGCCAACAGGATACGCTTATAGATTTTCATTGAATGCAGCCCACATCACACATGATACATGACATGTGCCACATTGCATAAATAAAAAGTTGGTAATACAAGTCTGTCACAGTGTGTGTGCCCCACTGATTTGAATGGTAAGTGCTTGTGTTTTTCCCCAGGATCGGCAAGATAGTGCAGGAAAAAAACATAGTTGCATTTGCAGTCACAAAATCTGCATCCGCTCGCGCAGACAACGCGTGCAGCCTCATGCTAAACCGCATGGGTTGTGGTTGGTAACGGCCGCGCGGATAGAACTGCATCCATCCGCATCTGTCTGCTGTAGTGGAAAGCCCCAACACTGTCAAAATGCACTTAATAGCTTTTTGAGGCTGCTTGTAACTGACAATATTATGATTTCAGAATCTTTCTCTGACCCCATAACCATGTTTTTGTTCACCCTTGTCATGTCAGGGGGAAAAAAAAAGATGGATGGAAGTACTGCAAACGAATGTTAAGCTGACAGAGGATGACTTCCAGAATTAGATATTCAAAGTCAGAAGTGTTGGCTAAGACAGGGAACAGGTTTAGTTTGTATAAAGCAATGTACTCAGTGGTGATCGGTTTGTTCCATGGGCTCTGCTGACACTAATGAGCAATCGCCTATGAATTAGCAAGTCATTCTCCGACTATTTGAAGGAGCAGAGCGATATCAGCCGGTCAGTTGATTTGGCTTGCCTGACCCCCTGTCATAAGACAACTTTGGCAGCTACAGTTAACAGCTAACAGGATTTTATTACAGGTCATATCCAGGTGATAAACCCTATGTACAGATTCATGCATAAAAAAAGAGAGCAAGGTCATCCAGATTGCACATCAAGGCCATGCTTGTCTGTATTAATATAGAAACACCAGATAACAATGGCAACGGCAAACAATGTCAAAGAGTAACTGCAGCAACAAGAAATAAAATAAAAAAAATTAAGAAAATAAAGAGCACTGGTAAAGAAAAATACATCTCTAATCCAAAGTGCTGGTATTTTTCAAGAAAGGCTGGGCTCACGCTGCTACAGTTTGCACCTTAGTACACCAACAGTACCATTTATTTTTAATAGTACCCAACAGGTATTTATGCAATTTTTGCAATTTTATATCTGCATTTGCTTGTTTTTGTTTTGCAGATGGATTAGTAGAATTAACTCGGCTGCTTCTGCTTATGTGGAGAGAGAGCGGATTAAACAAGATCAAGGTAGCCAAAAATATTTTAGAGGGTCCATTAATGGAACACATCAAATCATTACTCATTTTTTTGTGCTTTTGAGCAGATGATGTGCATTAGCTGTACTAAAATGAAAAGTATGTTTTAAATGTACATTGCCTTTAAAGGGTTCATTTTTAAGTACAAAGTCACTCCAGTACAAAGAGTTTTTTATTGTCTTTGTTTAACCCAAATTTTAGTTTTACACAAAAAAGGACATGATTCCTTGCATTCCAGTCTTTTTTTATATTATACTATTAAGGATGAAGCAGGATTATGAAGGGAACCAATTATTGGAACAGGAAAACAGGGCGTAATCTTGAGGACAGAGATGGGCTCTCATTTGGAAAGTTTCCAAGATATTAAAATCCATAGATCTGGTTTAACAATGCACTTTACTCCCATAATACCAAGTACTGTAAATTAGGCGATAAGCAATAAATTAAAGAAGGTAAACTGAATATAGCAAGCCCCAAAACATACACATCTGCATGGAGGGTCATGTTGTGGCATATTAATTGTGTCGCTCCTGGGGAAATTGAGCCAACATCTTTTTACATTGTTTCCACATGTTATTAAATATAAAATATAAAAGCATTACGGGATTAGATATGGGAGATAAGTCGGAAATATACCTGCTACATTGCAACAACCTTCCATCCAAATGGTACAAAGGCTTGTTTGTATGTCATCTCCTGAATGCAGCAAGAGCACTTATATGGAAACAAACTCACCTAGTCTGGTAGCATGGATGGACAGAATAGTGAAAATACATCGAATGGAAGATTTGACTGTGACATTACATAATACAGATTGGAAAATTAGGAGAATTTGGCTTCAATGGGAGGAGTTTACTAAAACAAAAATTGAATGGAAGGAGCATGTTATGCATGTTATATTTGCTGTGGTCTGTAAACCCTTGTGAGGGTGCAGTTACAATGGATAATCTAACACAGTGGTTCGCAACCTGTGGTTCAGAACCTCATTGGGGGTTGAAGGACTACTTTACAGGGGTCGGCGAGTTTACTAAAACTATCTAACTATCTAACGGGGTGGGAAGTTATGAGGGAGAGTAATGCCCCCTTCCCTTATATTTTCACACCCAGCCTGTGCAAATGATGTACAGGGTGGGAAGGGAGGGGACTGTACACTTACCTTATACTGCCAGAAGTTGTGGAGTGTCACGGTATTTAGATTGTGGAAGTGACACTTCCGGTTGTGCCAAATACCGGAAGTGACACTTTGTCACTTGATGAGATCCAATCTCTAAAAAGAAATGAGAAACAATGATCTAACAGGAGATCAAATCATTCATCCTCTCACTATAATAATCATGACATAATGTTTTGTTGCAGTCTTGCTATACCTTCACAGCTCAAAAACATTAAAATGACTTCCCTTAAATTCCTGTCCAGGCAGAAACTCAGAGAAATCTCCTTGATGGAGATAAAGACTTCTATCAAAAACTTTCCTGTTCACACTATAGCACAAAAACCGTTTAGCTGGAAGTGGACTTTATTTATTTATTGCATAAGTCATGTCCAGTTTAACTGAAATAGTAATTGAATGATTGAACAGGCTGGTCACAGGTCTGACACATCTAGAATAATGAACCGGTCTGACACATCCAGAATAATGATCTCGGGCAGACATTAAAAAACTGATGTTTGTAAAGCAGGTGATTTTGTGGCCTATCGATTGGTGTCCACATTCACGGTAATGGATCGGCCACAAAATTGCCTGCGGATCGCAGCTGCCCATATATCTCATGTCCTTTTTCTCTGGCCAATAGAAAATAATAGGCCGGCATACAAAGGGTGCGCTACGACTGAACAACCGACTGCAGCGGGATGATGCCATCATGCTGCAATCAGCTGTTCGAGGATCAATGTTTGTATGGCCAGCTTAAGTCATGTTTAATTTGAATGATGCCATTTTTATTGATATTGTTAATATATAAGACACATAATATGCAGTTGCATAGATCATACTAAGGATGTTTGTGATATGCAAAATCCATGAGGTTTTTGTCATCTTTTATACATTATTTATACGGTTTGCCCAGTAGTTCCCATCGGTAAAATTTGTTGGGATAACCAGTGATCTGTTCATTAATAGGTCTTTTATTTGGTATCTCTTAATTTATTGAACATAAGCAGTCCTTCTAATGTTTGTAACAAAGATAATTATAGCTGCAATGTGTACTTTTTTTTGTAGACTACTGGAGTGAGAGTGATCAAGAAGAAGCAGAAACTCCATCAACTCCGAAACAAGACAGTCCCCCTCCACCGTATGACACATATCCACGACCAGCTCCAGTAAGAACCCTAAAATATATTCACTAATTTAAAGACTATTTCAGACATGCCTTTTATTTGTACATGTCAAACAGTTTTCTATGTTTGCTGTTCTCTATGTGGACTGAGCATAGCTGACACGTGGTGGCATGATTCATTACATTTCAAAGTGACAGCTAGATCAAGCAAATATTTTAATCTCGAGGAAATAGAGAAAAGGAAAGGAGGATGGCAGTACCCATAAACAGCAACTGAATATTCTCCATTCACTCTATTCATTCCAGCAACATGATCCCCTTTTTTCCACAAAAAATAAATAAGGTTGAAGTAACTGGATTGTCAAACTATACACATGGTGCAGTGCATTTTTTTAATTGTCTGGGAACACAGTACAAGGAACTTTGTGGTGCATTTTAAAAACACATGCATTTTTTTTTACCGCACACGTTTTTTTACTGCACACATTTTTACATAGACATCCAATGTTACCATTCACACTGTATGCATTGTGTTTTTAAAAAACACTGTTTTTCCTGCATTTTTTATTGATTTGTTCAAAAACGCAAACACAGTTATAATGTAAAAAACGCCTGTGTTTTTGTATATATGCAGAAACGCATGCCAATAAAAAATGCATGCCTTTTTAAAAAAAAAAAAACGCATATAGTGTGAAAGGGCCTTATTTCATTCCATCAGATCTAGTAGTTACATGTAAACACACAAATGTCTCTGCTGTGATCTTAAACCACCTCAGCGGTATTCTCTGAAGTGTTTATTTACCCAAATTGGTAACCCCAAGCCACACTAGGTATTTCTTACCCATTGCAGCCCATGCCTGAGCCATCCTGCAGCGTCAGAGTCCTGTTTCCCCACTACATGACATTTTCCCCTTACCTGGGCAGTTGGGGGGTTGTCCTGTATTGTATTACAGGTATAGGTGTCCCAGGTCTTCACATTCCTGTCATCATTGATAACGGCGAAAATGTGCATGGGAGGGGGGTTTAGGCTGCTGGAGTGTGAGGAAGATACAAACTAATTACACGCTAGTCTGTTTGTTCTTTCATACGGCGGTTAGACACAGTTTTCAGAATTACTGGACCACAAGACTAAATAGATGTTCAGAAAATGTTTGTCAGTTAAAGGTGGAATATATGATTTGGTTTTCCAATTCTTTGCGTTGATCTGACGGAGATCAAAACATTTTTACTGTTATGATCAACCAAAAGTGGTCGAAATCTAAAATAAAATCAATTAAGCCATGATTGGGCATGTCTGTAAATTTCCATCAATTGTACAAGCATCCGACAGGTTTTCTATGTATTTCCATAGCTTTCTTTCCAATGAAGTAGAAATGCTCATGACTTTTGATCAACAAACCTTTTTATATCCAAAATTTCCCATGCTACTGAGCATGCCCAAAAGTGTTATAGTTTTTTTTTTTGTTTTTATTACATATAAAAGTTTGTTTTTGGGCTTTTGAAAGGGATTGATTGGTGTGAAATGTCACTTAAGCAGGGAACACACGTGTAGATATGGGCCAGATCGATGGCGACTTTAAGCACCGTGCGCGCTGACGGTCATCTACCTGGCCCATATCTAACTTGGCTATCCCTGTTTTCGAGCAGGGTTATAACCGTAAACAACGGTTGATGTCTGTTGCTTTGCATGGGGACCGACGGGTGCTGTGTCTCCAGCTCCTCCGATATCGGTCAGCAGCGGATGAGGTCAGGGAACCTCCAACGGCTCCAATATCGTGTTTCCTACTTTAGTATAATAAAAACTAACAGCTGATTTTGCAATTGCACCATCAAATCTAACATTAACCTAGGAGAAATTGATGTGTGTATGGCTAGCCTAAAGATCTAACAACCAATTTTCTTAAAATTACATGAAATGCTCCTCAAAATTCTTAAAAAGCAAGTGTCCTTAGTAAAGACATTGAAAAAGGAAGTCCAAAGTATATATAAAAAAGTATTTGTGAAGACAATGTATTATATTGGGGTTTTAAAAAGCAAGCTTTTCTGTAAGTCTCTTTGGACAGTCATGAGCTAGTTGTGTGTTGGCCCTGGCAGGTCTTTTTTTTTAATGCAACACAATATGAGAAGACCTGTGCCATAGGTGAATCGTCATAAGGTCAATATCCTCTTAATAGGACCGTAGATTATTGCGATATATTTCTTAAAGGGTTGTAGAAGAACATTAATGGATAAAAGATTCGATCTACAAATATATTTGATTTCCATGGATGTATTTAGAAAGTCAAAATCGTTTTTTTGGCTTTGTAAAAAAACATTTTGGAAGTCTTTAGAACATTTCTCATAGAGATAGCAGCTTCTTCTAATTGGCTTAAATCAGGGCTTGTTGCAATGCGATTGATTATCTAGCGAGAGTCCTGTGATACGGTTTACATTCATTTATTAGACTTAAACTAATAAGGCAAACAAATGCAAGTGCTGCATGTATTATCTGATTGCTGTTGGAGTGCCATGGGATCCTTAAAATCAAGGGAGCTCTATTATGGAAATCCCATTTTCTTCAGAAAGCAGATTGGACTCTGAGAGAATTCAAAAAATAGTTTGGGGTTTTATAAAGTGCTGATGCCGGCTATGTACCGTTAGCAGTTTCCTTTATATAACCAAGTCATAAGTTTTATTACATCACATGTATATGTTATTGAGAAATTGAAAATATGAGTGTTGCTGCCTAACAGTTATAAATTCCAGTCAACTATATTCTTGGGCACTTGAGACTTTCTGCCATCTTAAATGTATCCTATGTTGCAAATTATGAATAAGGCTCACAAATGATGGCTGCACACATTTAAGGTCCCCATACACGGGTTGATTTAAAGTGTGATTCCTGACGTCACCAAGTCGACCTGATCGTTCATTTATTGAGCAGGTATTGACTCGTATATGGGCACCCTTAGATTTCTTCCAGGGGTCAGAGGACTGAATAAAACACAAAGAATCACTTGAAAAGTCCCGCTTTACCTTCCAGGAACAGTGTTTTTCATTAAAGGCAAAGTCAGTTTTAAGCTCATAAATATTGTTGGACAACTTAGGTTGGTGGCTTCAGGCAGCAGAGACGAGGACTGATGAACTAATTATCCAAATTGCTACATCAACTTCTAAAAATGTGTAAACTTCTCCTATCCACAATAATCTAAGCTGGATTAGAACCAATGTTAACCAGACAAGTAAAAATGATGATCCCAAAAGTTGGGGCTTTTCTTTAAAGGGACAAAGATATTCTATGCCTAGATGATGGGATGGGTGATGAAGATGTAGAAGTCTACATAAAATGTTGTTATGCAGCTTTTTCTATTTAAACAGCAGTGTATACACGCATTTTACAGCAGGTGCTGCTGCGGACAGCTTTGCCTGGTCTTTCCCCTTTCAGTCTTATCAGCCATATTAATTGGCAGGTCCAGTATGACCTTCCTGCGATGGATGGTATTTAATCCTACCTTGAGTGCCAGCATGTATTATGACAAAACAAGATTATACCAATTGCTAGCACAACAGGTGGAAGTTTTAATGGCAGAATCTCTATTACAATAACAACCTAACTTTTATCAATATCTTTTACAGGAACACTTAAGTCCTGCTTTCAAGTTACAGCCTAACATACAACAATGTCTTCAATGTATAAAAGGAATAGTTTGTTAAATTTTGTAAGATAGGAGACTTTATTCTTTCAAACCATATCAGTTTTATAGTGGTAAAACCGGCAGTGTGAGTATTGTAGGAAAGACAACATAAACCTTACCATTTATCATTTTTTGCTTGCCTCTGGGTGACCGAGGGGGAACATGAAGAGCAATCTTGGTTCTCACTTCGGTGTGTTTTCAGTTCATTCTGAGAGTATGAGTTGTTCCCAGTCAAAAGGATGGCTCGTGCAAGGTGCCCCGTAAGAATAAATCCAATTCCACAGATTCTCCCACAAAGGTCAAGCCCTAAAGTAGCGGAGACGATTTGTAGTGGCACTAATAGCCACAAAACGCGTTGATGTCTCAATTACTATAATTCATGAATAAATTGGATTTATTCATACGGGGAATTGCTCTTCACTTTGCACGAGGCATCCTTTTGACTGGGAACAGTCCTATGGAACATGCACATCAAACTCAGAAAAGAAATCGATCAGTTGTGAATCGATCACACTGTGTTGCGGTACAATCAATCGATGTTTGACTGACTATTGATTTTAAATTGCGTGAAATGATCAAATTGAATGTTTTTGTGTTAAAATCTGTATGTGCTTGTTTAAATTTTTCATTCACCATTCAGAACAAAAATGCTTAGAAGATACAAAAACACAATGTTCAATGTTTATCTTATGTCTCATGTCTTTAAAGGGGAATATTAATGTACACCTACTGTATCGTGATATGAGCTGTATATTAATTGTGGATATTGTGGTCCTGAGACTGTTGCCATGATGATATACTGCAGTGTCTCTGAAGTGTTCTATAGAGACTGCAGTGTATTTCTGGGGAATCTAAGATAATCTATATTATTGATTAAAACATTTAAGAATATATGCGTTACTGGTATCTAGGACTATTTTGTTAAAAGAATTCTGTGTTTAACATCTTTTAATGGAAAGTCCTCTTCTTTCCCTCTTTAGTTAAAATGTTTATTTAAATCCTGAATATTTTCTTTAAAAAAAAGTGGGGTTAAAGTTGACTTAAAGTTATGTTTACCCAGTTGATCAAATGAAAGTTAACATAATGTATAATGTGCAAATTAAATTAATTTGACCATTTTTTAAATGTATTATTGGAACATAACATGGTTATCATCTGCTATGATATCCTTGTTCAGTCAGTCCCTGTTATAAAGCGATGACTCTGTTGTCCCACATGGGGTCTTCAATGGTGACTATAAGCCACTTGCTCAAAAAATACTGGCATCGGCAAGCATGTAGGAAATGACTGGTAGAAATGTTGCCGAATTGATGTGCAACAATGGTGAAGATTAACAAGGAAACAAATAAAATATTGCTATTATATTGCTATATACATGTTGTTCAGCTAGGATTTACTTTTATTTTAACTTTAATCATTTACTTCTGCAGATGACATGTGCCAGTCCATTTGTGGAGCCAAAGCACAGGTTATCTTCCACTGAAACCTCGCAGTCCCAATCATCCCATGAGGAATACCGCCAAGAAGTATCAGGAAGCACCACCGATTCTCCAGTGCGAAAAACAGCAAGCCAAAGGAGATCCTGGCAGGATTTAATTGAGACGCCATTAACCAGCTCAGGACTTCATTACCTTCAGACTCTACCTTTGGAGGACTCTGTATTTACTGACCCTGGAGTAGCCTCACCTGATCACAGACGGCAGTCTACTCTTCCAGCTCCAAAATGCCATCAGCAAGACCACTATGGCCCATTTCCTTTAGTTGAAGGAAACAGATTACAAGTACTTAGTGGCAGTGGGGCAAAGCCTCGCAGTTTTACACTACCCAGAGATGCTGGCTTAAGCCATTGTTCTGTACTTTCACCAGTCTGTATATTGGAACCAACAGAACCACCCCACAAACAAGAGGTACATAGGGAGGAGCCTTCCGAAGATCCAGAAAAAACACATGAAGCAAGTGAGTATTTACATTATTTTGATCAAATCTATGAAGCTCACATATAAGCAGACAATCCAATTTTCATCTGAAATTGCCACTAAAAAGCTGTTTATAAAATTCTCTCACCTTTTGGGATGGAAAATGTTAGAAAACACTCTACGCTTTCTCCTGCAGGGGATGTCACAGTCCTGCTACTGCTGGTTGTCACAGTCCTGCTACTGCTGGTAGGGTTCTAGAAATGCTGAGGTTGCGAATTTGCTCTATTTTGTTTCCCCAAACAATGTTTTTTGTTTTGGGGTATTTGGGATGGTGAGGGGGGGGGGGGCTTGATTTGACAATTTACTGCAAATTCTAGTATAAATCATAGCACAGATGACATCAGCAATACAGCTATACTTCACGCTTCAAGATCACAGATACAAAGAGTTCATTATGTTATCAAATACTGAAAAGAACATTAGAAATATGTAGCGTATAATCTATTCACATCCTGGCATTCAATTATGAATACAAGATACTTTTAAAGTAATTAAATTCAAAGTTCTAATTGAATGCACATTCACAGCCAGCTCTATGTGATAATAGCAGCCTCTCTTATAGTATTTACATTTACATTGTGCTTTACTTTAAGAAATGGTTTTCCCTTTTGTAAGGAACCTAATTGATCTATTTATACAAAGGAATTGAAAAACTCGCAGTAGGACAGAAAGTGTGCACAACAATATAAAAGAAACCTTTATTCACTGAAATAGGTTGCCCCCCCCCCCTAAAATTGCTACTCTAGTTACCTGGGCACCTCAAGCCTTAATACCTTTTAGGAAACTGACCCAATACAAGCAAGTAGTCCAAGAATGTCTGTGTGAATCGCATCAGTAGCCTAGAAGCTATTAACACTTAGTAACTAAAGCCATTATTTCTCTATATAGGTTTATATTAAATGCCATTATAAAACAGTATTGTATATGAATTTCCTTAGGTTTTCTCATCTTTGCATTCTACCATATTTAAATGCAAGCCAATCTATCCAGCAAAAATCCTAGGGCTGTAGGAAGAAACAATATGATTACTATGAGCTGGGAGTTATTGTTTTGTTTCTGTGTTGCCGATCCTCAAAGTTACTTATGTTACCTAGAATGCCATAACTCCAAGATTTCTCCTGGTTGGTAATGGTAGTAAACTGGCTGTGCACTACTCAATGGGTGCATGATCAGCTCAGTAATCAGTATCTTCCTGATATGGACCGTTCAGCTGAATTACTCATGTTCATGGGCCAGCATTCATGTAGAAGTGCTTACTGGCCGTCACCTAGCCCTATACTATACTATTTGTTAGTGTTGTGTAGTAAGGCAGTAAGCGGTAAGGTAGTATTTGCCAGAGAGCAATCCAGGCTAAATGTCTGCCATCCAATAAAGATTCATATGGAATTATAACTTCATCATCAATATATTGATTAAATATTTAACGTTTATTAGATTTTATGGTTAAACAGCAATTTGTTGCTTCTACTAGAATAGTGCCACCTCATTTTGAAGAGATTCCTATTCCTGATGTTTTTTATTGTTCCATAATCTATTGAAATTTTTAAGCAATATTAGAACCATTCATATAATAGGTAACTGAGAGAAACACCCCTGATTGTGTTATTGATTCCACTAATGTTTCCTGCACAGCTTAACTTGCATAAAATGAGAAATATGAGCATGTGAGCAAGGAATTCATATACTACTGTTTTATATTTATCTGTGTGTGTGTGTGTGTATACACGCACACATACATACACAGTATCTCACAAAAGTGAGTCCACCCCCTCACATTGTGGTAAGTCATTTAGAATATATTTTCATGGGACGACATTGAAGATACAATGTAAAGGAGTCGGTGTACGTTTGCATAGCAGTGAAAATTTGCTGTCCCCTGAAAAAAAATACAGCCATTAATGTCTAAACCTCTGACAATGCTAAGTGAAAAAAGTCCAAATTGTGCCTAAAGTGTCAATATATTGTGTGGTCACCATAATTTTCCAGCAGTGCCTTAACTCTCTTGGCAATGGAGGTCACTAGAGCTTCACAGCTGCCACTGCCATCCTTTTCCACTCCTCCATGATGACATCACGGAGCTGGTGGATGCTGGAGATCTTGTGCTCCTCCACCTTTTATTTTAGAATGAAACTCAGTAGGTAGGATGTGCAGACATGCTTGTCTATTCCAGCACCTTTACCCTCAATTTCTTTGGCAAGGCAGTGGTCATCTTGGAGGTGAGTTTGGGTTCATCAACATGTTACTGCCCTGCCACCCAGTTTCTCAAAAGGGGGTGGGGGTCATCATGCTCTGCTTCAGTATATCATAGTATATGTCAACATAAATAAATTGTAGCTCCCCAGTGCCTGAAGCACTCATTTAGCCCAAATCATAACCCTCCCACTACTGTGTTTTGTAGGCATGAAGGTGTCACCTGATACACATCTAAACTAAATAAATTTAACTTGGTCTCATCAGATGTTTCCAGTAATCCATGTCCTTAGTCTGTTTGTCTTCAGAAAACTGTGTGCAGACTTTCTTGTGTATGATCTTTAGAAAAGGCTTCCTTCTGGCATGAGAGCCATGCAGATCGATTTGATGCAGTGTGTGGTATATGTTCTGAGCACTACAGGCTGGCATCCCCCCTCTAAAGCAATGCAGGCAGCATTCACATCCAAGCCCTCGTAACAATTACAAGTAAGGCTATGTTTCCACTTAGGTGATTAATCGCCTGCGCTGGCAGTTTATCGCCTGTGGTGGCGATTTTCCATCCTATCAATGGGGACAAGCCCATTGAAAGTAGTGTAGGAAATTCTGCAGGTGATTGAAAAACCCCTAAGTGGGAACATAGCCTAACATGATACTGGGGATGGAAAATTACCTCCTGGACAGAATTTGGAGTATTTTTAAATTGGGGATGTACTCACTTTATTAGACATTATTGGCTGTTTGTTGGGTTATTTTAAAGGGACAGCAAATTTTCCCGGTTATACAAGCTATGTACTGACTACTTTACATTGTATCAAAGTGTCATATTTTTTTGTAAAGTATTTACCAAAGTGTGAGGGGTGTACTCGCTTTTTTGAGATATTGAATATGATTTCTAATAGTGAATCTTTAAGTAACACAGATTAATGCTATATATTGTATACCAAAGGGAACAGACAGATATACATTTTCTCCCATGTGTAAAGTTGCTGCACACAACACTCTGCAGATGTAACTCTTGTTTGATGTATTTTATGTGCGTTGTATGTGCATTCGACGACTAAAGACTGCTTATGTTGTTCTGTTTTGTGTAGATCAATGTGTTCATCCCACGTGATAACAATGTGCAGCTGCTTGAGGTTCTTTATTACAATATCCTGTGATGTTGCCATAAGTAGAACTGTTTGATTCTGTCTTATGTAATTATGAAAGCATTTGTTTGGATTCTGATTTGCATGGGATACAGAGAAAGAACCGGATGTGCCAATTCTTTCAAAGGGTATGGATTTCTAAAGAACAGTACACCTTTACAGAGCGATGACCACCATTGTTTAGATTCAACATTTAGGCCCTGAATTTAGTTTTCCTATGTGGTTGTATTATCCATCCTCTGTGTGTGTCAGGGCTCTTCTGTCTCTTAACTATAATCAATTTTATTAAAGAAGCCATTGCTGTTTTTGCCTTTTTAGATATGATGAATGGGTTTATATTTAAGTATTGTGTTCCAGTTTTAAAAAGTGTTCAGACTAAGGATCACTAGAAGTGTTTGGATGCATATAATGGCATAAACATGCTGCCACCCCCACAGTGCTGCAAGAATTTCTTCATCCACAGCTAACATTTTATCACATAGTGTAGCTGATATATTTTTAGGATAGGAAATTTGGTTTCTTGGGAAACTGGCAGAGACAGCCTCACCCCCAAAGCACACACATGAAAAAAAACAGTTTCTGAGATGAGCGAGTTATAGCCATAGGTGGGTATAGCATTTATACATACTTTATTGCTTTCCAATTGTTTACTGGTATTTAAGGGCCCATTTTTGATCATCTGGATTCTGGAGTATACCTTTGTCTCTAGCAAGAGACACGGTTTAATTCCATTACAGTTCCCCTGTGTTGTAGTTTGAATTGGACTATTTTCTAGCACATGGTCATATTGAAATGTATTTTGTTTTTTGAATTGTAAAGTTTTCATTGTGTAAAAAGGTGGCATTGATCTGTCTATCTTGATTGGTGTGCTAAAAATCGTTCTTACTCCGTTGTCCTTTTTTTCCCCACCAATAACAGTATAAGATTTTTTGTTGTTGTAGAATTAACATGGGAGCGATTATTATCTACCGAATTTTCCATGCAAAGCCCAGAAGCTGTTTTACTTGATTGGCTCCATTTCAGTCTGCATACATCAATTTGCATCTAACTGTTGACATTTGGCACATCTGATGCGTTTTGCAATAGAGAATATCTATATCTAATTGAATACAATCTATTCCGATCAGTCTTGCAGAATTTGGTTTAAGATCATATGCCTTAAGGCCATCGAACTACGATCAAAACACTAACCTCATGGAGAAACCGATATTTGATCAATGTTGGTTCGATTTATCAAAAGCATAATCAAAGGAAGACCATCGTAAATCTACCAAAATGTCTGCCACCTCATGTATAAGTTTGCTAATTATTTAAATTGAACCAAAATCGGTCGGAGACATTTTGTTCGATCTAGGTCAATCAAACCATGTGGACAGGCATCGATTTGCAGTTGATTGGTTAATGTTAATAGAACAGGAAAATGGATACGTGTATGGGGCCTTTGTGCTAGTGTGCACCCAGCCTTAAGGCACAATCCTTGTTCAGCATAATAGGAAGCAGTGCTTGGATATTTACGTTTGCCTCCTAATATTTAAATAAACTGCCGAATTGTTTTAAAAATTATTTTCCAAGATTACGTTTTTTTTAAATATCACGAAAGCGGAAACCATTCTGCCCAATTTTTAATCCATTGATGGGATTTACATTAAGCTGGTAATTTACATGAGTATAAAAAAAAATTTAATTTGATTTCTTTATTTAATATTTGTTGAAAAATGTAATACACAATTAAGACTTGGTACTTTTGCATTTCTAATGCTGATGTTTTTGCATATTTCAGACTAATTAATGTCCTTAAATTAAAAACCGAGGAGCTTTTTTACAGTGTATTCTTATATACCCATCCCTAAATGAGTTTTTTGAATGTCTTCCCGGTCTCAGTAGTTTGAAGATTAGTTTCGCTTAGCATGCTTTCCTGAGTTGGAACTATTGAAGCTCATTGATGTATGATTGTCTTGCTGTGCACCAGTAGACTGAGGTAATTAGACATGGCAGGTCAGCTGTCACATTAGGGAAAAGAGCACTTTTCTGATTGTTTTATCTTTGGACACCTAGAGTGACGTCGGAAGTTGTTTCTTAAGCGCAAGATGTGAGACTAGTGTTTTCCTGGAAATATTTGTACTCCTGTACTACTCTACTGCTTACATGCTTTGTGCTTTGAGTATGTTCCAGTAAACACTTTACTGGATGCGAGTGTTGTCCATTGCATCAGTTCATATTCTTGTATACATTTTAAATCACAGTATTATAGTAGTTACTGAAGAGTCATTTGGATTGCAACGATTCTTCTTTAGTGTAGATAAACTGTAATTTGGTGAAAATCCTCATGTGACCGCAGTGAAAGCATGGTTCGAATAAACTACAGTAAGCCTTAGAAGCACTGCAATTTGAATTGGGTTCCATATTTTTCGCACTATAAGACACACTGGACCAGAAAACGCACCCCAAAGATTTGGAGACAAAATGAGGAAAAAGAAACAGAAAATACAAAGACACAGCCATTCAGATATCAAGTGAATATATAGAATGTTCCAGCAAAGTAGGCAGGACTTCCTCTATATTCCTCCAGCCAAAAGGCCAGTGCCAGGAAAAGGAACTTCACTGCAGGGCTGAACGTGTCTATACAATAGCAGTACCCATTCTCTGAACATGCTGGTCAACTAATGAAGAGACCCATACAATCAGACATTGAACAACTTAAGCTGGGCATAGACGGGCCGATTCTTGCGGTCGGTCGGCAGGGAATTGGGTGCACCCCCTGGTCATATTGACCAAGAATCTGCCGCATGTTGAATAGACAGTGATCCGACATGACAGTAAATTCGGAGCCAATCCCATTAGTTCGTATAGGGACGGCAGTCCCCAGCCGAAGTAATAGCCGTCACACAAAGGGTGCCCGGCCGATTCTCGGCACTCTTGCCGTGCGTGATGACGTCATCACGCCCGCTAGGTCGGCTCGACAGTCGACGGGAAAACGATCCATCTATGCCCACCTTTACCCATGAACTACTATTTTTATATGGGAGGATATATGTTATTATTGCAATGCAGAATGTTAATGTAAGTACACAACTCAAGCTATCCAATTGTAAAATGTGTCTCTCCATAATTTTCACATTTTATTTTATTTTTTTTAAAGCGTGTCTTATAGTCCAAAAAATACAGTAATTTTAAAGTTGGCAGAGGGTAATTTTTGTTGGGTAACATACCAAAATAGTTAAATATAATTTTTGCTGCTTGGACAGTCTACTTTCCACAACAGAACTCTATTTGCTTAAAACTATATTGTGTGATGTGGTATTTTCTGGATCCAAACAGTAGTTATTAACTCCTAATTGGCTCATTCAAATTGGCTCATTGTGACACTTTCTGCCATCCCCAAAACAGCTAATCGGGGATTGTTTAAGGGTAACTGTAATAACTGTCTTTGGAAAGTTTATATTCACATTTAATGAGGATTTAACCTGCCTGGAGACGAGTCCAGCTCAACCAGCCTGGAGATACAAAAAGTGTGCTGGACCAACTGGACCCATTTACTGCTGAACGCTGCCCCACGGCGCCATCTCATCTTCCCCAGAGTCTGCGGCAGCTGTGACCAGCTCTTTGATGCTTCCTGCATCCCCGTGTCACGTACGTGATTTTGCACCGGGTGGCAGCGGGAGTTTAAAATACAAATCATACTGAATATCGTTTCTGCATTCCAGTATGTATAATTCACCTGAATAAATGATCCCTGATGTCCTCTATAGCTGTCTGCTTTCTGCTTCTCTTTTCGGTGTGCTGGACGTGCTGACATCACCCAGGGGCTGGAGCTCAAAGGGTAAATGCATTCAGTACATTGACTTCAATGTACTGCAATGCTTTCCTATGGAGACTGGAAAATTGGACTACCATCTTGTGGATTCAGTGCTAACTTATCTGGTGGAATCTGGAGTTATTTACAAAGCAACTGAACATGGTATTACCCCAATTACTGGAGATATAGAGAAGGATTGAAGAAATATTACACTAAATAATGTACTAGTAGTTTATTCATAAATAAAATGTTAAGTCATGTAAAAAAAAATTATTTATGCAAAAACTTCACAGGCTACCATAATACCCCCCCCCCCAAAAAAAATCTACCTTCTCTACTAATTACTCCACATCTACACCTCCACCCTTTTTTTAAATGTATCTGTTTGACCTGATTTTTGTGTTATCTTGTTAAATTAAATATGAAATAATGTTTGAAAAATATTATATTCAAGATTACTACTAGACGGACATATTTTTGTAAGTTAGTCATTAAAGTCTATGGTACATTTTTGGTACAGAAATCTGGACCTCAACAGTGCGCTAGGGAGGTTAAAGAAACATTTTACACAGCATGGTATGCCTATGGCACTGAGGTGATCGTTTTAAGAGAAAACATGACAGAAGTGTTTTGCTTTTAGATTTTTTATGCAAACTCCATATGACTTGTATGAACATAGCAGGCAGAGCGGTAAAGTAACTGCCCTCTCTAGATTATCTTTTGTTTGCAAAGTCAGCTGGAAAGCCGATATTTGTGTTCTTCTTGTGTAATCTCCACTTTGCCTAGTGGTTTCTTCCTCTGACCTCCATGTCCCTACAAGGCAAGCTAATGATGTAAAGATTACCAAAATGGACCACTGAGTTCTACAAGAGACACAGGAGATAGACACTGTTGGAAATGTCAGTT
>CM070033.1:148619894-148635927 GCA_036250615.1 Ptychadena robeensis
TTATCCCAATTCTTTTATGCCCAGGAAAATAGTGAGATGTCATTGTCCAGTAACAACAGCAGCTAGCCACAAATTCCAGTTTGTCCATTCATAGCCATGCTGGGCACTAAAAGTGTTGCTCTTCTACTGTCTTTGACCACAGCAAAGATTTGGAGAACAAATATTTCTCAGCAGCATATCAGTATATGACAATAAAGAAAACATCTTATTTTCGGCAGAAATGAAGCGTGTTTGTTACATGCTACACTGATACCGCAGTTTGGTTTGCTCGTCTTTTTTTTTTTTTTATAGCACATTAGAAAAACCATCCGTCCTTATAGGTTATTTGATGGCATTATTATTTCTTCTTTCTTCCCTTCCTTGTAAGTGGTAGACTTCAAATACAGACTATTAATCTTGAACTTCCCTAACTAATGACATGTACATTTGCATTATAATTTTATGTCACTCCCTGACAGTCTCCATGGTAACATGGTGTGTATCTTTGAAAAAGCCGACCAGCCGCAGGCTTTACATTTCACGTTTACTCGCGTAGAATTCCTGCACTGAACTATGTGGTGTTTTCCTTCCTCAGCAGTGATTTCCCTATCTCCTAGGAAACATGTTCTAGCTCTTCACTTCTTATCATAGACTCATATTTGAGTGCTGTACACAGTGCCTATTATAGGGAGGTGTTCTTCTACGCTCCTGCACCAAAAGAGAAAAAAAAGCAAGTGGCATCAAACAACCTTTTTAAAAGGGAACCTGTCCTTACAACATAGGAAATATGGAAGTTGAAGAGCAAAGGGTGTAAAAGGAAACCCATGGTCACTCAATCAATGATGCCAATCGCAATGCTTCTCTGCTAGGGTCAATTCTGAAGACTTCTTTTATTCTAATCGCACACGGCAATCGCAGCTGATTGCCTCTATTTAGTTGAGTGGGCTTGTGACAGCCGATTGCCCCCTGATCGTGGTCATAGACTTGAATGGGCATGGTTAAAATCGTTTGACACTTCAGCCGCCCCCATTCACTGTCTATGGGCCCGATCAAGCGAAAAGGGGCAAGATGTGCTGCACAACCCCCCACTTCCTGGCTGAAATCACTTAGCCGCCATTCTAATCGTCGGAGCCAGCGGGAGATCGCTGGGTGCTAGTGATCTCCCGCAGCTCCGCACCATGATTAGAATCATGGCTGATCGCTAGTGGGGGAACATAGCCTTATGTTTTGCATTTTAAAAGTGCGTGCTTTTTTTACGCACATGGTTTTTTACTGCACTCGTTTTTACATAGACAACCAATGTTACCATTCACACTGCATTCGTTGCTTTTTTAAAAACACAGCATTTCCACATGCGTTTTTTAAAACTCCCTGCTGTATGCAATTTTGATTAATGTTTCATGCATTTTTTCATTAATTTGTACAAAAATGCAAGCACAGATGTAATGTGAGAAACGCATGCATTTTTGTATATGCAGAAATGCATGCATATAGTGCATATAGTGTGAAAGAGCCCTACAGGTGAATTGGTGATTACCAAATGATTTACAACCAACCTGACAATGGTTATATTGTTTTTGACATTCTTCAATTTACAAATCAATTACACACAAAAAAACCATAGCACAAGATTTAAATCTTCTCGGGTCACCAACAAAATGTAAGCTAGAAAGTGGCAAGCTTACACTGGAACATGTGTGTGGTACTCCACTAAGTAGCCCACTTTGAATTGCTCCAAAACAGTTTGAGTTAAGGTTTGGGCCACACTTGTAGCTCTTTCATCATTCACTCCGAAATTAATTAAGGAGTAGAAGAGAGCCATTGGCTTCTGCAATGCTCATGCATACTTACTGAAGGGTGAGGCACTAAGAGGAAGCAAGAGCATTCCCCTCATTCCCTATTTCCACAACTTCAAAGCTGGGACTTTGTTTTTTTTTCAAAGGGACTTTGTTAATCAGCCTTATGTCTAGGGAATATTTTAGAGCAAGGACAGTTGTCATTTGCGTTTGCAAATAGCAAGTGTTTGAAGGTTCCTATTTTTTTTTAATGAATATTAGGAGGGATGTGGGCAGTACTGTAATGTAATATCTCCTGACCGCAGTGTAATCTTCGGGCTTGTCCACACAGTCGAAGCTGGCCGCGGGGTGGTGTGGTCCTCCCAACTGCTAGCGGCTATCAAAGATCACTAGTGGTCATGGCTAGCGACTTACTACATATTAATGGAGCTGCTAGCGGCTGGTCGTGGCCCGCGGCCAAAACGCGGGTGCCCGAGTTTCATATGGGGACAGCCCCATTAAAGACAATGGAGGCAGTCCCCACAGGCATTCAACTGTGGGGACAAGCCCTTAGTTTTAGCATTCTACCTCTTCCACAATGCAAGAAAACATTTGCTGAGGACAAAACAACTACTTAAATGGAAATTATACTTAAAATGGCAATTAGTGCCCAGAGCCAGCTGTGCAGATTAGGAGCTAGATCAATGAGTGAAAGAAGTAAAACCACTGGATAATTATGACACCCAGGCAATAAGTCTCCATACTTTTCTTAATGGGTTTGCTTTTTGTCCCCAGTGGACATGATTTTTCATCTCTAGCTCGGTTCCTGCTGTGTGCTGTGGGTCACAATTTCTCAGGCCAGGGATAAATGCTCAGTATGCAAGGCAATCCGAGCAATCACGAATACCTAAAACTCTGAACAAAGTGAACTGGTGTGTTTGTTCTGTCGGAGTAACTGTGTTGGTGATCTAATACAGCTATGCTGAGCTCTAGACGCCATTTGACATTTAACACAGTGCAAGCATGTCTTGGCTATGATGTGAATGATATAATGCAGTAATAACCAATGTTTACAGACCAGCTGGCCTGAGCCATGAAAAGGTCATCCTTATCCTATCTATTAAGCTAGTATTATATGTCAGATCTGCTACTTTATGCCGCGTTACTCTTGAACGAGCCCAAAAAACAATGGAAGTGTAAACATTGAAGTAAATAACACCATCTATTGTAGACATATGGCTTCATTTGATTCACTTTAAATACAAGTCTGACAACTCTAGCTTTAATATAGAACATTTGACACTGTAAAGTAAAAGTTTGTCTGTTACATTACCTCTGATATATACATCGCAGTGATTTTAGATAACATTTCACTAATTCTCATCTGACCTCTGAAAGGGAGGGTTTGCCCGTATTTTATGGAGTGCTGCGAAAAAATATATGCTTTGATCAGATTTAGCACTATTTTTTATATTTGGATTAAAATCGAGGATAACAAAAATTAAATGGTAAATATTTAAATATGCAGAGGAAATGGAGAACATTTAGAATAGTTATATATTTGTTTTGTTAGCAAAATAATTGTGTCGACCTGTGGGGCCCCAGGTTGGGTCGCATACACATCAGCCATGTTGCCCTAGAACCTTAGAAATATCAACATCTAGGAAATGTTCACATTTATGTTTACAGTTGCATGTTAACAGTATGCTTTACTTAATTTTTGTTGGTAGAGGATTCTGGACTTTCTAATTTGAGTGCTGGAGTTGGAGTTGAGTTGGAGTTGAGTGCTGGAGGATTTTTGTGGTTGCGTTTGAGACTGGAGACATACTTCCTCTGATATATTCAGCTATTTAATTAGTATATAAAGGTGGATAATAGGAGTCAACAAATCTGTAATATTGTGTTGTACTTGTTCTAGTTGCATATGCTGGCTGAGAAGGCTAGATAAGACATGTTCCTATTTCTGAACATTGCTCAAGAGAATATCTCCCAAAAACATATTTTGTAGTCTAAATGTTTGTAATTAGTTAATTCTACAGTTTGCTACCCTTGTCTAAACAAGGGCTCCTTCCCTGGGACTATAGGTCTTTAGGACACTTGCGTCAGTTCCTTTCCCTGTATGCACATGTAAAACAGGGATTTGTGGATCCTTGCTTACATACGAGGGGCTCCACTTATAGCTAAGGTAGCCTCTACCTATACAGGATACTTTTTTTAAATCATGAGTACAGTAAATGCAAAAAAGTGTATGCACATATTTTTTTATTATTACATTAATTAAATTACCCTTTAGTCAATTGCTTGGCCTTTCCTATGTATTTCAATGGATTTCTTCTTTCTGATCCGATTCAGCACACATCAGGGGGAGTTGCCATGTGTGAAGTGATCGATCGGGCATGGAATCGTCCAGGAATCGGTGGCCCAAGGTGGTAGGGACAGGCTTAATTGGGCGATCGATCGGACATCCGATTCCCTCTGGCATCGCGGAATCGATCGGATGGGTGATCGATCGGCCATGGAATCGGAACATGTATGGCTAGCTTAAAAGTTTTGATGCTTTGGAGAAAAGGTCTAAGTTGAGTAAAAAGTGGAAATATGGAGACTTAGGCAACTGATTCCCAGAAATAGATCATATTGAGATCCAAGTGGTAAATTAGGGTCCCCATACACCTTCAGATTTCTCTGTCAGATTTCCTTTAGATCTCATTTTGTTTTACCAAAACCATGTAATATGAGGGACTTTCTAAACAATCAAGTCTACCTGTGTTCAATCGCAGAGGACCCGGCACTTCATAGTTGTTGGTAGATCTAAAGGATATCTGACAGAGAAATCTAAAGGTGTATGGCCAGCTTAAAGTTTAAATGCAACTTTTCCCTTAAGGAATCTTTATTAAAGAAAACTGCATTTAGAAAAGTTATACTATTTATATTTACCCGCAGATTTTGTTCATTTTAATCTTCCATCAAATTCAAGAAAAAGTACCTGACAAAGCAGAATAACCGTTTTCACTTTTACACGAAGCTTTATTTGGATCTGAGTTGATAGAAAGAGTTCTTGTTTGATCTGGCAGAAATGCTTCCGCAGATTTACAGCTCTCAGCCAGTGCTTTGAGCGAAACAAATCCATAACACCAGTAGCCAAATGTGCCTTTTTACTAGAGTTGTCAGCCTAACTGCATTCCAAGTCACAATATTTATTTAGGAAGAGTAACCGTTCCCACTATCTGGATTTGTGATAACTAAAATAGATGGCCGTATAATGACTTCAGGCAGTCCTTCAAATACAATTCATTAAGGTCTTGTTTCTCACTGCAGGGTGTGGGCTAGGGTTCTGGCCGTGCACACGTGTCCCACATGTGTTGTGTGCTGCATTTACCTGTACAAATTTAAAGTGTGCAGAATAAAAGGTAAAGACCCAAAGCATGGCATTTTAAAAGCAGCCAAGCCAAAAGCAGCCAAGGTCTGAGTAAAAAAAATACTGGTCAACCTTCCGCTTATGGTAGAGAAGGACCCTTGCTCACCTGTGCGCAAATGGTTTTTGGCCAGCCATTGGGCCCTTGTCTGTTAAATCTTTTTTTGGTTTTTGCTACAGGTTACAAAAAGTTATAAATAAATAAAAAAAATTATATATATATATATATATATATATATATATATATATATATATATATATATATATATATATGATTTTTACAACTATTTTAGTTTTTAGTAGCTGTACCATTCAGATAATTGGCCTTTCAGCTTTGTGTTATTCTTTCGGCTTAATCTGAGCAGGACAAGCTGTTTTAGCCACTGTTGGGGTAAGGCTCCACTTCCGGAGGACAGTGTGTGTTTTTCTGTCCGGTTTCCCTGCGGGTTTTCACCGCAGCTTGTTTTTTTGGTCCATTGACATTCTATTGACTGTAAATGGGCTAAAAGCCGGGGCTGATCCATATCCATTGCACGCCCGCCACCGCGGATTAACCGTGGTGCAGTGCACACACAGAAAAAAATACGCATATTTTTTTTCATGACCGTACTGCATCATGGGCAATCCGTGGCAGTGGAGTCCAGCTCACAGGGGGTAATGAGAGCGGTTCGGCCGTGGCTGAAATATCGCACCGCATCCAGTCCCAAGCTGCCCAAAAGAAGCCTTTACCCTCAAGGTTTCATATAGTAATTAATCATACATTTTTCTTGTTTGTGAAAAAGCATGATCAGCATTTTGTCTTTTTTGCTTCTATTTTTGTGTCAAAGAATCTTGGTTACTCTTGTTTTGTGTTACTCATATACTGTATATGCAGTCTTTTTGTGTTTTTGTTTAACTGCAACTCCATACAAAAGCTTTTATCCTTCTCAGCATACATATTCTCGGATAATAGGATTATTTCTTGTGTATTATATGATCCATACAGCACAAAAAGTGCCTCCACACTGAGTGTACACTACAGAAAACCATTGTCCTGACATATAGTTATAACAGAAGATTAAAATATGTTGAATAAAACACACTGTGGCTGTATTCATGTTTCATAATGCATTTCCCAGGTACATGAACTAAATATCAACAAAAATGCAATATACAGTGCACCCGGAAAGTATTTACAACTCATGACTATCTACATTTTGTTATGTTACAGCCTTATTGCAAAATGTATGAAATAGTTTTTTTCCCCTCAGAATTCTACACACAACACCACATAATGACGATGTGAAAAAAAGCGTACTTGGAATTTTGGCAAAAAAAAAAGAGAAAGCGCATTTACATAAGTGTTCACAGCTTTTGCCATGTGGCTCAAAATTGTATGTAGGTGCATCCTGTTTCCCCTGATCATCTTTTAGATGTTTCTGCAGCCTAATTGGAGTCTATGGACATGATTTGGAAAGACACACACCTGTCTATAAAAGGTTCCACAGTGGACCATTCATGTCAGAGCACAAGCCAAGCATGAAGTCAAAGAAATTGTCTGTAGACCTTTAAGACAGGATTGTCTCAAGGCAAAAAATCTGTGGGAGGTTACAAAAAAATTCTGCTGCTTTTGAAGGTCCCAATAAACACAGTGGCCTTCCATCATCCATAAGTGAAAGACATTCAAAACCACCAGGACTCTGCTCAGTCTAAATGGCCGGTCAGCTCTAGCAAATCAGGGGAGAAGTGTCTTAATGAAGGAGATGACCAAGAACCCGATGGTCACTCTGTTGGAGCTACAGCGGTCCTCTGTGGGGAGAGAAGGAGAACCTCTCTGCAGCAATCCACCAATTAGGCCTGTATGGCAGAGTGGCCAGACGTAATTCACACCTCAGTAAAAGGCACAAGACAGCCCACCTGGAGTATGCCAAAGGCAGCTGAGGAACTCTCACACTATGAGAAACAAAATTCATTGGTTTGATAAGACAAAGATTGGACTCTTTGGTGTAAATTCCAGGCATCCCATTTGGAGGAAACCAGGCATAGCTGATCACCAGGCCAGTACCATCCCTACAGCGAAGCATGGTGGGTGCAGCATCATGCTGTGAGGATGTTTTTCAGTTGCAGTAACTGGGAGACTAGTCGGGATATAGGTAAAGATAACTGCAGCAATGTACAGAGCTCCAGAACACTCTTAAACTTAGATGGCGAGACAGTTCATCATGCAGCAGGACAACAACCCTAAGCTTACAGCCAAGATATCAAAGGAGGCTTCAGGACAACTTTGTGAATGTCCTCGAGTAGCCCAGTCAGAGCACAGACTTAAGTCAGATTGAACATCTTGAAATGTCTGTGCAGCGACGCTTCCCATCCAACCTGATGGAGCTTGAGAGGTGCTGCAAAGAGAAATGGAAACTGGCCAAGGATAGGTGTGCCAAGCTTGTGGCATCATATTCAAAAAGACTTGAGGCTGTAATTGCTGCCAAAGGGGCATCGACAAAGTATTGAACACAAGCTGTGAATACTTATGCATGCTCTGTTTTTTTTTTATTTGAATAAATTTGCCAAAATCTCAAGTAAACATTTTTGATGTTGTCATTATGGGCTGTTGTCTGTAGAATTCTGAGGAAAAAAATGTATTGAATCCATTTTGGAATAAGGCTGTAACATAAAATGGGGGAAAAAGTGATGTGCTGTGCATACTTTCAGGATGTACTGTATAATGCAGTTTCACCTGTCTGTCCTATATCATGGTTTCATTTCTTGAGGATTCTGCTAGTAGATCGGTTTTTCTTCCACTTTATGGAACTGGCAGAAGGTGTAGTTGCTTTGGCAGGGAAAAACCACCTTAGGATAAATTTAAACTTGTTTGTTTTTATGACAGACTGCAAACTACCAGGCAGGAGCAGTCCTTCGACCTTACACTGACCCTAATGCTTCCCTTAAACTAGTGGTTCCCAAATTTTCCTTGCAGGGCCCCCCTTTTCCAGTTAGGAACTTTATGGAGCCCCCCCCCTCCCTATTCAAATATAGGTTCAGAATGAGGGCCAGCGCCCCCCTGGAATGCCTTCATGCCCCCCCTCAGAGGGCCTGCCCCCACAGTCTGCCATAAACCAACCAGTGTATATAATGATTAATGTACTTCATGATTCACACAGAGGATCCAAATCAAATCAATACTTTATAACTTATAAGATTTAGAGAACACCAATTAGTGGTATAACTATATCAACGTAGGCCAATGAAATAAAGGAGACTTCATCCTCGAAGATCGGTGAAGCCAACATCCCAAAATTAATAGCAAAAAAATTCCCAATGTAGGGAAAGGACAGTTTACCCTATAATATAGGGGCGAGGGGGACTTTAACGGCTTCAAGCAGATTAATGTAGATAGGTGGCTTCAGGCCACAAAAGATAAAAGACATGAATTTAATAAGGCAAAAATTACAGCTTGTAAGCATAAAGCATAAAGGTTACATGAAAGACAGGTGATACAGTTTAACGGTGACAACCAAACCAGTACTCATCAATAGAATATAATAGTCCCTTTCAAAGATCCGGGGTCTGATGAGTAAAAACCATCCTCCATATGGAACGCCACCCCGACGTACGTTTCGTCAAATGACGACTTCCTCAGGGGGTATATGCTGGCTAGATGGATTTAAATTCCTGTATCACCTGGATAAAAACAAAGCGAAGAGGCACAAGGATCAAACCAAGTCCTCCCAAAGAACGGAGGGCCACAAGGGGTCCGAGACCAACCACGTCTTTATACAACGGCCATCTGAAGAGAGCAAGTAAACACTGCTGAGAGGTTCCCCAAGCATAGGTAAATAGTGGCCATACAGGTACAGGCTAGGTTTAGAGGTCAGGGTGGGTCATCAAGGTAGGTTGGACTGGTTCAGGAAGTGGCCCTGCAAGACGTAGGACACGTGTGCTGATCAGCTCCACATATCAACGTAGGCCGTTAGTAGTTGACAGCAGAATGTACTTCTGGAACTCCCAGCTGTTTTTCTCTGCTTATAATTCAGTACTGCCAGCTGTGTAATACAATCCATTAAAAGAGCCTCACGTCAGCAAAAGTATCACAACACTATAATTTAAAAATATCTTTAAATTTTGAAGGGACCCTGAATACATGTTGGGGATCTACAAAAGAGATCTAACAAATTGTCTGTTCCTTATCCAAGTATACAATTGAAATAAATAAGTTATACTTTTTAAAAAAATTATTTCATACATGCATTTACTTTTTTATCATGTAAAGGGTGTTTGCACTCAATTCAGCTGGGTCAAAGCAGTGCTTTCCTTGAAACCTGTTTGAAACAAGTGCAAATCTCAATGCTTGGTAGGGGGGCATTGCTACTATGCAAGTAATAAATGACAGATTAGATTAGCTGAAAAAGCTATAGAAGTTTGGCATTAAGTGCACAAAACACTTTAATCCTGCAGCATAATTTACTACTACTTGCTTCCATAGAAAAGCTAAAAAATTTTACTTCAGTGATTTGATGGAAACTTTAATGAAAATAGACTTGTTTTAATGGTGTTCGTATCAGAATAAACCTTAGCCAGTTCTGAAAATTATTTAAATCATGTAAAATAAAAACACCACAGATACTACTGTGTCAAAATTTGTTTAACAATAATCAACCCTTAATGTGGAAGATGTGATGTGGAAAACTAAGTGTACCTCATGAATTAATAGCGTATAGAACCAACTAAAGCTACCCATACATCTTAACCTCCCTAGTGGTTTTCCCGAACTCAGTTCGGGCACAGTTTGGGCAAAACCGCCGTCTCCCTGTGTGCCGGCGGCTCTGTAGAAGAGCTGCCGACACACGGAGCCCTACCGGCCCCGTGTCTTCGGCGTCATCTGTGACGCCGAAGGGGGCGGGGCCATAGACCTCCATGTTAATGGAGGGGGCGCCACTCTCCTGTCCACACGCTGCCGGCGTCTATTTGACGTCGGCGGTGTGCAGAGAGCTGGGCAGAGAGCCGGCAAGCACAGCGGAGTACAGTATGACATGGGGTTTTCGTGCCATAAAAAATGTCGCGAAAACCTCAAACCGTTAACATTGATCCACACAATTTCTATTTGATCTACCAACAACTGTGTAGTAAATTGGCCTCCCTGATTACATAGTGATTGGAAGGATTAGAAAGATTCTCATATAACATGGTTTTGGTAGAACAAAAGTTGATGAAAGTTGTACAGAAAGTGTATGAAAAGATTGTAAGGTGTAAGGGGGCCTTAAGGCAGCAATAATTTTACAGTATATGCGGTGGATAAAGAAGACCCCCACTTGTACAGTAAAATATAGAGTTTGTTATATACTCGCCCCGTAGTAATTATCCTCTCTTCAACGCACACCAACAAAAAAATGTTAGTTCTCTGGATTTACACGGCACGATCTCCCAACACCTAGAGTCCTTTGTGGTATCGTAAGGAAGGGCTAAGTGAAAGCACATGTATAGCAGCAACGTAGTGCTGTTATGCTAAGTAGGGAAGCATATTTTATAGGGGGATATTAGTAGGAAAGGATTATGAGCACCAGGGACCTGAAAAAATTTGCATGGATTAGTCTAAGGGTTAACTGTAAACCATCAACTGGCCATGAAAAAGAATGTCTGGAAGCTGGATTTAGCTGAATGTAACGTCTAAGTATATAGCTCAGAAGTGGTAAACTCGGGGCCTGTAAGCGTAGTGTAGGTGCAGCATACTGAAAGTTTCATCATTATACTATAAATACTTTTCCTGCTATGAATGTTCAAAATTACAAAAGAGCTACAGCGTGTATTCTCTGTGAAGGGAGAAGCGTCCTGTAGCCATGGTAACACTGCCCTGCTCCTTGATACAATGTATCTCAGACAGTCGCTCGCAGCTTCAGCTCGCAGGCAGAAGAGATCCATCCATCCACAGCTCCCATAGATGGTCCCTGCGGCACCCGGTGTATAAGACGACTCCCGACTTTGGGGAGGATTTTAAGGTACTGAAAAGTCATCTTATACGTCGGCATATACGGTATATGACTTGAAGTGAGAATTTCTGCCCACTCAGCTTTACAACATTTCTTTTGGGCCAACCTTAATTTTGAAAATATAATTACACTGCAGGCCAATTTTGGCCTACAAGTCATTTTGATACCCTAGGTCTTCACACACACTGTACACACATGGTTGGGAGCACATATGGACTACATATAAACTGTGTGGTCATGTGTGCCCACATCTGTGTACAGTTTCTTTATTAGTTCATGTGTGTCCCTATCTCTGTGTGTACAGTGTGTAGTTCATGTGTTTCCCCATACCTGTACCTCTGTGTGTAAAATTTTTGTGTACTTTGCCGTCCCCCAGACCAATCCTGGTACCCCTCTCCCCAGCTCTGCCTTCCCAACAGCCCCCCTACCAGCTCCACTCACTGCCCCTCCAACTCTGGAGGGGCAGTGAGTGCAGCTTGTAGGGAGGCTGCAGAGAAGGCAAATCTAACAGATCCAGCCAAACAGATCAGATTAGATCAGGCCAAAGTTTGGGCCAAGTTTGTCACCAGGGAGTTAAGGTCTGTATTTAGATTTAAAAAATGTTAGTTGTTTTAGTACAGTAAATGAATAATCAATTTAAAGAAACATCCAAAATAAAGCTGTTGGTTTTTACCTTTTTGTGCTCCGTGTTATACTGCAGCCCTGTTGAAGGTCCTTGAGGCTAGTCAACTCATTATCCAGCTGATGATGTGTATCCCTCTTTTTAAAGGATGTTTAGGCTGGTGGCATATTTTTATAACTTGGGTTCTCCATACCATCCAGCATATTGAATGTACAATAAAGCACTTAATAATTAAAAAAAAAAATTGTATGTATATTCTTTGGGGAAAAGGGTTTTAATAACATGTCAGTAATTATTTCCAAACTAGAGGGTATGTAGGGAACATTTAGTGCTGATTTCTTAGTGCTGCAGAATTGTATGTTTACATTTTACTAACATTTTTACTATTAACCAAAGTTGGTTTACATTGCATCACAAGATTTTTTTGTTAATACGGACAGCCAAACTGGTGGAACAGCCCCAAGTTTTATACACACATTTCTTTTTGGGGGGGAAGCTGCTTTGGTTAACTAAGTATTGTATAAAATCAGGGACAAGGGGTGATGGAGCTTTGGCATTATAGAAAGTAAAAAAGTGCTGGCTTATAGTTATTGTCCAGTTTAATGTTGCTCCATTCCTTCTGTTTCCATGATGACAGAAACTGTTAACGAGAAGCCAGCAGACTCATTACAAGATCTCTACAGGGCTCTGGAACAGGCCAGTTTATCCCCTCTTGGACAACAGCGTCTTTCAACCAAAATGGAGTACAAGAAGTCTTTTATTAAAAGATGTAGTGATCCCGTAGTCAATGAAAAACTACACAGACTGCGCATTTTGAAAAGCACTTTAAAGGTAGGACATTAGAAAGAAGTTCTGACTGGACCTTGGGGCACTATTAAAGTGCTAAGCTTTATACAATTTAAGAATGTAAAAAATAAAAAAAAATTCCTGTAAATGTGGATTTCATTCCCAAGGTTAATTTAAAAGTTATTAAGAGGAGAACTACGGACAAAACACAAAATTCAGTTGAACAAAAATACATTTGATATAGTTAATTAAAATAATCGATATCTTAATATGAGCCATAATCTACAGTATATACTTGAGTATAAGCCCAGTTTTTCAGTACAAAAAAAAGTGCTGAAAAGGCCTTCACGGCTTATACTCAAGTCAGGGTCCCTCTTACCTGTCCAGGCATTCACTGTGTATTTAGTATTCTTTCTATGGTATTCCCAAGCTTGGCTGGTAAAATGTAAATAAAGTTGGACAGCAGCACCATCTTGTGGACATTTTGTAAATTTTTACTGGAGATGGTGGAATTTCAATTAGAACACTATTTGCATTTGCCAACCTCGGCTTATACTCAAGTATATACGGTATATTGTCTTTCCAAATGCCTGTTTATGATGAGGAACCTGTGCTTTGTTGACCCCAATTCCCTGCTGCCTTTAAATTTACCGCCTAGCCTATTATAGGCCCAAGGAGAGAGCTCGTCCCTGCCCCCACACCTCATTATTTGTACCTAGATACGGCCACTTTCCTTTACAAGGTATTGTACTCTGTTTTGCTGGCCAAGTGACGCAGAAAAATAAATATACATAGGTAAAAAAGAAGAGGTTTGCAACAGTGTTTATAGAAACCAGTTTTCTCCCGCATCGGTTCATTTTTAAGTTTTGCAAAGGTTGACCTTATTGAAAAAAGCAATATTTCCCATTAAACAAATGCTGGGCATACACACACCGAGTAGGTCAGACCGACCTACTCCGATGTGTTCCGAGATGCTAACGTGATGACGTCATCACGTTAGCATCCCGTTGCATTGTGGGGCCCCTTCAATCGGCTGGGCACCCTTTGTGTGCCGGCCATAAGCTGCGATGGAAACGTCGTCTCCATTGCAGCTTATGGCATCGGCTCGCGCCGGCCAGAGATTATCGGACATGTCCGTTCTCTGGCCGGCCAAGCTGTGGGCACATGCCAATTAGCGGCCGATTTTTAACCTGACCGACGGCGCGAGCGCGCACGCTCGTCGGTCAGATTAAAAATCGGCCGCTTATCGGCATGTGTATGCCTAGCATAAGTGTAGTATCTGAGAACAGACAGTAAAGGTTTAACATAGATTAACTTTACATTTAAACAAATAAAATAAAATGACTTGATAACATATTAATCCATAGATGGTACTTGACTGGAGTTATTCAAGGAAAGGTGTTGTCTTACACTCCATTGTTACCTACAAATAGCCTTATTTACCTAGCCAGCCAAAGCAAACGGTTCCATAGAAGTCTAAAGGTGGCCACACCAAGGGCCCCCATGCAAAATATCAAACAGCATTGTTTGCACAGAAGTGTTGTGCATCGATTCTCCGTTCAGTCAAGTAGAAATCCTTCTTCTTTAATAGTTCCCCATATGATAGGAACACTGATGCTGTGTTTTTTACTTTCAAATAAAAACTGTATTTTGCTTTCTGAATGGCAGTACCTAAACTTACTAAACACAAGTGAGCCTTTCAAATAAGGGATAAACATTTTTGTTTCTTTAAACATTTATTAAGATGAATTTCGGGCAAAGGCAAAGTACAACAAAGATCGACATCAATAATACAGAAGATACAACCTAACTGTAGTTCCCATGTACTCATTTTAGAACTTAAGACACATGTATCAAGTGGGGGCCAACAGATGACGTCATCACGCTGCACCCCGTCGCTCAGAGTATCGGCGGGCACCCTTTGCGTGCCAGCTGTTAGTTTGAATGGGGATGCCGGTCCCCATTCAAACCAATACCATTGGCCAAAGATTTAAGGACATGTCCATTCTCTGGCCGACTGAGCTTTGGGGCGACTGTGATCCGCGGCCGTGGCTCATTAAGTGTATGGGGGCCTTTAGTTGAAGTTGAATGGGTCATTATGGATACTTTTATTAACTTAACGTTTTGTAGACATAAACAAATCTATCTGTCAATTATTCCCAATATATGTCTAAATATATTATATTGTGTATATATTATATATACAATGATACATATTACAAAAGCTGCTTCTAAAAAAAAAAAGTATCAGCTGATGTTTATGAATGGTGGTCAGAAATGTGGTAGCTCCAGATTTAGTCCTGATTTGGGCTTTTAGCTTTGTTTTTGAGGTACCAGGTTGTGATGTGAACATTGGAAAATATGATATACTCTTGCGCAAAACAATAAACAAATTAGAGCATTAGGGATTTTAATATTCTGGCAACTTTAATTTTTTCATCTTGGCAGAAAGCGTGTGAGTACATGTGTCCTATTCTATTCCCAGCTCTCTCAAACAGCTGCAAGAACATAAAATGAGAGCGATGAGACAGCCTTCTGGTCATTATGTTGTTTTTGCTTGACCCTGTACCTTAGTGGTTAGCTCTCTGGCCTTGCTACTCTGGATAAAGTGCCTGTGATGAATATTCTGTCATGATATTGCTTCACAACCTGAACACATACCGGGAGGTTAACTAGCTTCAGCCTAAAATGACCCTTGTGCATGTGACTATGAGGTGATGAACTGATTGGAATGGTTATATGTCCACTCCAAAGTGATAAAGGCATTTTTACTGCTAGAAATTTAAATACAAAGGGGGAAATCTATGAACAATTGTTATTTAAAAACACATTTATGCTTCTATAGCTAGCAAAACATCTTCATAAATGGGGATTATGTGACCTCTGCACAGAGCTCTCTCAGAAATATCTCCTACTCATAAAGTTGGCTTATTGCTGTTCCCAGAAATGTTTTGAACATTACATCAAGACTGACACGACTGCAATGACCCGCCCATGTAGCACTCCAGAAGTATGGAGAGAGTTCCAATATTAATAAAAGCAGATGCATGCAATTCATGACCAGACGTGGAGTGTTTTTTATTCTTTAATAAATACTAGCATCTGATTAACCCCCTGAATTTCAAATACTTAAACCCATGAATGGGAGTGCCACACCCCAATATAATCTAATACAAATACAAACAATGAACCATATATGGGGCAATTTGGGGCTTTTTAGGCACAGCAAGAAATTACCAAAACATAAATTAAACTAAAAATGGCCTTTATTGTGCTGACCAATTACACTAATAAAAATGTATGTTCCTAACAGACAAATATATTGAGTATTTACACAGACATGGTATCCTGTACATTAAATTTCTAAAGCCATTGTACTTGTTTTTTTATTCTTTATTTAGTTGGTTAACTGCTGCTGGTGTTTTCTGGGATTTAGAACTACAGTGGTGTGCAAAACTATTTGCCCCCTTCCTCATTTCTTATTCTTTTGCATGTTTGT
>CM070033.1:148640131-148661131 GCA_036250615.1 Ptychadena robeensis
GTGTAATGGATAAAAAATACAGAATATCCGGAATTGCGAATATTCGGCAATTAATTCACCATCTTCGCGAATTGCCGATATTCACGATTAATATTCGGAATCTGAATATTCGCGATCATCACTAAAGACAATTAGGTAATATATGTACTGGCACTTCACAAAAAAATTTTATTGTGGTGTTTTTTTAAGCTGGCAGATAAAACAGCCCATTTATAATCCATGTATTTTGAATACATTTTCACTGTTGGAGTTCTCACACTGGCCATAGACTTCCCTTGAGAAGTTAAGAAAGCAGCTTTAATTCTTCTTTGAGAATTACATGTAATAAAAATAAATGATAAACCATTATAAGAGTTTGATGCTATAGAATGAAGCAAATGATCACAGACAGAAATGCAGACTGACTAGAAAGCAAGGTGGATTTGTCAAAAGGCCCAGCAATAATCGGAGGTGAATGGGATAAAGAATTGAAGGTGAACCAATACAATGTATAGAGAAGGTAGAACCTACTTGCTTATTACTGCTGGTAATGAGGCATTTTGGAGATACCAGCTGCCGACCTCTCCAATTATACTGACTACATCTTTCTATGTTTGCCCGCTGTAAGCTTATTGCTGTCCTCCTTGCACACATTGTACCCTGCTCATCATATAGTGATATGTAAAACAATTTCACAAACTCAGATTAAGGTACATCCCTACTAAATAGAAACATAAGCCTTGGCATGCAATGCTCGTATTCTTCCCTGGTTGAGGATTACAGTTTTTCAGCCAGGCTTAGCTTCAGCTTTGCTCTGTGCTTCCCTGTGCCCCAAAGCCCCCTTTGATGTACAACTTTCTCTAGTACAGTACATGTTTTTCGTCTGCTCAGTTAATGTGCTGTGTCCTCTTCTTACTTTGCCTTTTTCTGGTAGTGAGTAATCTTAAGCCCCCCATACATGCATAGATCCCGGCGCCATCGCTATTCGCCGACCAAAGGACACTCTGAATGCGACAGTAGGCGTTCAAAAATCGATCAGAAAATGTTCTGCCTGATAAACAGTACATTTTATACTCTTTAAACACCCGTGAATGCAGCCTTAAAGTGAAAAATGCAAAAGCCTTATTTAATACCACTTTATTTTTCTCTTAAATGTTAGAAAACTGAGATATGTACATATACAGTGTAGGTACTTTACAACAATGAGCTCCACATTACCTTCCTAGGTACTCTCCAACAGTAAAGGTGCCCATACACCTGCCGATAGCCGCTCGATAGATGGCTGTTTTGAGTGCTGACGTCACACCATGCACACTCAAGGCCATCTAATGTGGCCACCCCTGACTTCATTCAGGATCAATCAATCCAGCGTGAAGACAGGGTTGTCGGACATGACCCTAAATCATGACCGTGGTGCACCCAAGCTCCTTCAATATCAGGCTTAGTGCGATGACAACATTACACTGAGCTAGAAGGCTGAACTATCTCATGGGCATTGACCCGTGTATGGCAGCCTTTAGCTCCACATTACCTCCCTAGGTACTCTCTACAATTAGCTCCACATTAGCTCCCTAAGTACTATCTACCGTACTCCTTTACATTACCTCCCTATGGTATACTCTGCTCCGTACAATAGTCCACATTAGTCTCCATAGGTTCTCTCTACAGTAAGCTCCACCATACCTCCCTATGTTATCTCTCTACAGTTAAGCTCCACATTACTGACTCCCTACGGTACGGCGTCTTACAGTATCTTCTCCACATTATTTCTCCCTGAGGATACTCTCTCTACATGTAAGTTCCACATTACCTCCTATAGGTACTCTCTACACGTACATTCCCACATGGATCTCCCTAGGTACTCCCTACAGATATAAGTGTCCATCATGTACCTCCAGCTAGGTTACTCTCTACAGTAAGCGCTCACACATTTACCTCCCTAGGTACTCTACAGTCAGCTCTAATATTATCTCCCTAGGTATTCTGCCACATTATCCTCGCCTAGGTACTCTCTACAGTAGTTCCACATTACCGCCCTAGGGTACTCTTCACAGTACCTTCCACATGTACCTCCCCTAGGTTGAATCTGCTACAGTACATTCCAACATTATCTCCCTAGGTATACTCTCTACAGTAAGTTTCCCATTACCTCCACTAGGTATCTCTCTACAGTACATTTCACCATTGATCTCCCTAGGGTACTCCAGCTAGACAGTTAAGTCCCTATTAACCTCCCTAGGTTACTCTCTACAGTAGCTCCACATTACCTCCACTAGGTACTCTTCTACAGTTAAGCTACAATTATGTAGTCTCATTCCTCAGAGTATTCTCCACATTACCTGCCCTATGGTACTCTCTAAGACAGTAAGTTCCACATTACCTACCCTCAGGTAAGTCTCTACAGTACTATTCTCACATTATCTCCCTAGGATAACTCCCTACCAGTAAGTTCCACCATTACCTCCCTATGGCTACTCTCTGACAGTAAGTTTCCACCTTACCTCCCTAGGTACTCTCTACCGTAAGCTCCACATTACCATCCCTAGGTATCTGCCACCTTCTTCCTAGGTACTATCTTCACAGTAAGTTGCCACATTACCTCCCTAGGTATTCTCTACAGTAAGTATAGCTTCCTCATTAATGTCGATCCCTAAGTATTCTCCACATGTACCTCCCTAGGTTACTCTCTACAGTTAAGCTCAACATGTATCCTCCCTAGGTACTCTCTACATTGTAAGCTCACAACATACCTCCCTAGGTACTTCTTACAGGTGAAAGTTTTCCACATTAAGCCTCTCCTAGGGTATCTTCTCTACAGTTACTTCTCCAACATTATCTCCTATGGTTACTCCAGCTTATCAGTAAGTGTTCCACATACCTACCCTAGGTACTCTCTACAAGTAAGTTCCCCATTAACTCCCATAGGTACTCTCTACAGTAATCTCCACATTACCCCCTAGGTATTCTCCACATTACTTCCCTTAGGTACTCTTTGTAACAGTAAGTTTCCAACATTTACCTAGCCCTAAGTATTCTCCAACATTACCTCCCTAGTGTACTCTCTACAGTAAGCTTCCCACATTATCTCCCTAGGTATTCTCCCACATTACCTAGGTACTCTCTACAGTATCTCTACTAGAGAGAAAAGAAGTTGCAAACACAGAATCATGTGACCTAACGAAACAAACTCCTCCAGAAACATGTAGATGATCCCTGTATTCTGACTCCGCGGCTGGAGTTAATAAAGCTCAGGTTTAGGACTTTATGATTTTAGCATAGTTCTATACATAGCATTACCAGTTTACTGACTTAGCATTTGTTGCTGTTAATGTCTGGTTTAATATTATTTGACTGAGGGGCCTTCCAGAGTGAAACACATTGCAGTGTATCCTGCACTAGGAATTTCCCATGTTTATTGGAGCTGCTATTATGGTCTTGGGTGAGTGTATTCTGTAGTGCAATGTTTTCTGCTTACAGATGAACTTTTCCTAATGTACAGTCTTGTTTTTCTACACAGTGAAACCCCGCAATGTCTAGATCCAAACCATGCAACCCCTTCCTATAAAATGAAGAAGAATATTACTATTTTATGTTGATAAAGGTGGTAATAATCTTTATATACTTGCCTGTGCAGCTTACTGAATGTATTTCATCTAAACATTTACAGCTGAACAATGTGCTGTAGAGCAGAAAATGCAATGATTAATTACTGTAAATTGTATGGTAATACTTCATGATTATTGATGTTTTATAAACATTGCATACTTGCACAGGAAGAAACAAGTGGCCTTTCTGAAGTGTCTACACAAAATGAATCCTAAATGTGCAACTTCCATTAGAAACATGCTCCAGGGTACTCTTTGTAAATCGAAGGAACAGTTTGTATAAAACAGGCATTTCCTTTCTGCATGAATACGGACTTGAACATTATACTAGTATCTGTTTTGTATTTACCCAGAAAAAGATGATTATTAAAATTGTTTGTGCTTATGTAAAATGCATTAAGATCTATTGTTTTATTGGATATAAAGACTAAAATATAAAAGATTATCAGAAAAAGAACTAATTATGTGCAAATGTTTTATTGCAGATGTGTCTCTTTATTGCATGACTGGATTTGTGTTTACATATTTAAACAAACATTCCCTTGACACCCCCAAAGCTTGTGTGAATGTTATTTTTCTTAAATACCATTCACACACAATACAAGCACACTGAGCACATCAAACTGTTTTATATGTAGGTATCCAAGCCTAATATCAGCCAGAAAACCTCAGCCTTCTACAGAACAAACCAGAAATCCAAGATGCAAACAGTTCGATTTTTTGCTCAATCAACTTAAAATACGATCATCTTATATTTGGATAGTTTTTCCTACCACATAATGTGATCAATTCCAAACCGATCGATTCCTTTCCTTAGCCCTGTGCACACACTCCATAGCACCATCGGGTCAAAATCAATTGAAATACCCAGAAAACCCATCAGATACTTGAACGATTGACTGAAAAATACCAACATGTCCAATCCCTGCTACATTGATTTTATGTTGAAAAATTTTGATCCAATTCAACTTTGATCATAAAGAAGAAATACATTTTTTAAACATTGGCTTTAATCTCCACCGTATTTTGGAGCAAGGAGGACACGGGGCGATAATGGATCAAAGGGCCTAAAGTAGGCGCACTCAGAGCCACTCACCATGCATTTACCAGAGAGCAGGTTTGTCATCGACTCTCTACAAGTATGAGAGTAAATTGAGTCTGAGTATGTGGCAAATGTAACAACATGCAGCAGAATGTGTTTGGTGGTGGGTAAGTGATGGTCTAGAAGGCTATTATGAGGACCTCACAGACATCCATGTGCTACAGTGGTACAGTAACCCTGGCAGCCTCCTGGTACAGAATGATGACTTGCCTCATGTGCCTAGAGCAGGGGTGGGCAAACTTTTTGACCAATTTCATGATTGATGCGCCATGATAAGTGATACTGGCTATGTGTGACTGTTATCTTTACATTTCCTGCACTTAACCTAGATGAAACTCAACCTGATTTAACTGAGGGGAAACTTACCTGTCCGCCGGCTTCCCTTAGAGTTTCTGTATATCAGCATGTGTGCTGATGCTTCGCCCCCGATCGCATCACCGGTAAAGGGGGGGCGGCTCCATAGACCTCCATGTAAATGGAGGAGTGTCGCTTTTTCCCAGCACGATTCCGGCTTCTATGCTGCACTGTCATCGCCCATGGCGTGCTTTTACAAAAGCGTGCTATCTGCGTAATGCCCAGGAGGTTAATGAGCAGAGATCATTTCTGTTGGCGCCACAGGGATCACATGATCACGTCACTGCATCGTCCCCAAGGCAATGTTTAGACCCCTCTAGGCACTATGTGCAATCATTGCAGAGAACAAGTGAAGGGGAGCATCTTTTCAACAAGGTGACAAAGGGCTAGAAAAGAAAACTAAACAGGCCAGATCTGGCCCCTGGGCCTAGAGTTGATAGGCAGCTCCTAGATGACAAAGAAATTGATGCAACTGACTGGCTTCCATTTTCCCCAGACATGATTTCAATAGAAGCCCTCTGTGAGATGTATGGAGCATTTATGTTGCAAAGTATCTTCATAGACCGGGGGGGGGGGGGGACTTTCTGACTCATGGGCCATATTCTTTGTTTAACATTTTATTACAGGCAAACTACGACCATTAGGAGACCCGAACAATCATCCTCTAGGCATCATCTCCACTTATTCAGGGAATGAGCGGAGGGGAGCTAGAGTGAAAGTGACAAAGGGCAGAATTAAAAGACTAAAGGGACGGTTTTAGCACCCGGGCCTTAGTTTGCCCACATCTGCCATAGACTGTCCAGATCTAGTTCTGGAGGAGGAAGGGAGATCCTACCAGGGAACCATCAATTTAGACAATTTTTGGTACTTCTGTAGTCACCATACACGCTGCTGAGCAACACTGAATTAGCATGCTGTATGTACTGGTGGGAAAACAATGGAAACGTGTGTCTGGGAGGAATACAGTAGGAGTGTGCTGGGTGAAGGAGTGACTAGTTTATATTCTCATCATGTAGTTTTTTTAATTACAAAACAAATAACCAAGGAACATCACAAACTTGTGAATTTGATTATGCTGCATGTTTTTGATGTCTAAAAATAATGCTCAAAATGAACTCTTGGTAATCAGTATCAAGGCAGTTACACTTCTAGGATATTGCTCCTAGATTGCATATTAGGTATTGCTCCCCCTATTGCAAAGGGCGTTGTCAATGAGTGTCCACTGGTTCATCTTTTTTTTCTTTTTAAGCATTTCTGATAGGATGAGGCAATACCTGGAATGCACAGGTAGGTAGACTCTACTAGGATGGCATCAATGTGTGCCAGAAGGTCTGCTCTGTCTCGCAACACTGTCTCAAGAGCATGTAGGAGATTCCAGGTTGCTTGATTCATTATGTCCTTTATGTATCTCTCTATATCTGTCTCTCCTACTTTCTCTCTCTTTCTATTCCTATTTAGTTTCTTCTTATCCTGTTTTCTTGCTTTTTTTCTGCTGATATTTTTGTGAAAAAATTAGGAAAGAGATGACACCTGTCACTATTCAATAAATAAAAGTTGTTAAAGCTTGTGATGATTATTTTGCTATTCTGAATGATTTGTTGGAGTTCAATGAGCCACACCAGCCCCTGGGATTCAGCAGTCCAGGCCATTCTGAGACATCCAACATTTGCAGATTTCTTATGAACAAAACAACAGATAACATATGGTTGAGTTCGTCCCCCGTTTAGATTCTTGTTATTTCTGTTTGGTAGGCCAAAGTCGTGAACTTCATATAGAACTGACGTGAACTGACATATAGAAACAAGCGTATTCATTGATCCAATCTTTATGTAATAAATACAATAGCATACATGTACTGTGATCTCATAACGCTCAAAAATGATAACCAAACAAGTTTAATTTCTCAGGAGTGTAACAAACACAGTACAGTCATTACAAAGCATAATTATTTTGAGTGAAATGCATCACAGAAATGATAGGATTGAAGTAACTGACAATAGTGACGCCAGTGAACTATGAATCATGATGGTAGAAATAAATGAAAGTATATTGAATAAAAATGATTTCCTACGTTGTACCACAGAATTCATAGGTGCTATCAAAAGTAGTGTATGTGGGGGAAGTTTGGTTTGTTTTGTTACTTATATACAAGGCATTCCTCCCTTTTTTCCAGTTTGGTTTACATATCCCAATATCCCAATCTAATATGTTTTAACTACACCTTGAACCAATTTTTATCTATTTATTAAAAATTTTATACATCATCATGCCTATGATTGGATCCTTTATGTATATTTAAATATTCAGGATACCTGTGTTACTGGACATGTACACGGCAGCTGAAGAACAGAGGAAATTCCTTCACCCGCATTTATCCCTGTCCAATGCTCTTCATAGTAACTCTGTGTCAGCACTGGTTACCCTGCAAAGTGATGTTAGGCAGAGATACTCTTTTCAATAAAAAGATGTTTGGCATGTTGCCCTCTGTTGTATGTCTGTGTAGTTTAAATATATTGCTTTATTACTTATTGTTTATTCATTGAATTAAAAACTTTGATGCTGCAATTGGGCTGTTTATTGTATCAGGAGTCCCCAATTACATAGGAACTATATGTTCATTTTTTTAATTTATTAAATTAGTATAAACTATAATTAAAATAGAGTATAAATTATTATTATAGACAATAATAATTATTAAATTAATTAAGCATCTTCCATGATCATGTTCACACCAGCTTTTTGTTTCATTTCTCTAGGAACTCTACCTCATTCTGATTTAAATCCCTAAAGAGGCACTTATTATCTTAATCCCCAGACATTGGAGGTCTAATACAACTCCTGGGGTGGGCGAGTGGCTCCGTCATGTTAAACAGTTCTCTAAAATGTAGAGATGTTGGAGACTTTTTGAAAGCTCTAAAGAGTTTGAGACTCTTTTGTAAATAGCTGTTTATGGTAGGCAACAGATGTACATCACTCATTTATGCTGAGGCTCCTGACCTACCATATCATATCCCTCACACTGGTAATGATGCTTTATATCTGTTGATTTGCAGCTCTGATTTTATTTAACTGATATGATGTGGCATTCAAAATTGCACTGGAAGTGACATTGTTCCCAACCCCCCCCCCCCCCCCCCCCCCCCCCCCCCCCAAAAAATTGTTTTGATTTATTTATTTATTCTTATGCATCACCTACTTATTGTTTCATTGCCCCATCCTGGGTATTTTTTTGTTGTTGTGTATATTGGTTGTATTATTGTTCTTTGTGTTACGCTGTACAGCCTTAAAAAAATATGAATTATTAAAAACATGAGGAGTGCTTGGTTGGTTTGAAACACAATGCGGTCTTGGTTGGCGCTACCAAAATAATTTGCATACTGTACAGACACAGTAGGATCTCCAAGCTACATAAGCATCAGTAAAATAAGATCACATCTGTACAAATGGATCACATTTCCCTCTCCGCTTGACTCATTGACGTAATTCATTAACTTCATATACTTAGTGAGCATTACAAGATCTGCTTGAGACCTCCAAGACCTCTAAAGAATTTTAACTGACATTGTCTGAGGTTTTGTTTGCCAAACATATATATTTAATAAATGATAACTTTTCTGTCAATGCATTGCAAATAATATCTAAAATACACAGACTTATGTTAGACACCGGAGCATAACACCTACTTACATAGCCAATCGTATATGGTATGTATGTATGTCTGTAAATGTTTGCGCTTACATTTTATACAATTGTGTGCTTCCTTGTTGACAAAAAGTTTGGACAAGCTCCTTTCTAGCATGCATGTTCCCCTGTGCAGAAATCTAGGTCCATAAAGACATAAGTGAATGATTTTGGTAGGCTACACAAAGCTGTGACTTGTACCCTACAGAGAACCCTCAAGATGAACTGGAATGCCATGTGTTCTAATAAATACCCAACCTCACAAGACACTGCAAAGTCCTTCCAGAAAAGTACAAAGTGTAATAGCCACAGAAGGTGGGTACTCTTCATATTCATGCCCATGGAAAGATTGGGCCAATAAACTCATATATGTGTGATGGCCAGGTGTCCACAAGCATTAAGCCATATAGTGTATGGGTATGTGAGGTTAATAAAAGTAAATCATAACTTATAACTTGTTGGTGCCAAAGAACATGATTCAATAATGAAACATATTGGATGGAAGCAGAAGTATGTCACTTAATACCAGCACATGGAATCACAAAGTCATGTCCATTGACACTGAATATGCAAGGAAGGAATAAGATATAATATCCATGCCATACCAGGAATAATTACCATTTCCTGCTCGATGGTGCTGCATTTGGACCAGGTAAGTTTACATCTGTTGAACTATACAATATTAGCATGCATAATTCCAGTCTCCTAAGGAGGTTTCAGCTACATCTCCCAAAATTCAACTTGATCAAATCAAGTGAAAGAAATCAGCCTGATCGTCTACATTCTGTAACTACTGCTTTCCCTTCATTTAATCTGTGAACACACCATATTATTTATGTTAGGGGCTTCGTTTACGTCTGACATCTGAAGAACTTCACACTTTAAACCACAAAAAGGAAAAGCCAAACTGCAAATCTCTTCCCAGCAGTCATTTTCTGCATCATACCCAACAATGTTATGTGTGGCCACCTCCTGGGAGTCATGCCATTTTTTGCCACCCAGAAAAAGCACAGTTTGCTCCACCACCACTAAACCATAGCAAAAGCGGTCGAAGGTCATTGGTCTCAAACGAGTCCATTGATTATTCATAGGATCGTATTTTTCGATATCTGAAAATGGTTCATAGATTCCCAAGAATGTAAATATGGCATCCTTTACAGTGGCCATCTGATGACCAAACCTTGCAATTGTCATAGGTGCTTGCTTTTTCCACTGTCCTTCCACCTTATTAAAAGAATACACATCTTTTGTGCTGTTGACTTGGCCATCAAGTTTTCCTCCTGAGATATAAATGATATTATTATGCACTGCATTGGCTTGGCCGTGTATTTTGCAAGGCAAGTCTGTAGATCTTGTCCATGCATCTTTGTTGATGTCATAGACTTCTACTGATGAATATATGACCTGCTGATTTCCCCTGCCACCAATAGCAAAAATTTGATTGTCTACCACACAGCAGGAAAATTGTGCTCTTTGTTCTAACATGGAGCTAACTTGGATCCACTGATTGAACCTTGGGTCAAAGCGGTAGACAGCGTTTGTGGCCAACAAACAAGTGCTGCTCGAGTCTCTGGTCATACTTTCAGAAGTTTCTCCTCCGATCACATAGAGAAAGTTACCAATCACACATGTACAATGGTGCTGAACTTTCACTTTAAGATTGGTTACCATTCTCCACTTATGAGTGTAGACATCAAATCCTAGAACATTCTCAACTAATTCCCCGTTGGCTGTTCCTCCAACAAGGAGTATCCATCCCTTTTGGTTCCGTAGAGTGCTGTCTATATCCCGTAAAAGAGGTTGTTTTGCAGGGAAGGAATGATAGTTTATTGCTTTTATAATAAGATTTCTGATTGATGGCATTAAAGGAACCTCTGACTGCTTGTAAAGGTTCCTGAGAGTGTCCAGCGACAACAGTCCAAATCTGACATTTTCAAAAAACACTTTAGCATGTAAAAGTCTGCTTCTATCATACTTTAACCACTTAAGAACTAAAGTTAGCAAGCTTTGTTCGTTGACTTTGGGGATTTTATCTGATTTAATTATATTTATCATTGACTTTACGTTTAATTCCAGCAGCTCTGTCGCTTCTATATCTTCTTGCAATAGATTCCATAAATGGTACGTGATAAACTTTTCTGCTTCTTCTAATGCGTCTATAAGGTAATATTTTAAAGCAATATTGGCAACAAAGCAACAGTTTTCCAAGTCACAGTTATTGATTAGGAACTTACTGCACAATGGTATTGCATCCACCACTTGCAGGTAACTTGCAGCTTCCAATGTATCCTCCAAAGTGCTCAAGGAAAGAGACAGCCATGACGTGTATATAAAATCCAGAATGGTTTCCAGACCGGTGGCAGAGACAACTTTCAGGTGGATAACAGAAGCCTTGGACTCTTTAGTGTAATCTTTAAACATTGCTCTGAAGTAATCACTAGAGCAAGCCAAGAATGACTTGTGTGCAGGGAACTCATGGCCGTCTACAACTAGTGAAACATCACAAAAGTGTCCGTGAGCTCGGAGCATCTGGTACTGAGTAAATACCAAGCCCCGATGAGACTTGCAGAAAGCCAAAAAATAACTCATGATGCATAATGATTACAGATCAACTAAAAATATGAGCAACAGTCCGCTATGTAGACAGCACAGGAACGTCCCAAGGCAACTTAAAGGTTTTGTTTACCATGCCAATACCTCAGTTGTGTTTTCTTCTGAAGTTCATCATATGTTTGTTGTTGTGCTATGAGGTCCTCTTATGTAGATATCCTGCAGCCTTCTCATGCTCTGTATAGTCCTTTATAGCCCATGAAGGAACCTTGCTTTCTCCGTTAAGGTCTGGTAGTAGAGGAATCATGGTCTGACAACCACTTCACCGACAAGTAAAATCAAAGCAGCTTCTGTTTGTTAAAACCTTTGCCGGTGACACTTTGTAACTTCCATCGAAAGCATTTGTTTAAAGATCAAATCAACAGCCGCGGATTAGAGCTGGACTTCCCAAATTTAGAAGACTATAGTAAATATCCTGTTAAGTCACTGCTAGGGTTTGACATGTGTATCTCAGGTCTGGGGTGAATGATATCATCATAACTCACAGTTACAGAAATAGAATACAAACACAAGACCTCGTTACATAGCTTTCCAAGATCAGAGCTGGAGCTGAAAGGCAACAGACTTGTTTCTGCAACCAAGCCAGCAGCTCATTTGAATACTGTATAGTCTATAGATGAACACTTTAAGGTTCCTAAGCAAGTCCTGGATCACCATACATGAATTGGCTGTTCCAACATATATATAAAATCATAATATCACTAACTGTCTCTCAGAGGAGCTCACAATCTAATGTCATAGTTATGTATATGTAACAAACAGCCATGTCTGACAGTCTAAAGCCCCCCATGCACGCTTAGATTTTATGGCCGAGCGCGCACTCGCTGATCAGTCGGCGACCAGTCAGCCAAAAAATCAGGTGCCGATTTAAGCTCTTTAGTTTGAGATCAGCACCTGATTTATTGCCTTAAAATGTAAGCGTGTATGGGGGGCTTAAGTCATGTGTACCTAATATAGGGTAAATCTTTTGGGGGAAGCCAATTAACCATCAGCATGTCTTTGGAGTGTGGGCAGAAACGGGAGCACCCGGAGGAAACCCATGCAGACACGGGGAGAACATGCAAACGTCTGGCAGATAGCACCCAGGCTGAGATACAAACATAGGATGCTCACACTACTCACATCTTAAATGAGTCACATTTTAGTTGGATCAGGGGTCTCTGCTACCTGCTGAATGACATATATATATTTCTAAAATCTCTAAAGCCTCCCTGATCCCTCTCTGTAGAGAGACTTCTGCTACAAAAGAAGCCAGGATGATCCATTAGGAGTATATGAAATTCCAGTTGCATTTTAAGCAACATTTAGTCCTCCTTTCTGCCATTTTGCTTCTTTTTTATGTCTTTTTCATTTGGGTGGATACAACCAATATATTATCATTATAAAAACTATAGAATGAAGAGAATATAAGGGTAAAGTATTCCTTTTACTGGGCTCGCGGAATGTCACTTGCCCTGGCACTTCTGTATTATAAATAATGGAGGTGACATTCCGCAAGGTCACTTCATGTAAGTTTTCCCTTATTAGCTATACGCCACCCCACTGTGTCTAGAACCATCTTGGACTTAACACTGAGAACTAACCTAGTAGAGTTCAAGGTACTTGTGTGCTGAAAAACTACCCACAGGCTTCCTAACCAGGTATTGCTGCCTGGCGGGAAGTTCTTGTCATGCCCCTAACCTCTCACCATTCCACCAACACCAATTGGAAACCTGCACTTTTACATCCTCTGTGAGCTGACTCCCCCTAGTGGTTAAAGAGCTAACAACTGTACCCACTACTTCAACCCCATCTCCTCTCATTCCACTTAGGTCAGGCTACCCCACAGTTCCTATTTTAGGGGAGGATCTCCTACAACATTTCTGAAGGTAGCCATACATGGTTCGATATTTCTGTTCAATTTGTTTGCATCAATTAAACGGGAATAGATTCCTGACCACCTAGAAGATTGACCAAAAGTGATCAGACATGTTGGTAAATTTTCATAGATCATACAAGTTTCTGATTTAAATTGCGCAAGACGATCCAATTGACAATTGAATTCCAAAATAATTGACCTGTGTATGGCTACCTCAAGATGAGCTGTTGGTCACCTACGTTTCACCACCCTGGCAGTTTAATTTTTTTTGCTTTCTGTTATTTAAAGAGGAATGGGATTACCATGTGATCTCCCCTCTGGACATTTTGACGGTTTTGAGTTAATTGCAAAGCCCCTGAACATGGTATCATCACAAAACTTGCTGAAGATGTACAGAAGGGTTGGGGTATACTACAAAAAAGAAAGTATGTCTCTAACACAAATAGTTTTTGCACAAATTAGGTTCAAATTCAAGTAAAGTTTTAGAAAATTGGAATTTTGCAGATTTTGAACTTAAATTATGCAAAAACTACATGTGCTAGAGCAAAACTTTTTTTTTCTTTTGTTACCACAACCCTTCTCTACATCTCCAGCAATTTTGGTGATGATACCACTTTCAGAGGCTTTGCAATCAGTTCACAAAGTTAGCTAGTTGAAAAATTCGACCATCTCTACTCCCCTCTGCACATGTGGATGTGGGTTTCCTATACCTGTAATACAATGAATGGCAAGGCCACACCCCATCTCTCTCGCATCATCACTGACTGGCTCAGGGTTACAAATATTTGTAATAAAATTTTCCCGGAGCAACACTCCGCTAGGGAGGTGGCGCTAGTTTTTATTTTTCTACTATATAATATTAGACATATAGCAAATGTGGATGCATTAAAAACCTTGTTATCTGTCTTGCTCTACAATGACTTCAGCTTTAGAATTGTATTGTATTGTGACCTTTCATTTTCAAACAAAGTTTTTCCCCGTTATATAAACAATCATAGACACTTTCATCTCATTATTCATTTCTCAAAAAGAAAAAGAAAACATTGGAAATCTAAATTTTGATTTCATGGGTTAGGCTTGCAGTGCAAACATATGTTGTGTCACAGTGGAAACCTTTGTGCTTCCAGAGATGGACTACAGGGGTGAATCTTCCGTAATGATATCCCAAGTGTGAATATTAGATCATTGCAAAACACAAATGTTTCCAAGCAGGAGGCCAATACAGCCTGATATTTACATTGTTTATAAATATTATTCCATCAGTAAGTGTCTGTTATTCCATCATTTCAACTTTCATTATATCCAACTCTGGGTTATATTTTCATTTTCAATCATTTTTATTGAAATGAATAGTAACAGAAAATAAAATACTATACAAGATATGGTATGAAAGTATTGTGACACTCATAGACTGCCTTAAGCCTCCCATACACCTATAGATCACTCCATACAATTTCCTTTAGATCTACCAACAACTATGTAGTGCCGGGTCCTCCCTGATAGAATACATAGTGATTGGAAGGATTAGAAAGGTCCTCATATTACATGGTTTTGGTAAAGGAAAAGTTGATGTAAGATTGTGTATGTGGGGCTTTAGGCTTCATTGGTGAAATGTAGGCACAGGAATAAAGTCAGAGCAGAAGACATGGCACAAGACTTGGCCTATGACCGATTTTCCGATAGGATCCAAAACTGAACCAGCAATATTGCCCCTACTAACACAATACTTGGGGTTATCTTTTTTCTTAATAAAGCCGGCCATAGACGGGTCAATCTAGCAGTTGATTCCCACAAGATCGGTCGTCGTGCACGTTTGCACCGATCGACCCTGCGGGAATCGAAGCTGCCCACATGGAGTGATCGATCCCGCTCGGTAAAAAAGGGAATGGTCTTTTCCAGTTTTCCCTGGTCGATTGCAATTCGCTGGTCCCCATCCAAAGTGTTGAACAGGAATTAATGTGAACAGTGCTGCGCATCGATTCACAGTTTGATCAACGAACACTTGAGTGCAGCGTCTCGATCGAGCATCCATCGATCTCATGGCCAGCTTTAGAAATGCCAGCCAATACTCATAGCAGAACCCCAGGTATTTCCCACTAGATTCAGCAGATTCACTAGAAATGCAGAGACCAATGAACTGTCCTGTTCCCTAAAAAACTATCTATCTATACCAGTGTACTCCCAGCTGCAGAGAGATAATACAGTAACTGGTGATTCACCAGTAGATGAGACTGAACAATACTGAAAGGAAGAAGAGACATACAGTGGCTTGCAAACTTTTCCACATTTTGTCACATTACAGCCACAAACATGAATCAATTTTATTGGAATTCCATGTGAAAGACCAATACAAAGTGGTGTACACGTGAGAAGTGGAAGGAAAATCATACATGATTCAAATTTTTTTTTACAAATAAATAACTGCGGTGGGGTGGGGTGTGCGTAATTATTCAGCCCCCCGAGTCAATACTTTGTAGAAGCACCTTTTGCTGCAATTCCAGCTGCCAGTCTTTTAGGGTATGTCTCCACCAGCTTTGCACATCTAGAGACTGAAATCCTTGCCCATTCTTCTTTGCAAAACAGCTCCAGCTCAGTCAGATTAGATGGACAGCGTTTGTGAACAGCAGTTTTCAGATCTTGCCACAGATTCTCGATTGGATTTAGATCTGGACTTTGACCATTCTAACACATGGATATGTTTTGTTTTGAACCATTCCATTGTTGCCCTGGCTTTATGTTTAGGGTCGTTGTCCTGCTGGAAGGGGAACCTCCTCCCCAGTCTCAAGTCTTTTGCAGACTCAAAGAGGTTTTCTTCCAAGATTGCCCTGTATTTGGCTCAACCCATCTTCCCACCAACTCTGACCAGCTTCCCTGTCCCTGCAGAAGAGAAGCACCCCCAGAGCATGATGCTGCCACCACCATATTTCACAATGGGGATGGTGTGTTCAGAGTGATGTGCAGTGTTAGTTTTCCACCACACATAGCGTTTTGCATTTTGGCCAAAAAGTTCCATTTTGGTCTCATCTGACCAGGCACCTTCTTCCACATGTTTGCTGTGTCCCCCACATGGCTTGTGGCAAACTGCAAATGGGACTTCTTATGCTTTTCTGTTAACAATGGCTTTCTTCTTGCCACTCTTCCATAAAGGCCAACTTTGTGCAGTGCACGACTAATAGTTGTCCTATGGACAGATTCCCCCACCTGAGCTGTAGATCTCTGCAGCTTGTCCAGAGTCCCCATGGGCCTCTTGACTGCATTTTTGATTAGCACTCTCCTTGTTCGGCCTGTGAGTTTAGGTGGACGGCCTTGTCATGGTAGGTTTACAGTTGTGCCATACTCCTTCCATTTCTGAATGATAGCTTAAACAATGCTCCGTGGGATGTTCAAGGCTTTGGAAATCTTTTTGTAGCCTAAGCCTGCTTTACATTTCTCAATAACTTTATCCCTGACCTGTCTGGTGTGTTCTTTGGACTTCATGGTGTAGTTGCTCCCAATATTCTTTTAGACAGTACTGTCTAAAAGTAGTACTGTAGTACTGACATTAGATTACACAGAGGTGCACTCTATTTAGTCATTAGCACTCATTAGGCAATGTCTCTGGGCAACTGAATGCACTCAGACCAAAGGGGGCTGAATAATTACCCACACCCTACTTTGTAGTTATTTATTTGTAAATTATTTGTATTTGTAAATGTTTGGAATCATGTATAATTTTCGTTCTACTTCTCACGTGTACACCACTTTGTATTGGTCTTTCATGTGGAATTCCAATAAAATTGATTCATGTTTGTGGATGTAATGTGACAAAATGTGGAAAAGTTTAAGGGGGCCGAATACTTTGCAAGCCACTGTATGCCACCAGTACAAAGTGGTTCTGTAGTGACCAGTAAATGGCACTAGTTGTACATTTAACTGCATTGTTATATCTATTCATGGGTTTTCCCTAGCATAGGGTAGTGATAGGGCCTAGTTACTTCTTGTGTATGTGTTTTATTGTATATATACCTTGCCCTGTATACTTTACCTATGCTATCCATTGTATATATGTTTGTTTGTTGCCTGTCCCCTTAAAAGGTTGTGCACCTGCTGTTTACTCAAAGATAGGTACGTGTCTAGACGGCTGTCTCCTTTTCCCGCTCTCCACACCTCACAAATGTATCAATCCAATAATTGAAGTCTTTCATTCATGAGAATGGCTGTATACACATGCAATGTTTACCTGGCTCTAAGAAAGTGCAAATGAATAAGCAGCAGCTGAAAATGACAGGAGCACAGAGAATGTTGTGGTCTACATAAGCTGGGAAGTATTATTATACGTCGATAGTATATTGCTAGTTCTTCTTCAGTGCCCCACATTCCACTTATTGAACCATCAAGGGTTGTTGTGGTGGCTATGCAACGCTAGACCGGTCAAGAAAATAGTTGAAATGGTTATAATTGCCTGTGTGTTGATAATATTGTTATTGTTCATCATTGATGCAACACTATTTGCAGACATCAGTTATAATGCAGCATCCTCCATGCGCCTATGAAATGACCACGGCAGGATAGAAATAGCATGGCATACAAATTCCCCGTTAAAATTCAAATGAAGAGTTTTAGATTAGGCCTTGCATACTAAAGGCCTTTAAATGGCCATTCTTGAGTGTTCTAGAGATTAGAAAGCCATATTCTATGTTTGCAGTGGCATTTGGAGAGAATTTCAAAGTCATTTAAAGGTAATTGAGTTTATCTTGTTGTGCCTACTTAGACACTGATGGAACCCATGATACTCGTGTCATCAAACATTATTGGTTTCTCTGGCTGAAACTCCATATGGTCCTGTCTATTCAGAATTGCAGAGTATAAAAGAGTCAATGTTCTGTCTCCTCTAGCCATTTGGGTATGTTTTTGATTAAACTACTCAGCTCTTATTATTTCCTTTTTCATTTGATCTTTTAATGTATCCTCTATGAGTAGACAACTTAAAGTGACTGTAAACCGTTTGATTTTTTGCTCCATGGACTAAAAAATATGATCATATTCAAGTTGATCTTATTACATTTCAAACATGTTTACCACCACTTAATGTGATGGATTCAAAACAGATCAATCCCTTTCCTAAGCTTTGTGCACATGTTCCATTGTACCATGGGATACAAACGTATCGAAATATCAAGAAAACCGTCAGATACTTGAAGATCAAAGATCTTTTTGAAGTCGATCAAATGAAAAAATCGAACCATGTATGCCCAGCTTTCTTTCACTTATGTAAATTAAATACCGTATTTTCCGGCGTATAAGGCGACCCCCAACTTTTCCAGTTAAAATATAGAGTTTGGTATATTTCTCGCCTTATAAGACTACCTCTCTCACACCAAATAAAAAATGTTATGTCTACTCTGACTTTCAACCCCCAGAAATCGAAAAATGTAATACAGTGTAATACAGTTGTGTATGAAGTGAAGTTTTTGTACAGCTATTTAATGTGTTCTAGCTTTAATCTCAATATTCTTGGAATACCAATTTCAGCCACAATGCACAATGTCACTAGTGAGCACACTTGCTGTCAGTAGCAGCCAGCTACTTTCATCACACAGACATCATGAAGGAGAAGGAGGGGCTGGGGGGGTCTGAAGATCTCTGTCGGCTCAGTTCCTGTCAGCCAGCGCGCAGCGCGAGGAGCAGGGATCGGGGGAGCAGACCACAGGGCTCCCCTAGATGAGGGTCCCCAGTCGTATTATAAGCCGAAAAATACGGTACTTGTCTCCACTGAACTCTTTTCCCCCAGATAAGACACTCTTCCAACATGGGGAGAAAGATGCAAACAGGACACCTCCATTTCCTACGTGTGTGCATTGTCTTGAACATAAATGGACGTGTCAGCAAGATGCACAAAAGCCGTGTCCAAACAGCATCGATAACGCACCCTAAACTGCGACAATCCACTGATGCGTCCATGCCAGACGTTAATTTAATCTTACTCACATTACCACACTAAAATTCAATGAGCTTCTGAAAGTTAACTATTCCTAAACCTATAAACCTAACTCCCCTCGATCTACACTCAAGTGAGCCTGCAATGATTCTCTAAGTTGGTGAACTCGCCAATTGTACCGGCACCATCAATGTCTCTTTTGGTCCTCGCAGGGGAAGGGGGTGAGGGTGGGAAATCATTGCAGATTACTAGGATACCGCTAGGGGGTAAACAAGTGTTTATAAAAGCCATCAGTATGCCTATGTGTTTGCTTTTATACACATGTGGCCATGGACGTGACTGGAACCCTCAAATTCAATTATTTCAATAGCTATTACAATAGCGTGTACATTCCTTATCGGCAATGCCAATTAATGGCTTTAATTTATTCTATATGTAGACCCAACCTGAACAGTTGCTTAAATCTAATTACAATCCATACTTGTAGTTTAATAAGTATTCCTGAGTGCACTGTCCCACATAGTCTAATTCATTTGCTTGGAATAACTGCAGATCCATCTATAGACAAATGTTTGTACCCTCTATTAGCAGACATTGGGCAGGAGGACAAGGGTTAGTCTGGGTTCAGAATGCCGTACATGAATGATCAATGCAGACAGTGTTTACAGACAACATTCTGTACTTCTGTCCTCTGGCCATGGGGATTAAATCAGATCAAGTGTGATTGCTCTAAATATGTGACCTTGACATGCTCAGGGACAGAACCATAAATTGTGGCAATGGCTGCTTCCACCACTGACAAGATGTATGTCCTAAACCCCAATACACCACTGGATAAGTACGCTTAATGAGATCAGAATCAACAACCAAAAGACCTAAATATGCTTGTATGTATTATTGAGGGATTTAAGTAAGCAGATGGCAGACGGGTAATTTACACTCTACTTATCAGAAAGGTGACTCTTGCATAACATGTGGTTGTATAGAGAAAGGATACTGTGACTACCAACTTAACAATATTCAATTGCCTTATTAATATGATTAGAGTTTATTAATATGATTAGAGTTTATTCAGCACATTTCATTCATTCATTTCATTTTCATTGTCGAGAACAATGTTGTCCCCTAGCTTGCTCGAATCTGTATTCCATGTACACTATGAATCTGAGTGTACATGGAATACATGGAATGAGTTTGCAAATATGTTTTATACTCTCTGTTTATTCAATGTAATTATGTCATACTGTTGTTGCTGACTATACTGTATCTATTTACAACTGTTGTACTTACTGATCTAAACGCTGCAAATAAATTTTAACAAATGTTATTTCAATGATAACATTTTGTATACTTGGTGCCTTTAAAGTCCCGAAGTCCCTAGTCTTCACAATGGGAGATGAAGATGTTGGTGTGTTTAACATCACCTCTTCATGATCCCTTTTCTCTTGGTATATATTTATTTATGGGATGTGGCACAAAATATAATGGGAATAGGTAGCTGTAATGCTTTCAAAATCTGTCACCTACAGTTGCAAGGAAAAATGTGTGAACCCTTTGGGATTAAGTAGAGTTTTGCATGTACAGTATTGGTCATAAAATGTGCTCTGATCTTCATCTAAATCACACCAATAGAAAACACAGTCTGCTCAAAATAATACTACACAAACATTATATGTTTTCATGTTTTAACATAACATGTAAACATTCACAGTGCAGCGTGGAAAAGGTACCTTTGGACTTAATAACTGGTTGACTTTCAACAACCCTCTGTTGAGTCAGAGCTAAGGTTCCATCGATGGACATAAACTTTTCTTATTGCTATAGACCTAATATGGGGGTGTGGCAGACTTATAAAAAGAGACCACTGCTTCCCCAGAGAGGCTAAAGCTATCTA
>CM070033.1:148661231-148674596 GCA_036250615.1 Ptychadena robeensis
TCTCTACTGTAGAGTTTTCCATTTGATTGACCGCAATGATCGAGCAGTGAGGTCAATCGAGAACTGCCTCCTTTGGCAGCAATAACCTCAACCAAACATAGTTGCAGATCAGGCTTGCACAACCACCTGGAGTAATTTTGGACCACTGCTCTTCACAAAACTGTTTCAGTGTAGCAATATTCTTGGGATGTCTGGTGTGAATTACTCTCTTAAGGTCATGCCACAGCATTGCAATTGGGTTGAGGTCAGGACTCTGAATGGGCCACTCCAGAAGGTGTATTTTGTTCTGTTGGAGCCATTCTTTTGTTCAATGACTTGTATGCTTTGGGTCATTGTCCTGTTGCATCACCCATCCTCTGAGGAGCTTCAGTTGGTGGACAGATGGTCTTATGTTTTCCTGCAAAAGTCTTTTTTTTATTATTATCATCATTTATATATAGCGCCAACATATTACACAGCACTGTACAATACATTAGAGTGGAGATACAACACAGTATAGTACATACAGATACAGGTTATGACACAGGAGGAGTAGAGGACCCTGCCTGGTCAGGCTCACAATCTAATAGGTTGGGAAACAAAGTATACAATAGGTGGGGGGGGGGATAAACTCTGAAATTTATCCTTCCATCAATGACAACAATCTGTCCAGGCCCTGAGGCAACAAAGCAGCCCCAAACCATGATACAGGTCTGTCTTACCGTGGACATATAAACCTGTAAACCCAAAACTGGTGTGTGTTTTTAAAGGACAGGACAGCTTTCAGTAACACATGCAATATCATCACACTGATTGGACTCAAGGTTGGCTCACTAGTGACTCCAATTAGCTCTTGGAGAAGTCATTAAGCTAGGGGTTCACATACTTCACACTGCACTGTGAATGTTTACATGTTATGTTCAATAAAAACATGAAAACTTATCATGTTTGTGTAGTATTATTTTAAGACTGTGTTTTTCTATTGGTGTGAATTGGATGAAGATCAGAGCACAAATCCACAGCAACCCAATGAACTGTTGAAAAGGCAGAAGCAGATGATCATACAAAAGCAGAGTTGCCTTAAACTGATAAATTAGTTTATTTACCTTAGATGTCCACTATGTGTTTTTAGGGGCATTACCTATTCCTAGACATGAACAATGCAAGTGATTCTTCTCCCTTTGTATGGGAAGAGATGAGACCCTTTAGGGGTCTGACTTGTAGGCTTCTGGTCTTACACACTAATAGATTTTGTCCAGTTTGTTCCTGAAATCTAAATAAAATCAGAACTGCTTTGCCCTGCCGGGTTGCTATATAGCAGTTTGGCATCTGAATACCATTGTATGTCAATATTAATTTGAACTGGACATTCTGCAGACGGCTTGCGGTCCAAAATTATTCAGCAGTGAGTCACCCGCTAAATCCTGTGTTGGTGGAACATCATTACTAAGTTACCTTCTTGTTTTTCCCAAACATCAAGGGTATAAATTAGGTCTATCTGTCATACCTTTCATGAATATAAAAGGCTTCTGCCCTCCACACAATATACAAGACATATGAGAAACAATAATATAAAAAATACAACTAAGTACAAATAATATTACTACAAAGTTAGACTTCCTTGTCATATCTTTTGACACGTATCCCAGTCATATAACTATACCAGATCCAGGTAGATATAGGATAGGAGAGATGCAGAATTTGATCCTCATCTACATACATTAGAGCAGTGGTGGGCAACTGAGTCGATATGGAGCGCATCAAGTGCATCATAAAAAAATGACAGTATGTTTTTTTAAAGATCAGCCACCAACTAAGTAGAAATGCCTTTGTTCTGCCAGCATCCTACAAGATGGGACCCTTTCAACAACCCTCTGTTGAGTCAGAGCTAAGGTTCCTCAGTCATCGATGGACATAAACTTTTCTTATTGCTATAGACCTAATATTGGGGTGTGGCAGACTTATAAAAAGAGACCACTGCTTCCCCAGAGAGGCTAAAGCTATCTATACCCCTGTAGAGTAAAGATGCATTTCAATGATTTCGAGTTAATTGCAAAGCCCCTGAACATGGTATCAACACCAAACTTGCAGGAGATGTAGAGAAGGGTTGGGGGTATAATTCAAAAAAGTATATGTCTCTTACACAAATAGTTTTTTCACAAATTAAGTTCAAAGTCAAGTCAATATTTCAAAAATCAGAATTTCGACTTTCTTTTTTAAGTTAATTTATGCAAAAACTACATGTGCTAGAGCAAAACTTTTTTTTTCAAATGTCCCCCCCAATCCTTCTCTACATCTCCAGCAATTTTGGTGATTCTACCATGTTCAGGGGCTTTGCAATCAGCTCACAAAGTCAGCTAGCCGAAAAATTCGACCATCTCTACTGTAGAGTTTTCCATTTGATTGACCGCAATGATCGAGCAGTGAGGTCAATCGATCTGGAACTGATTCCTGTCCATCTGGTATAATGGATAGAGAAAAAGAGAGCGAAAAGAAGGTGATTGGACATGTTGGTTCCCTTAAGTTGATCACTTAGCGATTGATCTATCGTTAGTGGTGACCCTCAAACGTTTTCTGTTTGATCGGACTAGTGAAGTATATACAAGCACTTCAGATACACCCACCCTGACATATTTTCCAATCTAATGAATTTGAGGAATCTACCTTTTTTGGTAGACTGGGCATCGATCAATAATAAATCTATTAACCAACTTTGTGGTCCATCGTTGATTATTCAATCTAATGTTCCGATCAAATCGAGAATCGCAAAAGAATTGACCTGTCTATGGCTACCTTAAGAATTCCACAATGGGGTGTTGGTTGGATACATAGGGGAACAGGTACTGTTCACATATTCTGCAGATATCTACAGTATGTTAGTCTTCAAATCCATACCTTGACTTAACAGATCTTAACAGGTTTTCTCCATACGGCAGTAGTATAGTCTGAAGAACTTTGATGTTCTATTCAGACTAAAACATTTTTCTGGATAGGGGACAGGGATAACCTCCTCAGTGTAATGTAGTTAATTGATCAATAAGTAGAAATTGGCCATGCTCTACTGCTAAACTGCTTTGGAGGCCAGGCATCCTTTGCAGGCAAACAATTTACCTTCAGATATATTTCATCTGTGTACGTTTTTTATGTAGGGTTTTGCTGTTTGCCTGGAGTCCATATTTATTAATATCATGGAGTGCAATAGTTGCATGTATCATAATCATCCATGTGAGCATTATTACTCCGAGTAATATTTTTATTCCTCAGCATGTCAGCTATTCATTATTTTTAAACATGATGATTATTTGTGCTTATTTTACTGTAGCAGGATTACATTTCCTAATATACTTGTCTTTCTTGTTTCTTAATAGCTGACATTATCTCTAAATTAATTTGGAATTTCACATATAAAATGACTTACTTTAACTCACAGGCTTAATTAGTAAAACATTGAAAATAAAAAATCACTAAGGGCTAATCTGCAGTTCCCATAGAAACCAATCAGAACCAATGGCTGCTCGGAGTTACTTCACACTTAGACCTTTTCTCTTTCTTCATTTTGTTGAGTAAGGCTAAGTTTATATGACGTTTAGAGATGTGCCGATACCCCCTGCGTTAATCGCATGTCTTGATTGGGATTTCAACACATCTCATACCTATGCATGCCTTCCGCCCGAACTGTTCATATGGCATTAGCGGGTCCACCGGCTGAGCGGACAGTGGAGGTTGGCCCACTGCCCTGCGTTAACCTCTTGGCCAATGGATCCGCTAAAAGCCATGTGAACAGGTGGGGCGGGAAGTCAGGCATATGTATGGTATGCGCCAGACATCCCCATCAAGGCAGGCGATTAACTCAGGGGTATCAGCACATCCATAAAAGCCTAAGCCAATAGAATGGGTTGGCAAAATCTTCTACCTTCTACCAGTTGTTTTCACTGTGGGCTTCTGCTCCCTTTGCAGCAAAACATGATTTTCAATTAAACATCATTTGGCAACGTCGCGTGGAATGCAAGAATAGTTAGATCACCCATGTCTAAATTGCTAAATACAATTGTAATGGGGTTTTTAGAGGAACAACACTTGATTATCAAGCTGATTGTTATCTGTGGCCACTACTCCTCCAAATGATACTCAAATCTGGTTTACTGCAGAGCCTTAAGCCCCCCGTGCACCTATAGATCAGACCATACAATTTCCTTTAGATCTACCAACAACTATGTAGTGCCTGGATTCCTCCCTGAAGGTTTACAAAGGTCCTCATATAACATGGTTTTGGTAGAATAAAAGTTGCACTGATGCCATCACTTTGATGTAGGGCCAATAACCCTACACTGGACATGAGGATGCTTAGCGCCTACCCCCTGTCTGGGAAGTTGAATGGGAGAAGACCATGCTGCTCTCTGGGGGTAGTGAGGTAGGTAGGGTAACTAAATTGATCCCACATAATGTTACATAACATGAGTTATGGTTAAACAGATACTAGACACATTGATTAGGTACAGAGGAAGGTCCCAATCTCATCATCCATTCAAATGTATAAAAACCAACCTCTGTCCATCCCTTATCACATTGTATTCTTTCTACACATCTTCTCATTCCAGCCAGTAAATGTCTCATATCAACATATGCAGACACACTGCCCAATCTGCCAATAATACTCTACAACCCATACCATATATTTTGAGCCAGACCTCTGAATACCTTCATTACCAAGGTCCAATGATTCAAAATCCTGATTTGTGTTTCTTACTTATCAGACCAGTCTAATTCATACATATCCTGTACATGTCTGAAGAATTCCTTATTTTCTTAAATAGTAATGCATGATATTAGTTCCAATACTTAGTTCAGAGAGAAATAAAGTGTGCAAAATCTAATGCATTTCAGCAGACAATATGTCTTGGCACAACAACACTGCTTAGACATGAGGTTAAACACTCCACTTACAGAAAGTCAGGATGAACTGATTCACAATGACATGTCATTAGATATGAACCAAATGTGCCTAGGGGTAAATTCAACTCTGATTCTTGTGATTAGAATATGTTTGTGTATTTATTCTGCTAGTTTTATAACAAAAAGGAGATTTTGATTTAAAGAAATTAAATAAAAACTATTAGTCAGTGGATCCATGCTGTGTCTGCGGCCTCCCTCAACCATGGATGGAATGAACCACAGGAGGAAGGAGTAAGGCTCTTTATTGATTTATACCTGTCATACCTGATCCATGATCACATGCTTAGAGGGAGCAGTGTTAGCTGGAGGGCTGTGTGTGTATACTGTATATATATATATACACTGAGCAAAAATATAAGCGCAACACTTTTGGTTTTGCTCCGAGTTTGCATGAACTGAACTCTGTGAGATCTGTCTGAAACATTTTCTACATACACAAAAGACCCATTACTCTCAAATATTGTTCACAAATCTGTCTAAATCTGTGTCTGTAAGAACATCTCCTTTCTCTTCCACCTCACAGGTGTTGCATATCAAGACAGCATAAATATTGCACAGGTGTGCCTTAGACTGCCCACAATAAAAGGCCACTTTGAAATGTGCACAGATTTAGTAGGTTCTTCATAGTACATACAGAGTACAGATCATATTAAAATCTTTACACTTGGTCATGTGATCAGTACCCCACAAAGCTTTTGTATATAACCCATGTAAAAGGATCACTGTAGTCTGCGCTGATTTGCCTGATCAGCTCTGGCAGATGGACCATCAAATTCGTTAAAGGTTTCTACAAGGAAAAACATGGCGGTGAGGAAGGAAGGAGAGGAAGTGCCTGTCCAGTAGTGTCTAAATTCTGATGTATATCGATATTAGAGAAAATGTCTGTTTAGTAATGTCCAAATTATGATGTATACCGACAATATGGCGATGTAATGACTGTATTACTGTGATTGCTTAAATCAGTATAAAATGTTTGTATGTGAGAAATGCTCTTTCTGAACTCAATCATTTAAGTACTGTTACCTTTTATTGCTTTGAGTATTATAAAAATAACCACTGTTGCCTTAAAAGTCCCGTGGAGCTTCCAGCTCCAAATGGGGAAGTGTCTGATTGAGTGCAGGTGCACCTCTCTCTCACTCCCAAACTGTTCTTGGTGTTTACATGTATAGCGGGATGAAGAGTCCCAAGTTCGTCTTTGTTTGTTAATTACATGGCGGTGAGTATAACTTTTTGGGAGGCATTTGGGGGTAGGAAATAAACTGTATAGAACATTTTTTATTATTGGTCAGGGTTTAATAACCTTTTCATTTGTGAGTTCACAATACACTATTGGCATGGTATTTATTAAAACACTATACAAAGTTTTCCCTACGTCCTCATAAAACAGGGCGGTGATCCTGGGATATTATGGGCAGAGGGTAGTGTGAGGGGTGTGAGGCTAGTGTCCCTGCCATCCACTATTGTCCTAAGATACAGCAATTGGTGGTTTTAGGCATAAGCACCCTGGGTGGTTCCCCAGGGTGGCATCTGGGCAATCAGAGGAGTAGAGGAGACTCACCCCCCCCCCCCCCATGGAATGGATAATCTTTTACCCAAAACATATCCTTGGTGCTGTCTGGTGGGGGAAGCATAGAATATATTTATTCATAGTTCATGAGAGTACATCAATCCAAACACGTCATAGGTAAGGTTTGCAAGTCTTTAAAGTTTGGATAGCCCTAGATTACAGGGCAGAACGCGTTGACACTGTTCACAGGGTTGATGCTTTTTTTATTCAATCTAACCGGTCACAGTATAACCTTAAACATATGTTTTTAGGGTAGGTTTCTTTTTCTTGTATGTATTTCTTGTTTTTGATTTTATTAAATTTGGTTTTAAACATTTGAACTGCTATTTTGCTTAATTGTTCCATACATGGTTTGACCTGAAAGTCCTGACTAGCAGGGTACTTCTGTCTCTGTACTATATTCTCATAAAACAGAAATACAAAAAGGAATCTGCACAATTCTCTTGCTCACTATCGGTTTACTTTCTTAAGGATAACAAGCATCCACAAATATCCTAAAAAAGGTGTTTAATACAGTAAGCAACTTTGGTTGTTGATGCTTGTTACCCTGAGCACAGCATTTACATAATAAGACAACAATGTGGATACTTGTCATATGTGTTAGGAGCAGGTACGGTCTGAAATCTGTCAGCTTTGTGGCCATTGGAGTATGTAATGGCAGCTCCCTAGTGGCAGTGAGCTGTTTACAGACTTTGAAATTATTTAGAGTGGTAAATTTCTCATAGATGTAACATCAAAGCAACCAATGCATACTGATACTGGAAAATGTGCTTTGCATATCCAGGCATCAATGAACCCTGGTCAAGAAATTGATACCTCAAGACTATAAACAAAAATATTCACAATGCATCACTCTTTCCATATTTTGTTATGTCACAACCTTATTTAAAAAATTGATTCAATTCATTTTTCCCTCAGTATTCTACACACAACACCCCATAATGACAATGTGAAAAAATGTGTAAATGTTCAATAAATATAAAAAACGGAGAAATCACGTTTATATAAGTAGTCACAGCCTTTGCCATGAAGCTCAAAATTGAGCTCAGGTGCATACCATGTCCCCAGGACTCTGGGGAGACAACTGCTAGAGCTGTCCACTCATCTTTACTGAGCGATTGGGAGGAGAAGGGTCCTAGTCAGGGAGGTGAACCTCTCTAACCTCCCTGAGATGGTCACTCTGTCAAAGTTCCAGAAGTCCTCTGGGAAAGATGGCCAGATGGAAGCCACTCCTTAGTAAAATGCACATGGCAGCTTACTTGGAGATTGCCAAAAGGCACCTGAAGGACTCTCAGACCATGAGAAACAAAATTCTCTGGTCTGATAAGACAAAGATTGAACTCTGGTGTGCCACCTATCACTTTTGGAGGAAACCAGGAATCCTTATCACTAGGCTAATACCATCCCCACAGTGAAGAAGGTGGCAGCACCTTGCGATTTTTGAGTGGAACTGGGAGACTTGGGACTAGGTAAAGATGATCGCAGCAATACAGAGACATTCTGGATGAAAACCTGCTCCAGAGCTCTCTTGAACTCAGACTGGGGTGATCTTTCACTAGGACAACCACCCTAAAGCTAGCCACACATGGTTCAATTTTGGTTCAATCGATGCTCGATTAGATCGAGGAATTCAATCGTCTAATCGAAAATCGATCTTAATCGCATCAACATAAACCCCACATTGAGTTTGCGATTGTGGTGAGATTTCGATTCCAAAATATTACTAAAATCGTCGATTTTGGTATTGAAACGTTTGAATTCCAGATTGAAGTGGTCTATGTTATGTATATCTAATCTAATCGATCCAGGAGAAACACCACAAACATTGACGATTATAGAACGATTTTGGCACAATCGACGATGATTTTCCAACATGTCCGATCAAAATTCGATTTGATTTTCTGCCTTCATCGAACAATTATCGTCGATCGTACCATGTGGGCATTTCTCGATTTTCGTTCAATCGATGAAAAAATTCATCTAATCGAGCATCGATTGAACCAAAATCGAACCGTGTGTGGCTAGTTTTAGCACAGATTAAACATCTACAGAAAGATCTTAAAAAGCTGCACCACACTTCCCATCCAACCTGATGGAGCTGGTTGCTGCAAAGAGAAATGGGCGAAACTTGCCAAGGATCGGTGTGCCAAGCTTGTGGCATCATATTCAAAAATACTTGAGGCTGTAATTGCTGCCAAAGATGCGTCCACAAAGTATTGAGCAAAGGCTGTGAATACGTATGTACATGGGATTTCTAAACTTTTTTCATATTGTTATTAAGGGGTGATGTGTGTAGAATTCTGAGGAAAAGAGCTATCAACATACTTATGTTTAGTTGAACGTTGCACATATTGTATTTTATGTTCTCTCTATGAGAACATGCCTTTGTGGCAAACTAAAGTGTCCTTGCAATTGACATTGTCAGTTATGCAGGCAGACCACAAATGGAATGTCTATAAATGTAAAATGTTCATGGATGAAACATGCATTGTGACATATATATATATAGTTCAATGATTCAAAGTAACATTTTCACTATGTTCTGCATATTGTTTAAAGCATTTGCCAGGATTTAGCCATAAATTCCCTGATGTGGTTATAGGAGAGAAAGAACAAGGGACAATGTATTCCAATATTTGCCGTTCTTGCAAGTTGTGTTAAGTCTATTTATTTTTATGTGCGTAGCATATAAGCAGCCTATTTGTTCTAAATGAGCTGCAAACACAATGGAAAAAACTAATATTCAGCAGTTTTTCAGACACAGCACGTTCCTTTGCATGAACTGCACATGTGTCAGAGCTGTCTACCCATATTTCCTTCATGTTCCACGTCAAGAAGTATGATGCTTTGGGCTGTACATGTATAGGCTTTTTGGAAACTGATGTAAATGTAATGACAGAACCACAGAGGTATCTTTACTATCTACATATTTTACATATGAAATGTGGAAAGGCAACATAGCAAAGCACTCATTTTATAAGAAGCTGATTTGTTGGTATTTATTATTATTATTATTATAATTATCATCATCATTTATTTATATAGCGCCAACATATTACGCAGCGCTGTACAATACATAAGAGTAGAGATACAACACAATATAGTACACACAGGAACAGCTTATGACACAGGAGAGTAGAGGATCCTGCCCGGACGGTCTAATAGGTGAGGCCAATGAATGAACAAAAGGATGCATGGAAATTCTAATGTTGTATTACTTTTATGAGTATTATTTTCTGCATGTTAGGCTCTGTAATAAACTTCCTTCCATTAGATATATTGAGATCCTATCAAAGGCTTCTCTATACCATGTTCTGTATGTTATGATGAGAGAGAAATGCCCCACACTACGTCACTCCACACAGTCTGTATCTCTTTAGGGCTCCTAACCCCTCACAGGGGTTAATAGCATTACCAGTCCGAACAGGAAAATGCCAAGCCTCCTGGCTTGTAGACAAGGACGCTCACAGGCTTTATGGCCCCCTTTCTATTTACAGTCTCCCGCTTGATCAAGAGCTCTGACTGACTCATATCAGCTCCTTTTGTGGAGAGACACACATTGCTACCTCACTAAAGCTAGCCACACACGGTTCGATTTTGATTCAATCGATGCTCGATTAGATGAATTTTTTCATCGATTGAACGAAAATCGAGGAATGCCCACATGGTACGATCGACGATAATTGTTCGATGAAGGCAGAAAATCTAATCGAATTTTGATCGGACATGTTGGAAAATCATCGTCGATTGTGCCAAAATCGTTTTATAATCGATGATGTTTGTGGTGTTTGTCCTGGATCGATTAGATTAGATATACATAACATAGACCACTTCAATCGGGAATTCAAACGTTTCAATACCAAAATCGACGATTTTAGTAATCTTTTGGAATCGAAATCTCACCACAATCGCAAACTCAATGTGGGGTGTATGTTGATGCGATTAAGATCGATTTTCGATTAGACGATTGAATTCCTCGATCTAATCGAGCATCGATTGAACCAAAATTGAACCATGTGTGGCTAGCTTTAGCGCCCACAGGTGTATCTGGGTGGAATTGGAAGGCTCCTCCAGTTCCTTCTCTCCCATCCCATGGTCGAAGACCCTGCTACTAAACTAATAACATTCATGAACTTACAGTTGCTGTGATATACTTCAGACCCCTTCCCAGGACATACCTGATAGGACCCTCTCACTTCTGGACTTGGTCTATTTGCACAGCCTGTCTGTCAACCACTAAAAGCTAGCCATACACACATCAACTATTGTTTGGTGACTCTAAAGCCCCCCATACACCTTTAGATTCCTCCATACAATTTCCATCAGATCTACCAACAACTATGTAGTAAAGTGACCTCCCTGATAGAATACATAGTGATTGGAAGGTGTAGAAAGGTCCTCTTATTACATGGTTTTGGTAGAAGAAAAGTTGATTGTACAGAAATTGCATGGTAATTGTATGTGGTGTATGGGGGGCTTTAGATCTGATTGACTCAAAAAACAGAAATCAAATATTGATTGTTGGTACAACCACACAATGTGATCAATTGAAAACTGAATGATTCCTTTCCAAAGTCCTTTGTAATAAACTGCGTATGCCCACCTTTACATAGTGGGACCATAAACAAGTTTACCCCAATAAGTACATTAAGCTTACCAAACCATCAATGTCTGTACGGTTATGGTCTTTCTTTTCTGCCTGTGGGTAGCAAACTGTATAGTACTTGTAGATAATTAGAAGAATTATTTGACAGTAGCAATTAATGAGCCACATTACAACAGTCTTTGCATATGTTAGTTCACCATCTACAAAGGATCTCTGAGTTCAATTAAAGTCTTCTTAATTATGTTTCTATTGATCATTGCATTTTTAATAGAAATTAATCAAAGTCTTATTTATGAAATATACTTTCTCTATTTTGATAATTATAGTTTCTGTACATTGAAACTAAACAATGCTTACAGATTTATTTCCAACCTTTAATGTGTAGAAAAGCAGAGCTGCATGTAGTGAAATACCACAAGATGCATAACATTTTACAAATTGTGATGACTCATAACGGAGCCAATCAGACTCTGCAGCTTTCGGATTTGTTATTAGTTATAATGTGGAAGAACAATAGATGTAGGGGGCATTATAGGTAAAGAAAATAAAGCAGCAGCTTTTACTACTGAGATTGATCTACTATTTCTCTCAGAAATATATATTATTATTCTGTGCAAAATCTTCGCTCTGCTACACTTATCTTTATTTGAGTTTTATCTTCAGGTTGTCTTAAATACGATATTTCAGTGTGTATGAAACGCTCTGGAGACCATAGACCACACTATAAAATTTCTTGGAATAAGGATGCAAACTCTCAAATAATGATTTCACCAAGCTATATGCTCTATCACATACTCTCAGCTACTGTTTATCTCAGAAGCTATTATCTCGTTGGTGTCGGTGCCCATTTACTCTAAACAAAATCTTGGCATCCGTGGCAGAACTATGTTGGTGCTGCTATCAGAAAGTTGGGACCTTATTACACATTTGGTGGTGTAGTCTTCCTCTGCAAGATTTTTAGAAACAAATGATTCAGTTGATTCACAAACTTGTGCTATCAAACATGTCTGTCTCTCCCCAGATTGCCCTTGTCTCTAATCTATGTAATCTACTCTTAGCTATTTATTTACATATTTCCCTAATCCTGCTCTCCTCCTGTATTTCTCTCTCTGCCTTCTTTCCTTCTTCTCGCTCTTTTATGGTTACCTTCCCTTGTTTCCTTCTCTTATGGTCTAATAACAGATGGCTGAAAAATGCGTCCATCTGAAAAAAGTCAAAAATTTAACTTTTCAATAAAATGTCATTTAGACCAATTCGATTGGTGATTTCAATATTTGGTCAAAATTCTCCTGTGAAATTTCGACTTTCGTAATTTAGCATTACGAAAACATGTATTTATTTCTACAACATAGCAAAAAGAAAATGTGTCCTATCCTGTGGTCCCATCCTCCCCCCCTGCAGGGCTGATGCCCAGATATCTGATATCTAAGCCTCAGGCTTGTGGCCTAGGATGGAGTGTGGCAAGGATCTCCCTTCCTGGGAGGAACCCTTGAAGATGCTGGCTGTAAGTGATCCTGTTCTGGCCTAGAGGAAGCAATTTACATGGCCCTCACCTAAAGGGACTGGTGAGTGAATGTTAGAGGAGAGAACACACAGGAACCTTTCCAGCTATCCTGCCTTGAAGTCATATGGAGAACACACTAGAACCATCAAGCAGCCAAGTCTGTGAGTAAAATACCAGCAGCATAGTTTATATTGAAGGAACCCATCTGAGAGACTGTGGGATCTGAGGGATTGAGGAGTCATTGCATTGATATACCTGACAGGATATTCTGACATCTTTCCTATACCCTCCTCCCATTATCTTATCTGTTATTATACTGGATTAAAGACTATATCTTATTTACTAAAGCGACAGAAGTATCTGTGTGATGACTGTTTCTCAGGAAGGGACACACCTCTGCTCCCAGGGGCCCTGTCCTGAGTGGAGGCACTGCAATTTGTGTGTTGTGAATCCCAGACTTCCATTCAGCGAAATGCAATCAGTTCGAAATAGATATTTTAGGTATACAGGCTGATATAACATAGTGGCAGCATATTCAACTGTACAAAAAAAGCAAAAAATATGAGTAACATGCTGCTCCCTAAAAATAAATTCTCAGCATGTTTCGCAATGGGTATCTCTTCTTCAGGAGAAGTTTAAGGATATTCTATCTAATCTATGGCAATAAACCAAATGAGATATTACAAAAATATGATCACCCCTTAAGCCCCCCATACACCACATACAATTACCATGCAATTTCTGTACAATCAACTT
>CM070033.1:148691659-148711855 GCA_036250615.1 Ptychadena robeensis
TTCTAGATCGATGTTATGTGCCCACCACTGCATTACAGATAATGTTTATTATTTTTTATACCCTATTATGTGACTTTGGCTTCAAGAGATATGAAATACAAAAGGTGACTACAGGTCTGCTTTAAAAGTAAATCTGGTTGATAAAAAAGTCAAGGAAACTAAGGGAGTAAAAGGCCCTTTTATGGGGGAAATGTAAATTTGGTAAAAAGTCCAAGTCCCCTTTGCGTCTCTTGGGAAAGGATATTTAGAGAAAATATATATCAACATTCAGAAAATCTGCAAACATAGCCCCTTTTCCATATTATACAGACTTCCTCTTGCCTGTTTAAAGTCCTTGAATGAAATGTTCATGACTAGATCTTTCTACAGGTTTTAAATATACCTTAATATAATATATTATTAATTTCATGTATTAGGTCCTCCGTGATTTTTTTGTCCAAGCTGTAGATATCCAATGTTTCTAATCCCTGGCATTTATGCATTTATGCATTTAGTTTTCTGCCTCCAAACCTCCTCCAAACCTCCAATGTGCTTTTTACATTTCAGAAGTATATGGAATTCAGTGACACTATTAATCTTACCTTTGCAGTGAACACTACTGCTCCTCTGCTCTTGGTACAAATTTAAGTTCACTTCTAACATTTTGAATTTCTGATAGATTGACTGCAGGTCCGGGAAGTTTCACAGCACCAGGTAGTTGCTTTTTTTCTTCTTGTGGCAATTCTGGTGGATTGCTCTAGACAAAGCCAAACATATAAAAATATTGAAATCATTACATGTTTTTTTTTAAATTTCCAAACTTACTAACTGGATATTTTAAAAATGACACAAAGACGATTGGCCGCAAATCGGATGCACCCAACTGGACAGAACAACCAGGAACAAGTTGGATCACATGGCCCATTGCATCCAGCGTCCCCATCCAAAATCATGTCCAGAATTCAAAGGGTGCCCACCGATCCTTTGAGCAACCAGCTGCAGTGTGATGACATTATCATGCTGCAATCGGCCACTAGAGAATCCGGTGGGGATTGTTGTGTGTATGGCTACCTTAAGTCATTACACCTGCTTCTAAAATAGTGCATGTTTCAGATTGAGAAAGACCCACCCACCCTCCAAAGAGACTTCCCCTATATTTATGGCCAAGGTCACCAGGACAAAAGTATGGAGAAGAGCAATGTTTTAAAGTTTTTATTAGAGCAAGAGGTGAGGGTAATTTTCCACTAGGGATAGGAAAATTTGTCAATTTTTCTTTAGATTTCCTACCATTTACTGTTGTGTTTCCAGGAGGGTAAAACAATTCTCAAGCAGGGCACAGACAGCAAAACATACCCTTAAGTCATGTTCATACTGGCTTTACTGAATGGTGACAGTTAATGCATGGGTCGACCACTGCCGACCACCCATTTGGTGGAATGGATAGGCAGCCCACCTAGTTCAATTGACCACAAGTGATCGAACATTAAATCAAACAGTGATTGGACATGTCAATGATTACATTTTTTACAAGTATTTGTGGTTCTTTGGTTTACAGACGCCCTCTTGTGGCAGAAACAGTAATGATGCTTTATAAAAAAAGAAAGAACTGATTGTCTGTAAATCTATAACACTGTGGCAGAGCTACCGATCGACGTTTGGCTGACAATCAATTTTTACTGCGCAATATGTTGGAATCGCTAAATAATCGACCCGTTTATGGCTACCTTAAGTTAACCCACTTCCCGCTTTCAAAGTTTATCCACAGCTGGAGCCTAGCTCACATACACTGGCAGAGGAAGCACGGAGCTCGAACAATCAGAGCTGAACAGACTTTATGCTGTATTGGGTGAAACCTATACAATGGAGTGTCAAATGGCCCCAAAAATACAGTATTTGATACCTTAATAAAATTCTGTTTTAAATATAAGCCTGCAGAATAGTATTATTCATGAAGGAGGGATCTAAGACATCCCTAAAGCTTATTTCTGTAATGACTTTGGCAATAAAAGGTATAATCGTAAAAGGGATTTAAGGCAAAAACTTTATTACACATTGAAAAGGCCAACCTAAATTAGATACGCCATAGACAATCCAGATCATATTACATATCAAAAAAATCATTGTACATACATCATAAACAAGGAATCCTCATTGTGATTACATGTAAAAGTCAAGATCAAGTTGGGACTTAGGGGGAAGGAACAAGTCCTATCATAAAGATACCCCTTACGCCATTGGCCCCCTCTACGCATTTCGGCCATTTAAGGTTGGCCTCCACAGGACGGGATAGAGATCCAACTAAAGTTAGTGATGCGAACATAGAGAGTCCAGTAAGTTACCATCTGCCAGAAGGTCTGAGCTATCATCTCCATGCCCTAGACCATTCAGGCGACCACATTAACTCCTTCCCCTATGTACTGTATTTTCCGGCGTATGAGATGACTGGGCTTATAAGACAACTACCCCTCTTCCAATGCACACCAAAAACAAATTTTTTGCCTACTCTGACTTTCAACCCCCAGATCTCCAACACCCGTATAAGCCCAATCTTTTTTAGATTAGTAATTTACAAAAACTAATAATTTACTAAAAATGTAACTTTTAAAGTTGTGTATAAATTATAAAGTGAACAGCTATTTATTGCGTTAGCTAGCTTTAATCTCCCTGCAATACCAATTTCAGCCACAATGTCAATTGTGATGAAAATTGTAATATGGGGATTGTGGCAATCAACCCTACACTGGTTACTTGTTCAGTACTGCCTAAGTTGTTAAATGAATAAAAGGTATCACTTTCTGAGATTAACATACAAATGATATGCTGACTAAAGTTCAACCAATCAAACTCATCAGTTGTGCTTGATTGGCTCATCTTCAGTCTACATGTAATTTGAATGTCAATGTCAAAATTGAGCATCTCAGTAAGTACCTCTAAGTGTGATATCACACAACATTGTAGCAGTTAACTTTCCTCCTAGCTAAAATCCAGTGTATTCTATTAGTATTCTGCCACTAGGTATTGTTTCATATGATGGCTTCAACCATTTCATCCCTTCTACCACTAATGGCATGATGGAAGATATCAAAGGCAGTATTATTTAGATAATGCAAAATGTCATAAACCTGCAAAATGTCATAAACCTTTTGGCACATCATCGTAGCTCAGACATGGGCAGCCTACAGCCCGGGGGCCAAATCTGGCGTGTTCGGCTTTCTAATCCGGCCTAGGTCCCCTGTGCTTGTTCCCTGAAATTAGTGTACATCATACGTTTATTTTTTATTTTTATTTTTTTTTCTCCCTCATTCGCACTATGGTTTAAAAAAAAAAGATTACAATGTCCCCACCACACATTATCAATAGTGTCGATGACGCAAGGAATTAAGACACCAATACAGACTCTGGGCCCGGCCCCTCTGTCAAATTTAAGAACCCATTGTGGCCCACTAGTCAAAAAGTTTGCTCACCCCTTGCCTAGCTGGTGTGAGTCGTGATTCTTCAGATCAGTTTTCTTATCACTAAATAAGAATGTTCCACTTACTTTCCAGTGTTGCTGAATTTAGTTGACACTTTATGAACAAACAAGATAAATAAACTTGTCTCTGAAATGCGTCTTTGCTCTTGCTAAATATCACCTCTTTCAAGACATGCACCGAGTGTTTGTTAAGTTACAGTGCATCCCCAACTGAAGATAAATTTGACAACCTTAAAGATATATTTGACAGACTTATATTCCATCTGAGAGTTTGTGCTCCTGGAGGGTATAACTGACAGCAAGTAAGATGTAGCTGTCAGATGCGTACTGAAGTTGTCCTAGAAGTACATCAGAGAACATTTTAAAACTCTATCTCTATGATCTTAAGAGATGAAACATATGTTCTTTGTAAGGAAGGAGGAATTTAAAGAAAAACTGAACTAAAGTTTTGCTCACTTGCGCTTATCCTGGTCAATGACCCAAGACATTGTTCTTAAGTGAATAGTGTCCCCTCATCATGGTGGACAGAGCTACAGAATGTGTTGCCTCTGCTACATGGGTGCTGATACATTGCTTTCTGCAAATTATTTTAGTAAAATAGTAACATTTCTTTTCTAGGCTTACCTATGATAATTATGTTCTCTTTACCTTGCTGTTAGACACTAGTATAACCAGTCATCCAACTCTGGTGACCAAGCTCATTTAACAAGGTGAACAAGGTGAGGTCATTTTCTAACAACAGTTTGAGAGTGTATATAATTTTTTTGTGCAAGTGCAAGCAAGCAATAGGTTTTGTTTTAAAAGGAGATCTTGAGTTCAGGTACATTTTAACAATAAAATGTAAGGCTTTAATTGTTGGAATAAATGCAACAGACTTAAACTGTGTTATGCCAATATGTCCAGCAGATGACGCTGTGTAGATAAGTTGTTGCAGTGTATACTGTTTGTGCTTCTGCATTCTTTGTTGCTTCTTCTCTTCCTTCCATCCACCATTTTATTGTTTCTGCACATGTTATCCCTGTGGTGAATTGCAAGTAAAGTTCTTCTTCACTGATCTGCTGACTGGAAGCTTCCTGTATGTGATCTACACAAGACCACTACAACCAACATTAATATGGATCAGGTCCACCCTATACAACAGCTCCACAGCCATGTATTTATAGGAACGTTTAAACAGAAGAAGATTTGTGGGGACAGGCACTCATGTTGGACAAACCTGATTATCTTAGGTTAGCCTAGAGAAAGTAAAATGGCAGCCTCTGCCATCTATCATACCCAGGCTTGTCCACTGGATTGCCAGACGTAATTTGTCACTCCAGAGACCATGTCTCCATAGCTCTGAGGTCGTGGGGCAGTCGTGTGGTTTGAATAACACTTGGATATAAGGCTTGGATAGAGCTTCTCAGCAATGGAAAGCCATTATATAAAGCTCTGAAAGCACTGTTATTGAATTAATCTAAAGGCCATACAAAGTTTGGAGGTCAGCTGCCTTTACTCCTATAGAAGTTGGGTGAATCAAATACGAACTGACCCCATCTCTGTGATTTTATGTGACCTATTCCACACTCAACTCCTTTCATAACAGACTGGATGGAATTGGCTGGGTTTCTGTCATTGCCAATTCCTTCCAGTCTGTCATGAAAGCAGTTGAGGGTGGAACTTTTAGCAGCAAAGAAATTTCATGAATGGACATATTGCACAGATGGCTTCCTATCACGTTGCCAAATGGAATACTCTGAGCGCCTGAGTATGTCCATTTCTATATAGTAGTATGTGTGCTTAGATTCTTAGTTTTATACACCTGTGACCATGGAAATGATAGGAACTATTGAATTCAATGGTTTTGAGGGGTATCTCAATAGCAGCCGGATAAACCCTATAGCGGCCTTTCACATCCTTTCAATGTTTTGTGTTTCTTTATCTCGGTTAACAATTACAGATACAGCTTACTGTGAACTGAAAATGGAGAGCTCTCTGAAATCGTATTTTTACCTTTTTTAATGTAAGATAAAGCCCATACCCCCTGCTATGCCTCTATTATGATACATATATATTATATACTATACAATATCAGTATATCTATAAGTAAGCGATAAAGCAGGCCAAATCCTATCCAGGAAATTTACCTTTTTTTGTTTCTACATGACACTATAGAACAGGTCTGCATCTAGTTTCAAGTTCAGAATTCCTTAAATGAAAATAGAATTTACAATTGAACAACATATTTCTGGCATGTTAGAATGTGTTAATGCGTTATAAGATCATATACGTAGACCAAATCCAATATAACTGTGTATCATTTTAAATCCTCATCAAGTCTATGTACAAAATGATAGCAGAATGATATCAGGATAATTAATATCAGGATATGATAACCAGAAACTGAGTAACATTTATGGTGGTTACCATGGAAACCCATTCTAACTCCAGTTACTAAGAAAAGAAAGCTCAGAAGTTACATTGTCTAGTGGTTAATGATGGGTTGTCTCTGTCTGTGGATCTATACTGACACTCTGTGGCCAAACATTACACTCTATGAGTGAAAGCAGCTCTTACAAAGATAATATTACGTAAAATGGAAATGGTACCACCGATAATCACGCTTTGTGATTTAAAGAATAACTACAGGAAGAATTTTGGCCAAAGAAAATGGGGTTTAAATTCTCCCCTACTCTTCTCCTTCCCTTTTTGTCAAATGAAGAGAATAATAATATAGAATAGAAATAGATAATTTAACATTTTTTAACTTTGCTTAGCTCAGGACACACTGCAAACAATTACCTACCCTCAAGGGATGCCAAGGATGTGTGGGTATGTGTAGTCAGGGATCCAGGGGAGGTGCTGCAGGAATTGGCAGAAAAGACATGACCAATGGAGAAAAAAGTGTCATAGAAAGTGCCTGGGAGACCCTCAACAGAACTGCAACTCTTATCACTTATCATGTGGAGGTGAGAAGCACTGTTTCTTTGAGCCAGACCTCCACCTGCATATAACATACACATTGAAAAAGGCATCGGGACTGTACCATTTGCAATGGTGATACTAGCTGTGGTTCTTGACATGCCTGACTTGAGTGTCTGGTTGAGTGTCACCCCTGTTCTGTGGGCTAGTGTGATGTAAGAATTAGTTACTAGAGATGCTACATTTCAACACTAGTATGCAAATTGCATAAAGACTCAAGCTGACAATAGCAACTACAGAATTTGATTGGCTCATGCGTAGCCTGCATGCATGTTGACGTTTTGGCAGCTTATTAAGCATTTCTATTTGCTAGATATGAAAATTATATATTTTGGACCAAAATGAGAGAAAATTAGGTTGTGTCTTTTGGTTCAAAGTCGTGCTAAAAGGATATTTGTTTGGTGTCCCTGCCGGATGAACAGGCACCGCAGCTTGTTGTGGCTGTGTTAGAGGGGAGAGATCTGTGGCTAAACATTATTGCAGCATTGCATTGGGGTTTTCCCCCAATTGATTTGAACACTTCAAGTGTTTTTTTTCTTGTTTTTCTGCTCTAAAAACTGGTTGCGTCTTATGGCGTGAAAAAATATGGTATAACTTAGGAATGCTATAAATTAATTGTCCCCCCACCTATTGTATACTCTATTCCCCAACCTATTAGACTGTAAGCCCGTCCGGGCAGGATCCTCTACTTCTACTGTGTCATTACCTGTACCTGTGTGTTATCTTGTGTTGTATCTCCACTCTAATGTATTGTACAGCGCTGCGTAATATGTTGGCGCTATATAAATAAATAATAATAATAATAATGCATATAGAAAACATGGCATCAAATGAGTTAAGAGGAATACAGAAGGGCAATGGGACTGGCTTGAGCAGACCTCTTTAGGAAATCCTTATGTAATGCTGTGTTTGTTCATTTATATTTTAAACTTTTTTTGGTTGATCTAAAGTCCCAATCTTAGGACCTAGGTAGATGAAGTTGTAATTGTATTTTCATTATTTGCTGTTTATAACGTGTCTTATGTATATCTTGGCTGAGCACATTGAATGTAGTGACACATCATTAATATTTTATTAGCAAACAGGCAATATGATTAAGCATCATATTTCACAAGAAAATGAACAAACAAATGAATACAAAGGATTTGTTATTGCATGTGAAGTGTTGCAATCTATGTATATAACTGTTATGTACAAGGATAATGGAGATAGGATGTGTTTTATCAAAGGGAGCATATATGATAAGTGGTGAGTATTATCAGCAGTAGTAATAGCATCAGTAAAGAAAGCAGGTGAAATACTTAAAAAAACACATTGAGTACAAGCAATCAAATAGAATAATGCAGTCAGTGTCAGTTCTAAACTAAAAATATATCCCCTTCTGTCTTGCAGGGTTATATTAATAACTGCACATTTGAAGGATGAACTATTTGAAGAGTGCCAAATGACATGTTGAATGGAATCTGAAGATTTCCATAGATAAAGGGTGCCAAATGACATATGGAATGGAATTCCACAGAAAAGGACATGACATGTCCAGTAGGAAAGATTGTGACAATGTGACTTGACTATAGAACATGTCATATATAGGACTGCCTGATAATGTGGTTATTTATAGATTAACAAGTGTATTCTAACCAAGGTGGCGCTGTATTTAAAAAATATTAACTATTTACAATGATCAAGGACTTAATACTTTTAAAGATTCTACATTCTCTCTAAACAATCGATAATGAAAAGTTTACAGTATCTCTATGTAGATCTTAAAAAAATCGCTAAAGCATGATTATAACTGAACTTGTAAAATGGATGAAGAGTCCATTGGTTTGCCATGAACTGAATGTAAACAAATACTTCTTCTGTTTCAATGTTTATTCATTTCTAAACAAAATACAAAAGTATACATACAACCAGTTGGGGAGGATGATAAAGACACAGGCTTGCTCATATAGGATACAAATACTTTTTAACTGAAAGCTTTGTCTATAAGGAGAGCATGAGATGATTACTGTCAATATTAGAAATAGATACTATCAGAACCAATAGTAACCTCTACTTAAGTGCCAATGACACAACATGATTAAAAGTATTTAAAAATATCAGTATAAACCTAGTATTCATGTTGTATTTACATAGCAAAACATAGAAGGCCGTGACAATCATTGGTTGATAACATATAGCTCAATGTATGCAATTTACAGAGTTCACTGTCCATGGTATTTTCCACATTGGCCCTGCTGTGCAATTACAATACAGATTCATAAAAAAATTAATACAGTTTGGATATGAAGTATATTCACTAGACAGTTAACTAGAAAAGGTCATCCAGTTCCACTGACACTTGATGGCATGATTATCCATTGTGTTATCGTCCTCAATAATAACTCTTACTGTCTCTTTTCAATTTGCTTCCAAATATGTGATTGAGAATCTAACTGGAAATATTGATTAGAGAACTCTTGCCCTTAGTCTATAATAAGTCTGCCAAACACAGAGATGATTTGATCTTTTTAGTAATTAGGCAATTCATATTCTATACACAGTTTCCCATACTCATCAATTACTATGGTAATGTTCAACAAACCTTAAATACAATATATGCCCCTTGTCACCTAAAACCTTTAATCTATACCTCTCTGATTAGATTCCCAATTTCTTAATATTCATACTGTCCCAACATTGTTCATCTCCTATATAATATATTTGATTTGATAGGCTACAAAAATTCCATTCTGTGTCTCCAAAGTTCTCAGGCAACAAAAATTACAGTCTGCAAAGAACCATCAATTTTGTAAAGGGGTCTGAAGGGCCAACGAGGCCTACTGTTGCACTGCTAATTTAAAGTGGATAATGAAGTTCACCTCACTCATTATCCTTGGTGAATCAAATACCGTATTTTTCGGACTAAGAGACGCACCTGATCCTAAGACGCACCCAGTTTTTAGAGCAGGAAATCAGAAAAAAATATTTGTGTTAAATTATGTGTTTAAATGAATGTGAAAAAAATCACCTGCAGTACCCCTTTTCAGCCACAAAAATTGTGTCACTAGAGAGCACACTTCGCCATCTTTTCTTCCTCACACAGAGGGAAGGGGGGCCTCCACGGGGGAATCTGCACACAGATCTCCTCCTCTCTGCCTGCGAGTGTAGCTCTCCCCACATACACTCTGTATTGGCTATATCTGCGGGGCTCTGCAAATATAGCCAATACAGTTCAGCTTCCCACAGCTCTCCCGGCAGATTGAAGATCTGCACACAGCTGATCTCCCATCTGTCGGGAGAGCTGGGGGAGCCAAGTTGCGATCACCGGTGGCCAAATGGCCATAAGACGCAGGCACTTTTTCCCCCAATTTTGGGTGTGAAAAAGTGCTTCTTATAGGTAGAAAAATATGGTAAGACCCATCAAGTGAGTACGTCTTAATAAAACTAATTGTCATTGATTTCTTAATTTCTGTATCCTCTACCAGTATTTTGGCTATATTCCCTTGACTTACATATTACAAAACACATACAGGGGCTGTGACTATGGGTCTATGTCATTCCAATTACATCAGTTTTGGACATTCTAAGATAATTCGGAATTCAATGACAGATGCTAAGGCAGAGAAACACACAAATGTGCTTTTTTGGGGGGGATGTGATTATTTCAACTAGCCCATTTGTGAGTTAATTACCAAGCCAATAAACATGATATTATTAGCGAAATTACTGAAGATGTAGAGAAGGATTGTGGTAACAAGTAAAAAAAAATTTTGCTCCCACTTATGTAGTTTTTGCAAAAATTTAATTCAAAGATAAGTCACATCACAATGTAAAATTAAAATTTTATTGAATTTTGCGCTTGAGCAATTTTTTTTAAATGTTTCTACAACAAATTAGGGGCTTTGTAATTAACTCACCAGCAGAATTGCTCCAATTTTTACTTCTTGATTCGAGTATAAGCCAAAAGATTTTTTTTCAGAATATTTGTGGTGAAAAATCCAGCTTATATTCAAGTATAAATGGTCGATTTTCCCAGATTTCTGCACAGCCGAGCGCCGTGCACGTTCATGGCACCGAGCTGTGCAGAAATCTGGGAAAAAGTCTAGCCCTGTATGCCGTTTTTTGAACGAGATCTATTGATCAGGCAGAACAGGTTACCAACATGTTGGTAAAACTTGTTCGATATCCTATACTTTGAATAGGGGCCCGCGGTTCCCCATTCAAAGTATAGGACAGGCTGACAGCTGGCTCCAGATATCTAGGAAGCAGGGCAGTAGCGTAATGACGCCATCACGCTACTGCCGAGATTTCTCTATCGGCTCAAATTTCAAGCCGTGTATTCCAGCCTTTAGATTTCATGTAATTAGGTCTGCAACACTGTGGTCAAAGTAAACTAAACCTTCTACTGTACAAACAGCAAGACAATGCTTTGTCTAAACAAAAAAAAAACACAGACAAATGTCTTAAATGTCCCACTAACTTTCTCTAATTTCCTGTTGCTTTTCCAGGACATAACAGCTCAGAGGAAATTTTCATCATTAGGATAAAGACAGTAGAAAAATAAACTAACAAGGATTAACCTTTTCAAATATGAAAATCTCCGGTTATTTTATATAATTTTTATTTTATTTTCAAGGAAGAAAAGACACATCTACAAATCTATCAATAAAGTATATAATATGTGCAACAATTTGTGACTTTTTAATTTTAATTAAAGATGCAGTAACAGGGCAACAAACACCACTAGTTTTATAGTCTTACCTGTTCTGCTTCAGGTGTAAAGTCTCTTCTTTTGGGGGGTTGTCCAGCACCAGGTCGGAATGCTCCCATAGGAATATTTAGATTTGCCTGATAAATAATGTATTCTGTTAATGTTTTTAAAAACAATGGACGAGATACAATTACACTGAATAATAACTTAAAAACAAAAGAACTGATCCTTTTGAAGCTGAACTCTGGCAAGATCTTTTTCATCAATTCATCTACACCCCCTCACTACCCCCTAACACAGTCCATAAATAATATTATTTTTATCAAATTAACACGTAGCATAAATCAATGAATTTATTACCTGTAAAGTCATTACAGGGTATTTAAAGGGTTATTAACCTTCCCGATGGTTTGCCCAAACCCAGTTAAGGCAGAGTTTGTTTACAAAACAAACTGGCCCGGAGCTTGTATCGGGCAAACTTGCCTATGCTCGGTGAACCTGCGTTGATTGGTGATGCACTGATGGCGCCGAAAAGGCGGGGGGAGCGGCGCCATAGACCTCCATGTTAATGGAGGGGTATCAGTTTCCCAGCTCACATTTCTACAGGTGGGGAGGGAGTGCAGTGATCACAAGCAGAGCAAAAAAAAAACAACAACAGTATAATAAACATAATAAATCTGCTGTATAAATGTTCTTGTTGGTTTCTTTGGTTTCACCATTGAAAATCTTCAGGCATGTCACTTCCTTGCATTCAGTCTGAGGCTGCAATCTCGTTCCTGTTTAATATGGTGACTCTAGTAGGTTCTCCTTCTCTATACTAGATGGCAGTGTGGCCATGCATCCTGTGTCAATAGGCTTCTCATAGACATTATGAGAAGCCAAGCTGCAAATGCTTTTGAATCCAGAGAGCATGGCAGCACTGCCATCTAGTCCTGAAAGGGGAGGATCTTCTGGTGTTCCCATATTTAACAGGAGACTGCACAAGCCTCAGACTGGAAGAGAAGAAACTAAGGAAGTAAGGACATTAATATTACTACAGTTTTATTATGTTTATTAATCTTTGCAACTTTTTTGCAGAGTGTTTAATAACCCTTGAAATATCCTGACCTGAATGAGGGACCTGTAAAAAAAGTGGGGAAGATCTGTGGACAGAGAAGTTTTCTTCTCCACAGTCTCTGCGCCTCTACCAAAAAAAAGCTTACATGGGGTAATTGGGATATCTAGCAATTATATCCCCTGCCACTGAAATATTGACCTATATACATTATTTGGATCAATTCTGTGCTCTTTTCTCTATAGCAGGGTACACACGCTGAGAGTTTACTGCTGCTAGTGACACCTGCTGGCTGAATTGGATATTGCATTCACTGAAAATATTGCATTAACCCAATTGATGTGAAAACTTATTAAATCTTATTTTTCTGCTTTTCCTGCCCTAAAAACTGGTTGCGTCTTATATGCCGGTGCGTCTTATATGGCAATAAATACGGTATATTTCTGCAGAGAGTTTAGGGCATATAGGAGGTCACCAACATATTATGAAGAAGTGTGAATTTTCCAATGTAAGTTTGAGGCCCCTTTATGTATAATTATTATAAACTCATACAGCACATCTTCACTTCCCAGCAGGCAGATGTACTTTAAATCTATTTAAAAATGCAGTGCTGAAATATACAGAACTAAGAGTGGCTTAAGATAACGTGTGCAGTTTTTCTATTCATCTTGTGTGCTGCTTTCCTGGGGGAAATAAAAATGACTGGCAACTGTGCTACAATTAGCAAGGATAATCTTTCTCTTATGAGCACTGTGGGTCCCAATTCAAATACAAAGTAGAAGATACAAATATGGAAAACTATTAAGACAGGGGGCTATTTTAGGATATGTTGTCACTTCCCAGCTTTTAGCTAAGAAGGTTCCAAGAACAGGGATATGATGAGTGTTATTTAGCACAGCAAATGATCTGCAATGTGAAAATCAGTAATGGTGTACACTGAAAATAACGCTGCAAATTAACATTGCATCTGAATTGGGACTTGTGAGAATTTCAGCTCATGTTGATACATAAAATAACAAAAATACCAACCGAATAAAAATGTAAAAGTGGAGAATGGAAGAAAACAATCAATACCTCAGTTTTCTTTGAATGCTTTTAATCTAACTATGGATAGAAAGTATAGAAGACAGAAAGCAACCCCCCACACAGTGGTCCAGTCAAAAAAGTGATAATAGGGGCCAACACATGGCCTCCGTTAAACAAGTCCAGTATCAAAGCAGGACGAACAATTGTCTTATGGGATTGCTAGGAGGCAAATGCAGTTTCTGTTCTAATTTTGCATTTATGAATTTAAAACAAGAAACTAGATATGAAAAAATGAGAAAATGCATTACGATCAACTGCCACAAAGCCACCATCTCCCCCTCCTTTTCAGCCATATTCAGTAGATATAAGATGTACCCCAATTTTTCAGGCCACCCGTGGTTGACGCACACAGCCATGCGCTTGAGTTTTAGGAGGCGGGAGGCAAAGGGAAGAACTGTCCTTCTCCTGGAACTGTCCTTCTCGCGAAACGATCGTGCCGGAATCGCATGCAGCCCACCTTATCCGATCGATCAGGTCCTATCGTTCAGGGGCTCAGAATCGGATCCGACGGAGAACCAACATGTTGGTCTTTCTCATCTGATTCTGCCCGGATCAGGGGGAGTTGCCATTTGTGAGGTGGAATCGGAGGTGGAATCGCACACGGAATCGTGCCGGAATCCGCTCGGACAAGGTCGTATGCTGCGATGGATACTCTTAATTGGCCAATTGATCACACCTGCGATTCCCGGCAGAATCGCCGGAATCGATCGGATGATGAATCGATTGGACATGGAATCCGACACATGTATGGCTAGCTTTAAGCTCGACCAGTAGCTGGAAGGTTTATGCTATCAGCCACTGGCCTAGCTTGAGTTACAGGCGGCAGAGGAAAAACTGGTTGTGAAGAGCGTACATGTGTGCCGCTAATCTACAACCCGAGTATCAAAGCTCAAATGTAAAAACTGATTAGGTAAACCCTGGGTTGGCTTACTCCTTCTACCAATCTCCCCCAGGAAATTTCATATAACCAATTTTGTGTATGTATGTATGTACTAATGGCGGCCAAACAGGAGATAGCCTAAGCATGGAAAACACCAGCACTTAGGATGGCCTTGTTCCATATGAGAGGTTTCACAGGCAATGGCAGACACAAAGACGGCGGCTATAAGAACAAATATGGGAACCATGATTAAGGTGCGATATGCCAGAGGGTATTGAAAAAGATCTTCTTACTAGGTTATGAATCTAATTTAAAGTAGGTGCACTTTTCATTTTTTTTCTTCTTTTCATTTCTCTTTTTCTGCTCTTTTTAACTCCCTTCTTTTTTCTTCTTTGGTATCCTTTGTAGGTGTAGATACAATTGTGTACTAAGTAGAGGGAGGGAAGCTAGAAGGCTTCATTATCAGGATGATGCAATGTAACCTTTATGAGGTTTTTTGCATTGTATTGATGTTGTGTAAATCTGATGATAAAAATATTTAAAAAGAAGACTGCAAGGACTTTCTAAAGCAATGATCATGTGACGCATTCTATAGCGCCGAATCAGAATTTTTTTTCATTTAGTGATAAATTCTAATGAGTTGTTCGTTATTATAATAAATTTCTAAGAGCGAGAATAGTAATATATTTTAACACAATTAATATGTTCAATCAAATGGCAATAGTATAAAATAAATAATACACATACTGTGATTGTTATTGTTGTTCAACAGCCAATTTTTGCTGCCCACGTGAAGTCTGTGATATAGCTCTCATTAACTTTCTGTAAACATTCCTTGCACTTATGTCCAAAAGAAATATATATCCATATAAAGAACTGGCCATTACTGAAGCCCTGAGATGATAATCACATGTTATATTGTTTTTTCTCATTTAATTAAAACATACCTGTAAAGATCTGACATTGGATGCCGGCTGTTTAGACATTTTAAAAGCTGAGATCTCCTTCCTGCAAACAAAATGAAAACAATCAAATTATATTTATTTGTTTAATGTTCATTTACTCCACGTCATAATACATTAACCGTTTTCAGGCCCCCATACACCTTTAGATTTGTCTGTCAGATTTCCTTTAGATCTAAAAGAACTAAAACCATGTAAAATTAGGGACTTTCTAAATAATCAAGTCTACCTGTGTTTAATCGCAGAGGACCCTATACTACATAGTTGTTGGTAAATCTAAAGGATATCTAACAGAACTAAAGGTGTATGGCCATTATGTTATTATTAAACATGAAAACAAGAAGATTTAACGCCTCATACGATTAAAATCGTGAGCGCAAGGCAATTAATTGCCTATGTGGGAACATAGCCTAAGCCTGTATTATTTTTATAGAAAGCTGCACTTCTTTACACACAATAAATAAAACTGTCTACAGGCCTACATTCATGCAGACTAGTATTTTTTTCATATACTATATATTCTATAACTCCAGAAATCACATAGGGAGTTTTTATAATAAAATGTATTTCCACCTTTCAGTTTACATTATACTCTATTTGTAGTGTATATTTTGTGAACAATCTTTTAGTTTTGAAACTTTCTGTAAAAATAGTCCACCAATGTACCAGGGAAGGGCAAACTTTTTGACTCATGGACCACAATGGGTTCTGAAATTTGAGAGAGGGCCGGACCCACAATCTGTATTGGTGTTCCTTGCATCAACATCATTGATGATGTGTGGCGGGGACATTGTAATCTTTTATAATTTGCTATATCCCTTTCCAAAAAAAATAACAATAGTGCCAAGTAGGGAAAAAAAATAAGTGCAATAAGCAGAGATGAAGCGTACTCACTCCTCCAAGCATTATGTATGCTAATTACAGGGAACAGGCACAGAAGACACTCAGAGAGACTTTACAAGGTGACAACAGGCCAGATTAAAAGACCACATGGGCCAGATCTGACCCCTGGGCTGCAGTTTGCCCATATCTGCCATAGACAGTACATGACAACATTGACCTGAAGTCTGAAGGGTATGTATTCATTGGAGTGTGCTAAACACAAATCAATACACCACAGGCCAGACATGACTCAAGTAAGCTCCAAAAACAGTATAAGGCGTTTTATTGGAAAAGAGTACTTTTTTGCACCAAACATTGCTTTTGGAGGTTCAAACTTGTTGAACGTGCAGACCACAACATTCTACTGCACAATTGTGTTGTGAAAAAGCATTGCTTGGTGTGTTCACCAGAACATGCCCATTATGTAGACCATAAATGGTTGGAATCAATGAAAAGTGTATAAAAGCAGGAAAATATTCCCCTGTATAAACAGGCTACATAATAAATTTAAGAAGTTCACTGCAAGTTCAGCTCATTACCAGATTATTTCTGGGGTTGTATAGTGATCAGCAATAAAGAATGAAATACAGACATGACTGACAGATGATATCAGCAAGATTATGCCAGGTACCACAAGCTCACTGCACCCACGCAGAATTAACAGCTAAGTATCCATCTCAGTTAAGTGAAACTAGAGTACAAGGTTAAATATAATTAGAACCTTGAGCACCTTGAGCACCACTTCAAATTTTTTTCAAAAGAATAACCGGTAGTCAGATGTGGCTGTAGACATTCCCTTTCATATTCATTGCAGTCATCAGACAAAAGTAGAGATTCCCTGATATAAAAGTTCACTCTCTGTGTTTTTGGTATTGTGTTGGTGAGCTGCAGTGCAAATTATTCGAAATGGCACCCCCATTGGACACCTACAGGGTCTGAAATGCATCATATAATTATCTTCCATATACTACTGTTAATCTGTAACCAGATTTTTAAAAAGTGTTAACCTAGCAGAATGTTACAAATGTATTAGGTTGATGTTTCTCATTTTATTTTGCACATTCCCATTTGCTGTTAAACTATTTCTAATACGAAAGATAAGGACCCTCGGTAAGAAACTTATGTCTGTGAAAATTTTCTAATCAAGAAAATAATTCTCCCCAGCTTATGTCTCTGAGACAATTAATGAACCAAAAACAAAAATTGAATGGGTCACTCCAAAATCCTAAAACAATATACTTACCCGTTCTGCTCTCATCTGTGGAAGTCGCCATATTTTTCAGTCCTCTGGGGGTTGATAGTTGAAGTAACAAATATGGCCACTAGGATTCAATTGTTTTCAATGGCAAAGGGATCAATGTATACAAATGTGATGGCATGACAACCGGGAGTTAGATGAACAGAAGGAAAAGAATGCCGCAGTTGTGGTAAAAAGAGAAAAGGAGAGACGAGGGGCAACCAGTGACTGCTAGGTATAGCTCCTTACAGGTAAGGATTTTTTATAGATTTTTCACAGATCGTCCCAATAATAGAGGGTTTTTCAGCAAGCAATATATAGTACATCCAGTGAGTTTAGGTTCTCTTTAATTGTCTAATAATTAAGAAGAATTCTGCAGCACACATACAAATATAATACATATAATATGACCGCTACTAAAATGGAAGTTCTGGCTTTAGATTTATTTTAAGGCCCAGTTTAAACCAATCCATGTTATGGGTATTCAGATTCATTTGCATGTGAACCTTATTGGATATCATGTGCTTTTATTGAACGTGCATAGACATGCATTGCCCAAAGCACGTTAAAATGGATAGCTGCGAGTCGGACAAAAGAACTGTAGTGTATGTAATTAGTGATAAGCAGCATAGGCATTATTCATATTCGCAAAATATCTCAAACTTTTTACTTAATATTTACAATAAATTAATAAATTAGAAAATGTGTGATCTCCAGTCATTATGATTGTTCAGCTTGAACATTCGCATTGCAAATATATTCGCCAAATATCGGCTATTCGAGAATTAGCAAATTTTGCTGGCAAATTCGTTAATTAGATAATTGGTGATCTTCAGTCATTATTAGTGTTGAGCTTGAACATCTGCATTGCGAATATATTAGATGAATATCGGCTATTCGAGAATTTGCAGATTTCGCAAATATGGTGATAATTATGTATTGGAAAGCTTATAGCCATGCATTGTGATTTTATATTCGCAATGTGAAAACAAATACCACATGTGACCATTCATTATGAAGCTATATTGAATATATTTTTTCAATGCTTGCCATACATTCATATTTAGAATATTCACGAATATCAAATAAAATATTAGTAGAATTGCCTATGCCGCTCATCACTAGTCATTATTACCTCCATTACAAAAATATATTCTTAATAAAAATGCAGATATTCGCATATTTTGGGGATCAACACTACTGATGAAAAAATCTAACATATAGAATATATAGCACTATATTCGAGATCTTCATGAATTTTGAAGTGCCAATATTGGAACTAGATTTAAATATTCACGGTCAACACTATATGTAATGGGAGTAAATGTCTGGCAGGATTGTGAATGTAACATTTCTCAGCTGTTAACTACACATTGTAAGGGGCTCTGGTATTTCTATGTTATGGATTTAATTTAAACTTGGGCCTTGGGGGCTTTAAAGAGTGTTGGGTAGAAAGTCCTCCATAGGGCCTCCACACCTAGATTAATATTTTACCTGTTAACCTGAGCTCATTAACTTATCACACCCAATTGTAGGGTGCCATGTTAGTCAGAAGAAACTGTCAAAAAGAAATACTATTTTACTATTTTTCCTGTAAAAAGGTCTCATGTGATAAATAGAAAAGGTGGTAGGGTAAGCAGCCCTGCTTGAGGCGGGCAGTCTCTGGGACTTGGCAATTTTTCTTTAGTTGCCATTAAAGTCCCAGAGACTGCCCATCTCAGACAGACTGCCCTCTCGTGAGCATGTCTGCTTCGTCTCGGAGTAGAGAGAGAAGGGATGTGGGGGGATCTGGGGATTTCTGACAGGAAGACTTCTCCATTGGCGGCTGTCTTGACCGACTGGAACAATCTGCCGCCATGCGGTGGGGCGATGGAGAAGTAAAAGCACCCGGCGTATAAGACGACTCCCAACATTTGAGAAGATTTTCATGGGTTTAAAAGTCGTCTTATACACCGGAAAATACCTTCGCGCCCTTAATAATTATTCACATTGTAAACAGTTGCCAGTTAAGCATCTATACTCAGGCCTTTGCATTGGCATTAATAGCTATATTTGTCTTTTCCCTGGTGGTAAATGTGTCATGATTTTTATAGGTTACTAGCGTGTACATGAAACTCTTTTAGAATCAGGACCTAGTTTTGAGCGAATAAAATAGATTATTTTCCCTTTACATTTGAAAAATTTCCAGCATTAATATAACATATATATTTTCCCTGACCTAGGGAAAAAAAAGTAATGAAAAAAAAAAAAGTAATGAAAGGGTCATAGAAGCTATAAAATATGTCTTTGGTTCAGCAGGATGTTGAGCCGTGTGATCTGTATTCCTGTTTAGCTCAGATGAAAAGATGCTTCGGTTTGGTGCATTCCTCCAGCGCAGTCATAAAAAAAGAAACAGTAAATAGATTGAATTTGACTAACTCTATTTGCTGAAACCTGGACAGTACTTGTATTTCAATACAGCACATTTGTATAGCTCAGGTATTTCTTATGCACTAACCATTCATTAGTAAAATAGTGTGCAAATGATAGTTAACAAGCTGTATTTAACAATGATTAGTCAAGAACATTCGCCCATTTTAATACCAAGATTCAATGTTACACAACTTTATCTATCACAATGATTTATAATAATTCATTTTAAATAACATTTGTGAAATATTAGAATATCATCCAAAAGTTCCTGTATTTCAGTAATTCAACTAAAAAGTAGTGATGGCTCGAACCCGGAATTTGATGTTCGCGAACGGCGAACGCGAACTTCCGTAAAAGTTCGCGAACCCGGCAAACCCGCCATTGACTTCAATAGGAGGCGAATTTTAAAAAACAAAGGGACCCCTTTCTGGCCACAATAGGGTTGGGAAAGTTGTTTCAAGGGGTCAAACACCTGGACAATGACATGACAAAGAGGAATCCATGGCAAAACTCCCCCCAAATTTTTTTTGCACACTATAAATCCGCACCAAAGATTTCTGCAATGATAGTCAATGGGA
>CM070033.1:148717476-148731985 GCA_036250615.1 Ptychadena robeensis
CCCCCCCCCCCCGTCCCCCGGGGGGGAACCCGCTCCACTGAGTTATGTATAGAGCCGGATAGTAAGGGGAGGCCAGTCATGTTTGACTTCGTGGTTTCCATGGTAACATGCACGCTGACAGGAGTAAAGTTTAACCCCCTGAGCAGCGCCCTCTCCAGCCTCTGTGTCGGCCCGGCCCTGATTGGCCCTTACTCCTTTTTGCACTGGAAATTACACTGAAAAGTCTATTGATTCTCAAAGACGCTGTTTGTTCCCAAAAGAGGTTTACTAGAAATCTGACATTGTTTTTTTATCAATCACTACATATTTGATGATATTGATTAGATGCTCATATTGCACCTTGTATTTTAAAGCAGACTCTCTTCTACCTTTTTGACACCACATCTAGCAGCTCAAAGATTTTTTACAATAGGTATAAAACGGTGGTTAAGTTAAAAGATCCAAAAAGAAAAGTTATGGATTAAAGGCTCAATGGATGTCAACCAGATCCTGAATTTTCTGTGTCTTATGGTCTGAATGCTCGACCACCTTGGCTCTCCATCAGAGTTTCCGCTCCCCTGGTAAGAAGATAACCGATAAGGTGGAGGACCTGTCACATTGGAGATCCGCCCACAGCCAGATCTCCCATCTGTACTGTATTGTTTATATCAAGCCCTGCTAATTTTATCAATGAAGAACAGAGAGAGATAGATGAAAGAGCTGCCAGCCTGCATCTCTTCTATCTATCTCTGCCTGCGTGTGAAAGTTGCATTTATGCTGCAGCTTTCACACATGCAACCATAGAGAGGAGACGACTGAACGCAGCTTCCCCCTCGGCCCCCCTCTTCCCAGATGTGTAAGAAAGATGAGGTGATGTGCCGTGAAGTGCTACTAGTTACATCGTGTGGCTGATGTTTGGTATTGCATGGGGATTTTTTCCCCAATCAATTTGAACACAATAATTTTATTTCTTGAAGCTGGAACAAGCAAAGTTTAATACTATAACACATGCGACATCAAATATAAGTATAAATAAAAGTTGCATAATTTCTTAATGGAATAAAAAATAAATTACTGATATAATCATGCTGCGGGCCATATTTGGCCCCTGTGATGATGTTTGGCACCCCTCTTCTAAGAGAATCATAGATGCTGCATTTATTGATATTAGTTGCTTAGGTGTCATGCTCATCCTCTGACTTCAATACCTAATCACAAATAAAGTAAATTCCTGCCCAACCCAACCGCTGATCGGATGCCATGGACGTTCCCGCATCCGACCGGGATCGGGTTGGCCATATTGACCTAAAATCTGCCATCATGTCGGATCGCACAGTGATCCATGACAGATAATATCGGATTCCATTAGCAATGGCCGGCATACAAAGGGTGCAGGGCCGATTCTCAGACACTTCAGACACATAAAAACCTTATATGTGCTTGCATGTGATTAAATGAAGTCAATAGAGGAGAGGAGAAAATTCCTGTGCAGTGTGATTTTTCATTTTCCAGGGTAACATGTGTATACCCCTTTAGCGAATGAAATACTTTGAATCATCTAGTCATAACAGTAAATTGTAGATCTGGACTTGTATTTACACAATGAATTTTCTGATATGCAAACCTGTTCTGGATTAGTGAGAAAGTGCTAAGGCCAGAGCGTCAACTTCAAAGCCAGGCAACTAGAACATATAGAACATAAGGAGTCAGTGATGTTTAACATTGTATGATTTATGTGGAGATGGACCATATACTGCTCAGTGGCTGTATGCAGATATGGTGACAACCTTTCTTATTCTGAACATTGACTCTATGGTGGCAAAAACCTGTACTAAAGGTGATAAACAGGGTAGAATAACTTTATATAAATATGAATAATCAGCTTATAGCAAATTTTTTTTATAGCTCCCCCCTCCCAGACCTGCCACTCCAACCCCTCCCCTTCCGCCCATATCTCCCTCCCTAGACTCCTCCTCCTTGACATCACACCCCAAAATTGCTCTGTTCCCTAACGGCCGGAACTAAGAATTACCAGTCCCCCCTGGTTATTCCATTCAGTCCAATTTCTGTACCAAAAGTGGTACATATGTTTGCCCAAATTTTATTTTATATTGTATGCCTGTAACTTACAAAATTATGCCCAAACAAGGGTCTAGTAGTCATCTTACTAAATAAAGTTTGAAACACTAAATTATGTAAAAATGTATTACCAATTAAATGAAATAAACACAAAAAAAATCTCACACAAGAATGAATAAATCATGGCAATCAGTTTGTTGATGGACCAGGACCATTTCTCACTGACCACCATAAAGTTGCTGTGTTCATCGTTGTATCTGATGAGAAGTAAAAACTCCCACAATTGCAGATATTTTAAAATAAATATCATTGCATTAACTTAATTTAAGTGGAAAATTAAACATTTTGACTTGACTTTGAACTTTATTTATGAATAAACTCTAAGTGGTTAAGGGTCCCCGTACACCTTTAGATTTCTCTTTCAGATTTCCTTTAGGTCTCTTTTTGTTTTTACCAAAACTATGTAATATGAGGGACTTTCTAAACCATCAAGTCTACCTGTGTTCAATCGCAGAGGACCCTATACTACATAGTTGTTGGTAGATCTAAAGGATATCTAACAGAGAGATCTAAAGGTGTATGGCCAGCTTAGGGAATGATACTACGTTCAGGGGGTTTGTGAATTACTCGCAAAGTCAGATGTGGAAAAAAGAATGTCCATCTCTAGAAAAAAAGAAATCAGAAACATCTTGCGGAGATGTAAAATAAATAAAAATCTTGTAGATTTTAATTTATCTTGTAGACCCTTGGATAACCAGGAGGAGTCTGGAAGAATTACAGCCTTGCAGGGGAATAGAAAACAATAAACAGAACTGGTGCTGGGCAAACCATTTATGGGTTATTTACATACACTGTGCTTCCCCGCACTCCCCTCGGCTATGTGTGTGAGGAAAAGTGTCGCCTCCTCCATTAACATGGAGGTCTATGGTGCTGCAACCCCCCCGCCTTTCTGCGTCATAAGGCCCAAAAAAGATCAGAGAACCTGCAGCGATGCAGAATGGTTATGCCCGATTCCAGCAAGGCCACAGTTTACTCTAAGAACAAACTGTGACCATACTGAGTTCAGGCATAACACCCAGGAGGTTAAAATATCCTATAAATATGTACTTGTAATGTAGATGCGAATTATGTGTTTCGTTAGTTTAGTTGTCATTGTTAATGGACTGAAAGCAATGTAATCTGCATAGCTTACTAACATACTCAATCATGAATTATTGGGTTAATGTTCCAGATAAACACTTCTAAGAAAAACACAGAAAACAATACATTTATTTGCTATTTGTAATATTACATATATTATGGTGGGGTAAATCAATCAAATAATCTCTAGGGATTCACAACCTTCAAAATATACAAACTGCCAAAGTCAGTGCACCAAAAAAGTGATCCACTAGTCCTAGATGAAGCCTCTTATGTTTTTTATACTTCAAGCTCTAGGCCTTCTTATGATAACCAACTCTGTCCTGGAAATATTGAGTGCTTGCTAGTCATTCTTTTTCATTTATAATAAATAAATGTACACGAGCATATAGGAACTCAAAGACAACTCAAGCATGCAATAGAATTAACCTTTCCAGAATCAACAAAACATTGAAATACTTGTTTTCTTTGGACTAAACTTAACCATATAAATAAACAAAAAAGTACTTTACAGATGGGTTGGTTTTGTCTTTGCATACAACCATCCACTATGGTAGACATGGGCAAACTCAAGGCCCATGGACCAAATCCAGCCTGTTTAGCTTTTTTTTTTATCATGACCGGTGTGGCCTTGATGAAAAGGCACTGTGGCCTCCCTCCACTTGTTCCTTGCAATGAGAATATATAAGGCCTAAAGGCATCTGAATGTTGCAAGAGGGATTATGCAGTAGGGTAATATTGTGATGGCACTGTGGGAGCATCCACCTAGCAACATCAGGCCACCTCTAGGAATTACCTCTCCTAATTGCAGTGAACTGGCATTTTAACATTCCTGGTAATATTTTCTTACAGGAAATTTAAAAAGATTACAATGTTCCTGCCAATAATCCCAATGGAATTTTTACACCTATGCCAGGCAGAACGGAACAACCAGACGCTCCCACAGCCACATGGAAAATGATCTGTCATGAGCACTTGCACAATTTTGCCCATTAAAAAAACAACCCTATTACAGGTCGGGCCAGAAAACTGAAAAATGTTGCAGCCACCAGTCGGTGGCAATTTTTGCTCATTTACCGGGTGGTTTAAAACTGGGTAAATAACCCCTTATGATCCGGCCCCTCTGTCAAATTAAAGAACCCATTGTGGCCCACCAGTCAAAAAGTTTGCCAACCCCTGGTCTATGGCCTTCTTAAAGCAAACCTTTGCCCATCCATGGTCAAACTACAAGAATGTATTATATACCCATGCTTCCCCACCATGCAATTAGCATTCCTTCACTTCCCTGCAACTCCATTAAGTGTTGGAAGTTGCAGGCTATACCTCCAGAATTGGAGTAGAATATAAACCTCTCCCTGTGCCAATTAGCAGTATCACAGATGGAATCCTAATCCCTTAGAAAGCTATGACTCTAGCGCCTGGTAGCTTTCACAGAACATACCTATCCTCCAGGGGGTTAAACAAAGTGGCAGAGCAGCAAAAGAAGGATAAGTATGTGCTACTTGGGAATGCTACATTGCATCAAACCACCTGCTTTGTCCTCTGTAGGGGACAAAGGTTTAATACATTTTGAGTGCTCCATTAATAGAATATATCTACCTACACCATTGATGATCTGTGATGTTTTTTTTCATGGTGCTAAAATAATATATGTAATATCTAGCAGTCTTTTAATATGTACTAATGCATTATCTTTCAATGAAAAGCTCATCCAGGAGCTCTTCATTAAAGTAAATGAAGTCAGTAGAGTGCATGAATATTGCATAAAAAGCTGTGCAGTGGTAGGCATTCTGCATAATAGAGATAATGTGGCCTATGTTATAGGAAAGTATACACTATGATCAGTAAGTGGGTGGGGGAGTTGGATAAGCCAATCAGATACCATATGTACCTGAGAGTTTAGAAGGTGGCAAATGTACCTGTCTTACTTTTAATCAAAAGATAGATAGGTCAACTCTATGTTCCCTATTCTCCACACAGAAACAAATAATATTTAATTCTGTGTAAATATCATTTTAGGAGATTCAGCTAAATGTTAAGATATCTCATATATATTTTAAGAGATTGTATGTAGTTATATATTAAAAGTCTTGCAATTTTCACAAGCAATACTTAGATCAGTTGAAATATTTGCAGTTTACTGAAGTGGTTCTCAAACTGGGGGCGTAGAGGTTTTTCGGGGGGCGACACAGCTAGGGACAAGCAGAAAGTCAGCCATGGAGGAACTAGCTGCAGACAGTTAGTAGAGTGCATGTAATGTGCATGTTTCTGTGTTTGTGTTTGTTTGGCTTTATGTGAATGATTCATGTCTCTGCATGAGTGTAGTTTGTGTGTATCTTTGTGAATGTAGAATGTGTCTGTATAATCTCTATATAATCTGTATAAAAATTGTATTTGTATGTATTGTACTTCAAATAAGGTTTGAGATCCATTTCACACTAGTACTAATACATTATATTGAAACGCAAACACTGCTATTGTGAAATGGCCCTCAAACTTAAATTGTGTTGTTAAAATATGTGTGTGTGGGGGGGGCTTGATAATGTTCCTATCAAGAAAAAGGGGGGCCTTGCAAGGAAAGTTCGAGAACCACTGGAATTCTGTATAACCAACTGGTAGGTCATCTGCCCTGACATGCATCACATAGTCATTTTCATTTACTAGTAAAAATAACCAATCTATTCTTTAAAATAATAACATTTAAATTGTTTTATTATTCACAATTTGAAATATATAATCTTGAACATTAACATTTCTTATTTGCTCTTTTATATAATTATACCATTGAACATGTTGTACTGTTTTATAGGTCAAGATGTGTTAATTGTGTCAGGAAGTCAGAGCTGTCATGTGTCCATTATTTAAAATAACTTTTTCTTGTCTGGGGATACAGGATCATTAGCGTTTATGTTGCAGAGATCTGAAAATGGGAGTGATTGGGAAGTTAAGCAATAGATATTCAGTCCAAGAATTGTAAGCACACCAGAGGTAAGTGCATTTCCTGTAGATCAGTAGGTACTTGTATGTCCTGGCAGGGTCTTCAATGGCATAGACCAATGAGAAAAAAATGTTTTTCCTTGATAAACACATTAGCTGAATGTACAGAAATAAAGGATGGGCGAAAGTTGTAGTTATTATAATGTAATGGGGGATCTATCTAACGTCCAGCCAAGTCCAAAATTTTGAAAAACTGGAAAAAAAGTATGATGAAGCTAAATGTTAGATCATATGAGGTGGCCAGCCTCCAAAGGACTTTTGTGACTGTAAATGGAAATGGAGACATAGGGATGGTGTTGATACAAATTAATTAATATACAGATATTGAACACATAGCAAGTTCTGGAAAGAGTACAATCTTCAGACCCCTTCCAGAATAATTGGACATTATCACCCGAACACAGAAGATGATCACACCCAGGCAAAACACATAATGGTACATAGATACATATCTTGATTAGTCACAAACAATTTGGGAGAGGTCTGGGTCATTAGACCCCTCTAGGTAGATCCCCTGACACATTTCGTCCCTCTGGTCTCGGCCTCATCAGGAGGGAAAGAACAGGTCCCAGCTTGAAGACAAGTATGATTTGGTTGCCATGGGTGACCCAGAACTGTGTTCTTCAATGGGATACACCAATGAGAATTTAAACACATAAGCTGAATTTAAGAAATAACTTTGCTGAATTAACTTTAATTCAAAATATGCAGGAAACAGTTAATGTAATTTGATTTTTCAGAAGCTAAACTACTGTGGAACATGGAAACTAAGTAAGAAGTGACCTAGTTATACCTTTCAGTGCCTGAAATCCTTCATTCTGCAAAGATTGTATTTGCAGGAAAACCATTATACATAGAAAACACTCACCTGCCAGAAGTCTAGAATGTGTTTACCTAAACCAGACTTAATGCTGGACTCTTACCACCCCAAACATGTTTCAGGCATTATCATGGGGTAATAAATATGATCACCAGTGCAGACTGTTAAACGTATACTGAACATGATTACCATGCGTTCAATTATCAAATTTTACAAGTCAGGTATAAGAGGTCTTAGTAGAGAGGACTCAGCCAAATACAAGGAACTATAAAGCTGCATATGATAACATTATAATGTATATGAGCTATTTATAGTAACTTGTTTAATCGTTATGGATGGTTATTGGCTTGCTTCCACTAATACAGTGGTCATATGATGTCTGCTGCAAGTGTGCAATGCATTATCTGTATATATTTGTATATATAATTCCAGAGGTATTAGTCTTACCTTAGACAAGTTTGTCCCCAAGAGATGACAGCACAGGGATATTACGGTCAGGTTCCTCTAGGATAAGATCCTGTCCTGTTTTGCGAGTTTATCTTGCCAGGATACTTTCAGTGCTGCTGATACATGTGTTCTGAAGAGCTTTGTCTCTGTGTTGTACTCAGTGCTGCCTCAGGACTGGCAGATAAACCCAATTTGGTAGCTTAAGTGCAAAAGGAATTCCTTTCATAGCACAGGGCTGTTCTTCCTAAATATAGTTTCTTGCACTTGGTCGCTGTAGTTTGTCAGTAGCTCACTAGCACCTGACTGTTGATTTGAATTTCCACTATAAAAAATAGAATGAAAACATAACTTTATAGCCAAGTTTCTTTCTGTGGCCGCAAAGCTCTCAATTCAAACTTTACAGATCAAGTGTTGCTTTGTATCTCACAGCCTGAGACATGTAGCCAGTAACGTGACACTGAAATGTACAATGGCCTGGTAACAGGCAAAGGACGCTATTGTTATAATGAACTGCATGGGTATCACTGTATATAGCAACAAGCCTGCGACAGGAAAATAAACATTTTGTCTACTTGCCTAAGGAGTTGTGTACAAAAAGCATATTCAGATTAGAAGAGCATGAAGATGATACTTACCTCTGTGATGTCAGTCCTATAATCTGCAGATTTGAACTCCCAAAGCACAACCAGTAACTGCGTATAACAACAAAAGCTTCTCGTAGTAGTCACTGGGGAGGTCACAGGTATCCAGGAGATCACAAATACTGATGTCATTACCTGTATTGAGTACTAGACTGCACGTGAGTATACTGTAACATTTGGATTGTTTTTTGTATGTGGGTAAAGATATGATGTTCTAAGAGCCTGCTCCTAATTTTTTTCAATGTTATAAGGTGTTTTTATTATAACAGGTTTTAACATTATATTATCAAAATACTCTTAGAAATAGTCACTCGTTATTAGTACATTACATAAATACATATAAAAATGTAATTGTGTTAATTTATCAGCAATCCATAGTGCATATCTAATATAACAGTCAGGTCCATAAATATTGGGACATGGACACCATTATAACATTTTTGGCTCTTTACACCACCATCAATGGATTTTGGAATAAACAACAACAGAGTGTCAGCTTTTATTTGAGGGCCTCCTGCGAGCCTCACTGCAACTGTCTTCAGTTCCTGCTTGTTCTTGGGGCATTTCCCTTCAGTTTGTCTTCAGCAATAGTGTTAGCTTGAATATTCGAATTTCGAATATATATGGCGAATAACGGCTGAATAATGCGGATATGGGCAGGCGGAGTATTCGCAATTTTTGAATATTCGCATTGGGAATCTTATGGGCATGGATTGCCGTATATATACATGTGACCATATACAAAATGACCAATTTTAAAGGTAATAATGAGGCGATTATAATTGCGAATATTCGTGAATATAGAATCGAATATTAGTAGAATTATTTGCGAAATATGTAAAATTGCAAATTTGAATATTAACTATGCCTGCTCTTCACTTCCAGCAAGTTGAAATGCATGCTCAATCGGATTCAGGTGATTGACTTGGCCACTTGCATGACATTCCATTTCTTTCCTCAGTAGTTATGCTTTTGTCATTGTCCATCTGCACGGTGAAGCCGCCGTCCAATGAGCTCTGAAGCACAATTCATCCTGCTGCATTTGTCAGCAGTCACATCATCAATAAATAGAACTCTTCAATTGGCAGCCATACTGTGATCTGCCCACCACTCAGTCTTCACTGATGATGGTTGATGACTGACCTTAGGATCACTGAGACAGTTTCCTTTCTCTGCCATTACTCTGACTCTTCCCATCACTACCTGGTACAAGTTGATCTTGGTCTTCATGTGTCCATAGGACTTTTGTGTTCACAGAACGTGAGAGCTGTTTTTTTACAATCTTGTGGTGAACGCCTCTGTAATTTCACTCTGGTGGAAGGTCTTCTTCTGATTGTTGACTGACACACATACAGTTGTTGTTCAAAATGATTGCACACGCCCCTGAAATTGAGTGTTTTTGGCTATTTTGAACATTGATTTTGAATCATTTCAGTCATCTTGTTTACAATAAAATAAGGGCGCTTGTAATGTCAGACAAATATAACAATAACTAGAATAATAATAACCACAAGGATCTTTTCTGTGCTCACATCATTATCAGTTTTAATTCAACCCCCAAGTGACATCATTCTTACAACATCCGTCCAGTTATACAGCTTTTACAGAGGTGAAGCAATAGCTTGACACAAGTGTCTTGCAGCGATCTACGGGACTGCGCCCATTCTTCATGGGCAAAAGCCTCCATGCAGTCACATTCTTAGCTTTGCGCGCTGCAAATGCTTTCTCTTTTCAAAAGTCCCACCAGAGGTTTCTCACTCGGTTTAAGTCGGTGACTGGCGATGGGCCACTCCACAATGTCCAGCCTTTAATCTGCAACCATGCTCAGTGGACTTGGGGGTATGCTGGGATCATTGTCCTGTGACAGGTCCAATGTCTTTTGCCCAGCTCAGGTTTGTGAGCAGACTGCAGTCACATTTTCCTTCTAATATCTCCTGGACTGGAAAGAATTCTGGTACGTATTGCAACCCTCTGAAGCTTCCCTTTACCCGCAGAAGCAAAACAGCCCCAAGTAATGATTGAACCCCCCCCCCGCCATTGCTTCACATTAGGCTATCTCTTCGGATGGATTTGCTGTTGTTTTTTTCAGCCTATGATGGCTTGCTTCACTGATAGTGACCGCTCTTGGATTTTTCTTGAGGAGTTGGACAGTCAACAGATTCCAATGCAAATAGCACACTTGAAATGAAACTCTGGACTTTTATCTGCATTTGTAAGTGGAATTATGAGGGAATAATCCCACACCTGGCATTGCAACAGTTGAGAATCCAATAGTCCCAGTACTTGTAGTCCCTTAATGGAGTGGGAGGTCATATGCAAACTATTGTAATATTTAATGTAAATACCCTCAAATTGAAACTGACAGTCTGCAATAAAGGACCATTTTTTGTTGTTTATTCCAACTCCATGTTGTGGTTTTAATCAGCCCAAAATGTTAGAATTGTGTCGATGTCCCAATATTTAATAACCCTGGACTGTATAAAAAACATAAATACAAAGCCAGTCCCTGTATTTATGCAAAAATGTGGACTACGTTAGATTGTAAAGGCAGCAGAGTCAACACTGTAACGGGAACACTTTTTTTCTTTGTTACAAGTTATGGCCAACATTACAGAATTGTTTTGTGTGCCATACACATTCATAAAATGTAGGAAACAATATATATTTTTAGTAAATAGAAAGTAAAATGTGTGTACATATATTAATAAATATATAGTTTTTAGCTCACAAGCCCAAAAAGTTAAAAACACACCTATGACCATTCTTAGCCTAGAAGAAAACTAGTATAATATAGGAATAGACTCTGCACAACACCAATTCACATATAATCAATAATAACATTTTGACGCACTTTTTCACCTCATGCTTCCATCTCCATCTGAACTTTATTATTGCTTATTCTCAGAGCCCAGAGCCCTGCTGGTATATCAATTATAGAGGGATAGATAAACCCTGCCATCTATTCCTCTCTCTTGTCTGTGGGAACGGCATCACTGCAGCTTCCACGGACACAGGCACATCGCAAAATCGGGAGAGGGAGAGCAGAAGGATAGAAGACTGGAAAAGCCTCCCCCCTCCCGATCAGTGAGAGATGACATATGTGCTGTGTGGTGTATACGCTACTACATGGAGTGCAGATTAATTAGGTATTTTGAGGAATAATTTATTATGTGAACAACACCATGTTCTCATGAACCAAACAAACTAATTACATTCTCAAAGCAAAGCTGAATATTTTTGTAAGTAGTTTTTTTAGTTTTGTTTTTAGTTTTCTTTCGCTATTTTTATGGGGCTCTCTGTGTGTGCAGTGACTCTTACTGTGCAATAATTATTAGGCAACTTAACAAAAAACCCATTTATAATTATCATAAAAACCCCATTCACAAATAAAGAGAAAAAAGAAAGTAAAGAATTTTTTTTTTTTTTTTTTTTTTTACCAACCACTCCTTATTTATTTTTTACCAGTGACCACCAATATAACATCTCAAACATTCACCAATAGACATTTCTGACATTCAAAAAAAAAACAAAAACAAATCAGACCAATAATAGGACCACCTTTCTTTGCAAGACACTCAAAAGCCTGCCATCCATGGATTCTGTTCAGTGTTTCATCAAATCTGGTCACCATGCAACATTGCGTGCAGCACAACCACAGCCTCCAGACCCTGTTCAAGAGAGGTGTAACTGTTTTCCCTCTTGTTTAATCACACATTTGATATGGACCACAGGGTTTCTCAATGGGTTCAGATCAGGTGAACAAGGAGGCCATTTCATTAGTTTTCTACTTTTATACCCTTTCTTGCCAGCCCGCTGGTGGAGTACTTGGACGCGTGTGATGGAGATTGTCCTGCATGAAAATCATGTTTTTTCTTCTTGAATGATGAGACTTCTACTTCTTCCTGTACCACTGCGTGAAGAATGGTGGTCTTCCGAAAAATGGCAGTATGAGCTGGTAGTTAGCTTGACTCCATCCTCAACCCGAAAATGCCCCACAAGCTCATCTTTGATGATAAACCACCGCAAACCAGTACACAACCTCCACCTTGCGTCGTCTGATTCGGACTGGAGCTCTCTGTTCCCTTTACCATCCAGCCACATGCCCTCCATCGGCCCATCAAGACTCACTCTCATTTCATCAGTCCAAAAAAACCTTAGAAAATCAGTCTTGAGATATTCTTGCCCATTCTTGACGTTTCAGCTTGTGTGTCTTTTTCAGTGGTGGTCCGTCTTTCATCAGCCATGTCTGTCTCTGAGTATGCAACACCTTGCTTTTGGGCACATCCTTGATGTTGCATCTCTGTAAATATGGCCAAACTGGGTGGCAAGGGCATCTTGGCCAGCTTCACGCTTGAAATTTTTCTCAGTTTCTATACACGCTTTGATTGTTTTTCGATGATCACGCTCAGAAGCTTTGCAATTTTAATAGTGCTGCAATCCCTCTTGGCAAATATCTCACTATTTTTGACTTTTCTAAGCCTGTCAAGTCCTTCTTTGACCCATTTTGCCAAGGAAAAGGAAGTGCCCCCCTCCCAAGATCAATAATAAAAAATTCCACACAAAAAAAGAAAATAACAAATCTGAAAAACCAACAGCCAAATATATTACATACAGAGTATCACCAATGCTTAAAAAGAAACCCCCCAACACATTTAGATGTAACGTCATCGCCGGGTGGCCCTTTGTGTGCCAGCACTTAGGTGACGACTGAAGCTGGCAGTCTTCTCTCTGCTCACTGTCACCAAGCCTGCAAGAAGGGAGAGAGAGGTGGGTGCTGCTAGCGCCCCCCCCCCCCCCCACCCCCGCTTCACAACTTTCGGAAGAGAGCTGGCCTGCTGCAGACAAGGTACTGTACATCGGCTCCATCAGAATCCCCGCTAAAGAATGCGCAGGTGGGGGGCAGAATACAGAGAAGACATAATACCGTACTTTGGGTTACTGGTCGCCCATTCAATATTTAAATCGATCTAGGATTATGGACATGTCGGCGAATTCATGCTCTTTAAGAGTGTGGCTTTTCACCCGATTTTTCGTGCCTAAACTCCGATGAAAATCTAAAAAAGGAACCCCTCCCCATAGGGTCATCTTTAGTGCATTCCCAGGTGATCCGCTTCAACTTTTAGCAAGCATCTAGCCTCTGGCTTTGTTCTGTTTGTGGGCTCCTTTATCAATATGTGTTTCCAGACGGCATCCTTTGCGCACATAAGACCTGGGCACAACCGAGTGCTGAGACAGAGCAACTAGCCTCCAAAGGCTGAGCATGGGCTTGTCTATAGTAATGATGAGCAGCATAGTCAATATTTGTATTCACAAAGGGTCGCAGATGTTTTACCTAATATTCACAATACATTTATAAATTGAAGAATTTGTGATGTCCAGTAATTATTACTTTTATTGTACAAATAGTCATTTGCACATGCACATATTGCAAATGTAATGCACGATAGTTCTCGGTACTGATGTAAAAAATCTAGAATATTCACGATTACGAATAAATAGCATTATATTCAGGATCTTCGAAAAAATTCATAAAGTGACGATAATTGCAATTAGAATATTCACAATTAACACTGGGGAAAAATGAGGCGAACATTGGGGGATTACTGCCTGGGCTTCTTTCACACAGGACAGGGGCCTCACACCAACGTTCTGAAAATTAAAATTTAACATGGATTTGTTTTCTTTTTGTGTGATTTTCACATCATCAGTGTACCTCTACTGCCAGGGTACTGGACCCTGGTCTGAATCCGGACCCAAACAGGGCCACATGTGGACCGCTGGCTGCTGCTTGCCCACGGCTCATTCCTCCCCTCCATACTCACTGTGTCTGTGATGTTGCTTGGCTGTACGCCTGCAACAATTGGGCGGATCGGCACATCATGTGGCGCTCTCTGCAGGTGACGAGGGGTATAAGCATGCATAGTTCGAAAGTTTGGTGACTGCCTTTTTTTGGAATTTTGGAGTTAGAATTTGGAATTTGACCATCACTTTCCGGATCTCAGACTGAATGAAAATTTGGTAAGTGGACCTTTCAAATTTATATTTGAGTAGCCCTGCTCTACTGTGTCAAGTGTATTTACATATTCCTATATGTAGAGCTCCACGATTTTGCATCAGAAAGGTTTAAATTGGATGCCAAGAAAACTTAAGCATAGATTCGTTCCTGCTGCCTTTTCTAAAGAAGGAAGAATGTTGTTTTGCATCAGGAATCTACAGCAATTTCTTTTTTTGTTCTGAACATATTGCTTTGCTGGGGTAGAAGTAAACCAGCCCATGAGCTGTAATTTTGACATATGGACCTATCTCACCTATATTTGACATATTCGTATGCTTTAATACCCATACACGCTTAGATTTTTTTCTAAAGGCCCCCATACACGTCTAGATACACGTCTCGATCCAAAAA
>CM070033.1:148733652-148757385 GCA_036250615.1 Ptychadena robeensis
ATGCAGGGCAATGCTCCATCACACGTGTCCAAGTACTCCACAGCGTGGCTGGCAAGAAAGATTATAAAAGAAGAAAAACTAATGACATGGCCTCCTTGCTCACCTGATCTGAACCCCATTGAGAACCTATGGTTCATCATCAATTGTGTGATTTACAAGGAGGGAAAACAGTACACCTCTCTGAACAGTGTCTGGGAGGCTGTGGTTGCTGCTGCACGCAATGTTGATGGTAAACAGATCAAAACACTGACAGAATCCATGGATGGCAGGCTTTTGAGTGTCCTTGCAAAGAAAGGTGGCTATATTGGTCACTGATTTGTTTTTGAATGTCAGAAATGTATATTTGTAAATGTTGAGATGTTATATTGGTTTCACTGGTAAAAATAAATAATTGAAATGGGTATAAATTTGTTTTTTGTTAAGTTGCCTAATAATTATGCACAGTAATAGTCACCTGCACACACAGATATCCCCCTAAAATAGCTAAAACTAAAAACAAACTAAAAACTACTTCCAAAAATATTCAGCTTTGATATTAATGAGTTTTTTGGGTTCATTGAGAACATGGTTGTTGTTCAATAATAAAATTATTCCTCAAAAATACCACTTGCCTAATAATTCTGCACTCCCTGTACAGTGCCTATGCAAAGTATAACAATGCTGGTGTTGGCTTAAAAATACACAATATGCAAAACTGTATGAAAATACATTTGCATATACTGCCTTCGTTTTTTACGACAACTACAAATGAAGAGAGTGGATGTCAGAAGACTGAAGATAATTTTTAAGAATGTTTGCAGACAATGGTTCTGGAAAGGAAAAATGTTGTATAACTAAACACTACTGAATGATTGATGATATGATATAGTTAATTTTACGTAATCTTAAGTAACTTTAAGTAATTACGTAATTTTAAGTAATCTTCATCGAACAGTGGCTCCCAAAGGTTCCCTGCAGGGCCCCTCTTTTCTAAAAAGAAATATTGTGAAGCCCCCCCCCCCCATTCAAACTACACAGGTTCGGATAAAGGGCCACTTCACACTGGCCATGTTTGCGTTGCAGTACTGCAATGCAGTGTGTGTATCGAATAACGCAAGGTACTCAGTTTTCAAAAGACCTTTCTTGTACCTTTCACACTGGCCACGCTTTTGTGTTTTGCTGTAAAGTCCAAAGTAGCACGTTACTGCAAACTGCTCCGCAGCATACATATTTGGGACCACAGCACAAGAGTCATCATATACTTGTATGGGAGATATGTGGAAACACAGGGTTTCATTATCAATAACAAACACAGTAGTGTTACCACTAGCACGTCCATTACCAGTAAAAACAAAACAGCACGGCTAGTATGAAATTGCCCTGCACCTTCATAGGAAATTGTTAGGTAAATAATTTGTGTTATTAAATATACAATGATGTCTCACCAATATCACTAATACATACTGTAGAGTTCAGGGGAAAGGATTACTAGCGCAGCCGGGTGATAAACCAAACGTAGGTTTATTTTCCCCAAAAGGAAAACCAAAATCAAAGAGTCTAAGACTTTGCAGCTCACCACTGTGGCTCAGTCCAGAGAACCCGGTCTTTCAGTGAAAAACCGGCTCGCAAACCCGGATGTGATGTCAGCGACGTCACATCCGGTTAGCACAACCAGGAACTATGCGTTCCAGGTGCCGGATGTGACGTCACTGACATCACATCGGGGTTTTCAGATTCAAATTCCCCGTCTAGAGGCGGGGAATTTGAATCTGTCCGCGAATGGGCGGATGGCGGACTTTTTTAAAAGTCCGCTCCGTCCGTTGGCGGACGGACATGGCCGAAGTTCGGCCATTACTACTGGCCACTAGTGATGAGCGTCATGCCGCAATTTTTTTGGAAAACATTCGGAAAATATTCGCATTCAGCAATATTCTGGTTTCTTCTTATTGCGAATATCAGCAGTTTTTTATGTTTAACTTGCATTAAGGGGCATGTTGAAAAAAAACTTGAATATTGAAAATTGCGAATTTTCAAAAGTGCAGATTTTCACAATATTCTGAATATTCGCATCACCCCAATATTGTATTTAAAAACTGTTGATGGTCGCAGGGAGTGTTGCTAAGCTCTTCTTGCAGCCTTCCCATTCGTCCACTTGCATTGAGAGGTATGTGTAATGGAAAAAAAATACAGAATATCCGGAATGGCGAATATTCGGCACTATATTCACCATCTTCGCGAATTTCCGAATTGCCGATATTCGCGATTAATATTCAGAATCCGAATATTCACGATCATCACTACTGGCCACTACTCTCACAGTCCACACCCTCTCTGATCACCTGAGCTTTTTTCAGACAGAGTTTCTGTGTGCCTGCAAGTTAGCTACAAATCCCGGAGTGTATGCCAGGTGGAGGGGGAAGGCCCACCCAGTTCCTTCCCTCCCATTCCAGAGTCCGTAACCCTATAAACCTTACAAGTGGCAACCCCCAGTTACCTCTGTCTATCCCTGGATCCCTTACCCAGAATACACTGAGGACCACAATCCATAATATGGGGAGACTAATCTGCCATCCAGGACCCATACCCGGGGTCCTCCACAATACATTAAAAATACACATAGTCTTCATGATGTCATGAGAAAGGAATGCATCCTCAGACTGACCAGCAACCTTATAAGGTACACTACCAGTAATTGGTCAGTCTTTACCTGTTGAATTGTCCATTGTTCTCAACTGGTATTTAGGGACTCATGGGCGGGACTCATTGGATTGCATCTAACTTCCAAAGTTAAGTGTCTTTAATACATTTTCTGTTATTCATCTTTTATATTCATTAAATGTAAAAAAAAGAATGAATTAACCTTTAAGTATCTGTGTTATCTCTCTTTGCATACTTCTAATCAAACACAAAAATAATTAGTGTTATATCATTGATGTAACAGAAATTAAACTCTCTTTTTTACTCACCAATCATGCAGAGAGATTCATCATATATACACATACATTCATCATTCGCATAGAGACACACACTACAATCAAACAAAAATATGAATCATTCACACAGAGAAATGCACAAGAGAGACACACATTACATATACTCCTCCTCTCTAGCTGACACCACAATTCTCACACAGAGAGTTTGGAGTGTCATCTTGGCTGTCCCCCAAGATGCACCCCCTTGGAATACCTCCCCGCCCCCCAGTTTGCCGACCATAAAGAATGTAAACAGACAAAATGTATTGTCGCTTTGTACACCTGGGAAGCCCTTTTATAAGCTATGTATAGATAGGTTTCAGAATATTGCCTTCCTATGGATTACCATTATTCTAAGGACTAATATAAATATGTCATTGACATGAAGGGTCTCCCACATTACTGTTGAAAACACAGATTTTAAGCAGGCGACTTATGCTCAATAAACTTTATAGCAAATGATCCCCAAGGGGAAAGTGTAGTGTAGAGAAACCCACTGACTGTATATAATACTATATATATGTATTCACTAAGTCAGGCCATGACATGCCTGTTCATGTGTGAATATTAGGTGTGTACAACTTTGAGAAATGTATCTTTTTGTTAGTGCAGTTGCCAGGGGATGAGATCATGGCTCTCTTTTAGTTTTCTCTAAGTGTATAATTTATTTTCTGCCTGGAGACTCTAAACCCCCTCCTATTGGACAGAGGTTATAAATTCCCTGTTTTTGGATTCCTCCCTGTTCAGTGTGGAGCTTCTGCCAACCTGTGTATCTCCCGCTTACCTAGGAGCGCAGTGCTCCCATCTCCTACTAAGTTCGCCTGTCCTCCATCCACTTTGCAATGCTTGGGAACTACGACCCCCATAATTGGCGGATCCCTTTGGACTAGGGCAGTCCTTTCCACATCTTCCTAAGCGGATGGTTGCAGACCTCCAACAGGTGTCTAGAGTTAGGGCGAGACACAGGATTTCTCCCCTCTCTCTTCCTTGGAATGGTTAGGCTTTTCTGATCACTGGACTGCTGCTGCTGCTATCCCCTGGGATGGGTAAGAGAGCCATCAACCAAATCCCCTGTGCAGCTGGGAGATGGTTTGCAACTTAGCTCCCTATGCTTTTAACCCCATCCCTGCCTTGGGTGATGGTGACAGTATGTATATTTTCCTTTAGTAAACAGTTAACCCTTACCAGCTGTGTGGACATTCCATTTCTGGTGTGCAAGCCGTGTGTGACAGTGATTGAGCATAGGACATCTGAAAAAAACCTGGTCGTGCACTACACTACAAACCAGGACACTACAAACTCACTTCCAACACAATAACATTAACACCAATAAACAGAATAGCAAATTAACTTATAAGTACTCAGGAACCCAACACTCCACATCACCACAGATGAGGCCAGGGAAAGTAAAGCCACAGTGGGCTGGTACTTTTGTATATAGAAAGGTAGTGGAGGCTGGATCGCAATCAGGACCCCCAGTAACGATCAGGTCTGCACCACGCGTTCTGGGCCATGCGTGACTCCACTGGAAACTCGACACAGGTATGTGGCTGTAAAGGCAGCGACTCCTCGTAGCTGGAGCTTATAAACAGATTGTGTGCTATTGTGCTGCCTGCAAGTTGGACTGATGTATGTCACTAATCTCAGAGTGGACAATGTGCCCAGCTACTCCTACTCCATCAGAACCAACCTCACAAAGCAACCTCCTGGGGGCAGACCCCTCCCTTATATACTCTTAAAGCCCAGGGGGATCATGTCCGGAAATCTTAAAGGGGACAGTGTCCCTGATTGTCTGCGGTTGAATTACCCTACATTAAAATCAAACAAAGGGATCTAGTGGTGGACCAGATGCTGGTAGTGGGGTGGCTAGGCCCTAGGGATTTAAGGAGGCCCAAAGTATACCAACAAGGTAAAGTAAAACATTATTTTATTGTAAGTTTTGAGGGTATACACACCCTACATATAACATATAATCTGTCATCATTAAATGCATATACATATATACAACCAAGACAATGATCACACGCGACCCTGGTACCACTACATGGGAACATGAAGAGGCTTGAGAGCCTATGCGGCAGTGCCTGGGTAGATGCAGAAATCCCCCGACACGTTTCGCCCCTGCTGGGGCATCATCAGGGGGGAATGTGTAAGGCACCGCGACATATTCCACACACGGTGGAACCTCTGGGTCTGGTGACCTGTGTTAAAAAAAAATAAAAACCAAATGTAAACAGTATAAAATAGGCATAAGTGACATTCAGAATTAAAATCATGGGTAATGCACCATAGCACACAATCAGAATGACACATAAGCCCCAATGATGCCAGGCCAGGGTGTCTCCCATCTCCACTTACCCTCGTCCAACACCTACCCGGAGGTGCCACTGTTCACTGTCCTTGCACCAATGGAGGAACAAAAAGTCCCTCGCCCCTCTGTAAAACCTCCTCCCAATGGAGAGAGTTCGGGAGGTCGTCTCGTGGGGGTCCACAGTCAAAGCCGTCCAGGTGGGTGGTTCCCACTGCTTTAGCCCAGTAATCACCCGAACCGGTCTCCTCTCTAGAACTTCCAGTGGGAGCTTTGTTATCGGACAATCGATAAGAGTGAGCTGGAAGGAGACGGGGGGGGGGGGGGGGGGGGGGGGGGGGGGGGGGGGAGAGAAAAGAGGCAGAAAAGGTGAACCCACTGTCCTCCAAAGGGCCATCAGTCGTCCCAATTACCCTACATTTATTTATATGCTATTGGTTTATACCTAAAATTAATTACTGGCCTTATGGACAGCACAAGAAACACTTGATAACTATGCATCAAATTTACATTCGGGAGATAAAAAACCAACTAGAATTTTTTATGAAAATTATAAGGTGAGCAGGATTGTGGTATTTCCTCTAATTATTATGAACAATGCAGAGCTTTTTTTGCTGAATGTGACATTGGGCCTTTAGTTTTCCTTTAATAAAAATATATGAGTTGAGCAGTAGATTGGAACCCAACAAAAAAACAAGGAAAAAAAAATATTGTTCAGTGACTAATTTCAATTTTAAGAAACATACTTCTGTGCAGCAAACATAATCTAAGGGAATAGAGGTAATGAAGATAAAGTACAATTACTAAAAAAGCCTTGTCTGCATTAAAGAAATATATAATATTTAAAGGATGAGTCAGTGAAACTTTTCACTTCTATCAGATATGCTTCACTGTAATGCACTGCGTATTGATGGATTCAAATAGAAAGCTAATTAGCCTTCATTAGCCCTCCAAGGCTTTGTGGGATTGTAAAAAGAGCAATTAAATAGTATGCAGCCCATTACCAGTCATAACAGGAGCTTATTCTGTACGGTAATTATCAAAAACATTTATTGTAAAGCTTTAAAGGAACCCTATCAAACTGAGTGTTAACTACCACAGCTGGTATTAAAGACTGCCAAGGGCTTTTTGGTGTAATGCAAGTTGCAGGATGTACCAATGCACAAACACACACCATAATTTACCTGTATAAAGACTAGTAGCAATCCCAAAAGTCAGGCAGTGGCACAGCCCCATTGGAGTCTCAACTGCTATATGTAACAGCTCACCTTATAGGTCAAATTAGCCAAAAAGATTTTGGCTAAATTTACACTGTCGTTATTTGAACGATGCGTTTAAAGCTTGCCAGATGCCCTCTGGTGGTAGAAATCGTTAAGGACGCTCAAAAGCAAAGACATTTCTACAAAATATACTGTTGCTTTAAAGCCTGAAAAATGACTGGGGGGAGCATTCAAGCAGCCACAGAAGGGGCTAAAAATGTCATCTGACATTTTTTAAAGAGTACAAAATTAGTGAAAAAAGCTTTGCAAAGTTGCTGTCAGAGCTTCATCATTGAAGTCAATAGGGTCGTTTAACAACCAAACGACACTCTTAACGCAACAGAAGTCGTTCAAAAAATTAACAGAAAAGGTACTGCTTAATGTACATTTTCTGTTCTTTAAATTACCCAATTGACTTAAATTCTAAACTTAAAGCTTGGTTGCTTAAAAGACCAGAAAACTACCTCACAAACAACCGTTTAGTCTAAGATTGCCAGATCAGCTATATATATATATATATTTGGTAAGAACATGGCATATTAAATAAATAGTGATGAGCAGCACAGGCAATAATTGTATACCCAAATATTGCCTAATATTTTCGTGATCTCCAGTCAAAAAAGATTTTTCACAATAAAAAGTGCCGATATTTGCAATATTTTCATGATCAACACATGAAAACTAATAATTTTGCAAGTTTTTCCACTTAGAAATCATGGGGGGGGGGGGCATTAAAAAAAAATCAGTAAATCCCATTGTATGATTTGTAGAGAATTTATTTGTATCCCTGGTTTAAGGAATGAGAAAACATTTGCAACTTGCTTATTGTATGCTTGATTTAAATTTTTTCCCTTAAAAATGTTATAGGTCACATTAAAGGTAGAAAATGTTTTAATGATATACTGTCAATGTACTGGATTACTAACCACCATAGTCCTGCTTTAACCTCCCTAGCGCACCGCCTGTACCGCGCCTTTTAAACAGTGTGGTACAGGCAATGGCAGGCAATTAACATGGAGGTCTATGGCACTGCTCACCCTCGCCCCCTTCCGCGTCACCGCGAGGCGATCAGTAAAGCCGCAGAACCCCGGAAATGCTGCGGCTGGAAGCAGCACCGCCGTAGCTTATGGATATGCGGCTTTCATGGGAGCCCAGCTCATCCAGAGATCCCCAGCTCATCCAGAGATCTAGAGTTTGTTCTTGACACAAACTCTGGATGAGATGGGCTCGTCATGAACAAAAAGGAGGTTAATTGATAGAGTGTGTTTTCTTTCTTCCACTTAGAAGAGGTAGACCTTACATGTCCTTGGTTTGTACCACTAATGTTGAGCATGAATGTTCACAATTCGAATATTATGCATTCAACAATTTGCAATATTCTAAATAATATCACTGTGATTGGTTACTGGCATACATTGCACATATCTGTGCGCATTGTGATGCACAGTACTAGGTGGTACCACTGTGCACACGTTTGCGAATCACATACAATATTTTATATTGCATAAATGCTCCACTTATTATCTAAAAAGGTGAATGCTGTATCTCCAAATTGAATTCTAGTAACACTTGCCACTTCTTCAGGGTAAGGGGTGTATATAATTGTCTGTTGATGGAACAAGTGATATGACAAAAAATCCCGCCACAAAATGCTCACTTTTTTTTAGCTGTGATGCATATCTTGTTTTAACTTGTGACCAAATAAAAATACTTTTACAGGCACCTCTTCCCGGCCCATTTTTTAAAGTGGATACTTCACCCACCAACAACAATTGATAGTTACTTACAAATTGGAATTTTTTCTTTTTAATGCGATTTCAAATTTTTTAGAAACATGTCAATTAAAATAAGAATAATCTTGTGTTATGCTTGTGTTCTCACACAGAAACATAAGTGTCCAATAAGGAACAACTTTCATAAAAGTTCTCTGTAATATTAACAGTGAACATAACAATTATAGGCTAATACCTTGGATGTTCTAGTAAATTTAATTATAAAACAGAAAGTGGCAAAAGCTTAAACTGTGCCAGCCAAGACACACAGAATGAGTCAACACTATACAATGTGGTTCACAAAAGAGCACATTGTCAAACAAATATGACTGAAAAACTACTCAGCATGCTCTGGACTTGATAGCTTGTGGCCTGCATAATGGAATTACTTTTATTGTACTTCAACACAAACTTGCTGATTGTGCAGGTCACTTTGCGTGGGTACTTGAGATGTGTCTGCCACCTACTGCCTTGCTGCCATGTCTCTGGTTTTCTGTTTAAGAAAACACACAACTTGTTTCAGGAGTCATGGACTTGTGCTTTTGAAGTTCACTAGTTAACTTTTCTGTTAATATATTACTTCCAAAAAAGTTAACCCTTTTCATTATACATAGACACTCAACCCCTCACCAAATACTTAGGAATGGAAAAAAAGATATGTAATTGTCCATGTAACGGTTAAACATTGAAAAGAATATATATAAACGTAGACACATACACACGCGTGCATACATGCATGTATATTCATACAAAAGCACGTTAAAGTTTCATTTTCATGTACTGGCAACCACACAACTCCAGCCAACCACACATTGCCTCGTCTGACGCATTGCTTCCGCCCACACTAAATATGTCAGCAATCTGTCAGTAGCCAGCGGCCAATCAGTATACAGGATCGCTGTGTACTTTCAGCGGATGTGTCCGATACGGAACAGCGGCCCGACATGCGGAGTTCCTGAGGTAGCTGCGTTCCTACTCTGGAAGTGGGGCTGGAAGCGGCGATGATCCCGATCCCGCTGGTGGTGGTAGTGCTCGGAGGATGGTGCGCCATTTATCTGGCTGATGCATTACTGACGGTGAGACTTCCCAGAGGGAGCCCTGCTTTCTCCAGCCACATGTAGTCACATGATTGTCATTGTTGACATGAATGAGGGGGGCGGGAACCAGACTCATACATGGGAGTCATGGGATGACATGTCCACATGGACATAGTACATGGCTTTGTGTTAAGAAGATGTATTTCCTTGTATTTGATATTATTAGTTAATAACCTGGTGGGTATGACCTGAATATACATTAGGAAGTAGATGAGTCTGAATACACAGTAGGAAGTAGGTAAGTCAGTGATTGGCCAGGTCATACAACCAGATCATGAGACAAAAACATGTTATAAATGTTGAGGGATAAAGCAGAACTCAGAATAAAGCAGAAATTAATAATAAAGCAGCTACAGCATTTATGATGTTGCATGTCTTCATTCAGCATCAATCACTGCATCCTCCTAGAGCCTGGGTCACCCTGGACCATTCTGTAACTGGGCAGTGAAAGGAGAAGCAACACTATGGGCTTGTCTATGCATTTGATACTTCCAGCACAATAGCTGCTTATGCTGCTTTTTCCTCTGCCACTCAATCACATGGGCTCCTGGAGGCTGATCATTCTGATTGGATTTAGGTACTTGAAGTGGTTGCATATAAAATAGTACAATGCTGGAAGTCTTTTAAAAATATATATATATATATATATTAGGTTTCAAATATAACTTAAAAGGCTGAGTTTCTGTATCGCCTGTGTGAGGATACCATTACCATCCTTTAGAGAATTCAGTGCTGCTGGTACTTTGCAGGAAGACTTGTGATGGAGCAGATCCCCCTAGAAACCTTCAATCAATGGATGTGTAATGATTAGAGTGTGCCATCCAGTTGTTTGTTTATATCTACCTGGAGTTCTACCTTAACTTTTAGAGTCAGCTTATCAGCTCTCGTGTACAGTTCTAAGCAGGGGTGCACATAAGTGGTACTCTGGTACTCAAAAGGGGCCAAAAACTAGCTATGCGTACCTGCATTATTGTTACAAAGCTCATATGCGTACTAACAACTTGGAGGCACTCCCTGTCTGGGCAGCTACAGCTAAATAATGTGTATAATTTATGTCACTTGGATAACTGCAGGGAAACATGAATAACTAGGTAGAAAGGTTGCAGTTAGGGATGTGACACTGGGAATGTATATTAATCCAATAAAAAGATTGGACTTCTAAGGGTGTTGGAGATCTGGGGGATGAAAGTCAGAGTAGGCATAGGTAAGGGTAAAATCTATCAAGTGAAAAGCACTGTGTGGCAGCTGAAATATAACTATGAAAGGATGAAATTTGGACTGCTGGTAGTCTCAGGGGTTAGTTACTAAGCCAGAATATTTCAGGTTTGTACTACTGAGGTATGAGATCTGGGGGTTCAAACATGTTGACCCAAAGCCAGATGGTGATTTGTGGATGGAGACAGCTAATCGGAGGCTCAATCAGGAACAAGGAGGTCCGTCTGCAGCAGTGAGGTAGACCACCCTACATATGGGGTGAGTACCAATCACAATCTCCTGGTACTCATCTGAGGAGCTCACTACAAAAGTTATATGCACCCCTGTTTTTAGGATTGATACAGATGCTTATCAATCCAATCCGGCCAAATCCCAATTGAAAAAAGTTGAAAAAAATTTGCCGGATTTTGAAATTGGGGTAATTTAGGATGGAGGGGGCGTTACGCCATGCAAGTGGACATTAGCAGGGAGTGTATTGCCTCCTCCCTTCTAAATCACCCACAACACAGAAGAACCATGATCCAAATACCCAAAGTGATGCCAGGGACGTCGCTTCCCGTATTTGTCCCTTATTCTGCCACAATGATGTTGACAGGTATGCCTATTCACAAAAAAAAAACCCGAAACAATTTTTTTTTCCCATCAGATAAAAACATCAACCTGTGTATGGCCAGCTTAGACCAGGGTGTTGCATTTCAGATTGTTAGTACTTCAATATGTGGAAACCAATTTTTTTACATTTGTAGCAAATATTTCTATCATTTGTTTGTAGTCCTCAAAATCCTACAAGAACTCCTATGAAGAATGGCTGTCATCTAGAGGACTGAGCATCTCGCCATTCCATATTCGCTGGCAAACACCGATTTTCAATCGGTTGTTTTATAAGTGGGGAAGATGGAAGCCCAATTTCTTGTACCTGTGGTAAGTGTCGGGATTTGTTTGTATACAAAGCTTACTGTTATAATTCTGGAGGAACTATAAGCAGTGGACACTGCAAGATTTCAGCTTTCTTATTTTATTAAATTCTTCTTTGATACGGCATATCGTTTTTCTTTTGCTTGTCACCAGCTTAAGAAAAATATATACTGTATTAAATATACACATCTTTGTAAATATACATACCAGCCATGACAGTGCAGCGTGCATTGCACCTACAACAGTTATGTCATCAAGCTGGACTACAGAGCAGTAGAAGAAGGTGGCCTGGTTTGATTAATTATATTTTCATTTGGATCCTCATGCTGCATTAGTCCCCACACTTTACTGTACTCATCAGTAAATTCATGTCTGTTGCAAAGACCTTGTACAATAACTTCCTGTCCCCCACACATATCCATTCTTTGGTTTCCTTCCCCCTACCCCCGATTCCCTCCCTTGCCCCATAATCTGCTTCTGTCCTTCCCCTTACATTGACACTTGCCATTCCCACACCTTTCCATCTAACTTCTATTTTCCCGATCCAGTAACAGTTATGTTTTCTTCCTCTTACATGATTGTACAAACCATGTATAAAATTTTATCATTTTAAAATGATAATTTCTAGAAACCGAATATACCGTATTTTTCGGACTATAAGAGCAGGGAAACCAGAAAAAAAATATTTGAAGTGTTCAAGTGAATTAGATCAATGCTATGAATCAAATCAATGCAATACCAACTTTCTACCACTAGATGCCACTAGCATCAGTAATATCACTGCACACGTCATCTTCCTCACTGATCGGGAGGAGGGGGGCCACGGGGATAAAGGCTGTAGATCTCCCCTCCCTCTCTGGCTGTGTCAGTGGAAGCTGCAGAGTGATTTCAGCTCCCACAGACACGGAGAGAGAGATAGATAGGAGTTTATCTATGTCTTTCTTCATTGCTTATACCAGCAGGGTTCTGGACTCTGCTGGCATAAGCAATAATACAGTGCAGATGTGAGATCTGGACCCGGGCGGATCTCTCATCTGACAGCTTTTCCAGCTCCCTGGCTAATCTCCTTGCCAGAAGAGCTGGTGGGGGGCCAAGGCACGACCATGCCAGGGTCTCGAATTCAGACCATAAGACGCAGGCGCTTTCCTCCAAGGGGGGAAAGTGTGTCTTATAGTGCAAAAAATACGGTAAGTTTCTATCCACCCAACTACACCATTAACTATACTCCTTTTGCTGTCTATTACAAAAATGATCTCTACCTACTATCAACCTCTTTGTCTTTCTTATCTCTTCGAAGCCCACTGCTCCTAGCTAATCTTTGAGTCCCAATCCTACATACCTCCTACTCCTTACTTTCTGCTCTCTCTTTGTAGTCACCTTCCTTTGCTCGCATCCCCTTTCATTCCTCCTGCCTCCTACACACATGTTTTATTGGCTCCAACCCCACATTATCTTCCATGCCCTGTCCCCATCCACTACAATCTTACCAGCCCATCCCTATGTTACAGCCTTATTTCAAAATGGATTTCATGAATTGTTTTCTCAGGGTTTTACAAAGAACACCCCATAATGACAACATGAAAAAATTCAAGTTGAGATTGTAAATTGATTAAAAACAAGAAAATTGAGAAAGCACATGTACATTAGTATTCACAGCCTTTGCCATTAAGCTCCATCCTGTTTCCCCTGATCATCCTTGAGATGTTTCTGCAGCTTAATACGTATCCACCTGTGGTAAATTCAGTTGATTGGACATGATTTGGAAAGGCCTTTTGTGTGCCAGAATGGGACCAGATGTGAATCTACCAACATGGAAGATCACCGTGCGATCCGACATGCAGGAGATTCGTGTGGGTGCACCGGATTGGTGGGAACGTGCACATCGGTCGATTGGTCCCACAATCGGGCAGGAATCTGCCTGTGTATGGCTACCTTGAGGCCCCACAGTTGACAGTTCATGTCAGATGTAGACCTCCAAGACAGGATGGTCGTGAGGCACAAATTTTGGAGAAGGTTACAGAAAAATGTCTGCTGCTTTGAGGGTTCCAGGGAGCACAGTGGCCTCCATCATGTGTAAAACATGTTTAAAACCACCAGGACTCTTCTTAGAGTTAGCCGGCCATCCAAACTAAGTGATCAGGGGAGATTAAGCTGACCAGGAACCTGATGGTCACTCCAGAGGTGCTCTGTGGATAGAGGAGAACCTTCCAGAAGTACAAACATCTCTGCAGCAATCCACCAATCAGGCCTGTATGGTAGAGTGACCTGATGGAAGCCATTCCTTATTAAAAGCACATGATTGCCTGGAGTTTGGCAAAAGACACAAAACCAAAAAAACTAAATTCTGTGGTCTGATGAGAAAGAGATTGAACTCTTCAGTGTGATTGCCAGGTGTCATGTTTGTAGGAAACCAGGCGCCACTCATCACTAGGCCAATACTATCCCTACAGTGAAGCATGGTGGGGGCAACATCATGCTGTGAGGATGTGTTTCTGCGGCAGGAACTGATAGACTAGTCAGAATAAAGGGTAAGATGAGCGCTCTTGACCACAGACTGGGGCGACGGTTTATCTTATAGCAGGACAATGACCCTACGCACATACCCAAGATATGAAAGAAGCGGCTTCAGGACAGCTCTGTGAATGTTGTTGAGTGGTCCAGATAGAGCCCAGACTTATGTTAGGTGATTTCTCTGGTTTTTTTTTGTTTTTTTTTATAAATTTGCCAAAATCTCAAGCACGATTTTTTCACTTTGTCATTATGGGGTGTTGTGTGTAGAATTCTGAGGAAAAAATTATTGAATCCATTTTAGAATAAGACTGTAACATAACAAAATGTGGAAAAAGTGATGCGCTGTGAATACTTATCGGATGAACTGCAAATGAGATGGAAACAAAGCCCAGGAATGGCGCTGATATATACAGGAGTTATGATGTACCAGCCATCTAATTTTGTCCTCACATGATTTCATGTTATTTTTCAGGTTCAGCCTGGGTATGGTATTTGGGATTATCGCCATGTTTGGATCTATGATCCTTCTGGGGAAGACGCTGATACAGACGCTAAATCAAATGATGGCCGAGAGCCCGGGGAACCAGAATGATCAGATGCTGCAAGTTGTGGTCAGTCTTAAATTTTCACATTAGTCCCAAATAGCTTTTACCGATGTTTTATCTCTGTAACTACCGTAATGGATATATAGGTCTATAACAAATAATCTATTCATTTTTATAAAGGTTTATAATCCATTGGACCATACAAATATTGGTGCCCTAAAAGTCTGGCATCCTAGTCGCCACAGGTGGGAGTGGGATATATGTTGCAGTATGTATTTCCCTCTCCAACTTGATATTTTAGTCTTATATTTTCTAAGACTGGGTCATCCTGGACCCACCCAAGACTGTGACTGGACAGTGCAAGTGAAACCAGCAGTGATGAAATGAATCTTTCTTTCTTTTTGCACACTTTGTGCCACCACATGGCGTCCTGTATTGTTTCTTTCTTTTACGCTTGAGCTCAGCTGTACAGGGATGTATGAGATTGATAGAAGGTCACATTCAGATGGTTTTATTGCTTGGGACCAAAATCTGAACTAAGATGATACCATTGTTTGCTCTATTTGGTTGTATCAGTTGGGGAAATTTCATCATTGGACCATCTGTGAAAATTGTGAGGGCTCATATTATCTGTGCTCCTTTGTGTTCTGGCAACAGTTATGTGTTGTGCACTGTGCATACTGTAATGCTTTTAAGATGTGTTGTGTTATATAGGTGTATGGTCTCCAAGAAATACCTATGTTGCCATATTTCTCTGCTTCCCAGGTCTATAGACATTAATTGCTGAATGAGGTGAATATCATAGCTAAACCTCTGATCTCTATTACCCCCAATAACTCTTCCTAACTCTGATCACTATTTCCACTAACTAACCCTTCATTCACTTCAATCAGTCATGTGTGTCAAGACAAAACAGTTGCTTTTGTTAAAATATTTATGACCTTGTAATTTTGTGTATAAATGTGAGTCTAAACCAGAATTGTATTAGCCTGAAGAAGGGATCTGCGACATTCTAAAAGCCTGCTTCTCTATTGACTTCAGTACGCCAATAAACGGTATCACCTGAACTCCAAACTTGCTGTATTCAACAATGCCTAACACGGCACAACAATCTACTATTGATGGGTGTATGGGAAATGCTAAGACTAGTGTGTCCAAAATGCATGCAGCAAGGTGTTATGTGATGCAATGCACCACGTTGTCTACCCTGTTCCTCCCCGGCCATCTCCCTTCGGACTGACTCCCACATACTGACCAACAACCCATGGTGCGAATTGCTAACATTCTTTTTCCTATTGTACTCAGCTGAGGACTCCTTTCTCAGCAGGTGGCCAACTCTTTGCCAATTTTCCCCTTCCCACCATCTCTTCTTCTTTCTACCCAACTTGAGTATCACTCCCAAGTTGCTCAAGGTTCCTGGCCAGACCCCCCAGTTTTTCTCCCTCTCCAATCCTGACCCTGTACCCTGCAATTTTATACAATTTCCTTAAAACGCACAGGACTTTTCCTACTTTTCGCTGGCAGCCCACAGTCATGCTCCCTAAACTTGACGTTGAACCAACTATGGACTGGTATCACTTATTTATGTTGACATCAAAATCTTCGCAAAGATTTTGGCCCTCTGAATTTCCTCCTCAACAAAATAGTTCACAAAGACCAGGTGGGCTTTTTACCACACCATCAGGTGAGAGACCATGTCTGATGAACCATCCAAATCTTAGACCCTATTATCCATAATTTTGCCCCTGAACATTTGCAAGGGCAGCCCTATACACCTCTCTGTAGGCCTCCATCCTCTATTAATATTAGCCCTGGAACCCCTTGCTATAGCCAGTGCTTGAACCTGGCTATCTTGGGCATGGAGACAGCCGGAATCCACCACCCTCTGGCATCTTCTGGCCTTTAAAGCATGTCTCGATCTCATTGTTCTTTACACCTGTAGCTTCTACACCTCTTCTAGTATTAAATGCTTTCAGCCGCTGTGGGAGACATGGAAGTTGCCCCCTACAGAGTGCTTCTGATTCTTGCACCACTGCCTGAAACCCCTCCTCAAAGCTGGCACCTTCTTCTTCAGTATCTCTGATTTTAAACGTAAACACCTACAAGTGCCACAGGCTTATCTCCAGTAGCCATAATTACTTGGTCTCCTCTGCAACCTTTATTAGGCTTCCCTATATAAGTAAATGGGAGGGGGACTAAAGGTCGTCATACACAGAAGTCAATACCTGCCCACCTGATACGATTGACCAAAAGTGATAAAAGTCTGACATAAATGAACATAAAATCATTTGAACAATCAGACATGTTGGTAAAGTTTAGTAGGTCCTACAAGTATCTTACCAGTTTTCTAGGTATTTTGATTGCTTTTTATGTGATCAAACCATGAAGCATGTACTGTAATACACACTTCCAGCCACTGGGGGCGCCTTCAGAGCATTAACTACGCTGCTAAACAGGCGTACTGTAAATGCAAAGGACTCATGTGGTGGTTCAATCGATCGATATTTAATTCGCACAAGACATTTGAACGAAGCCCCCTGATGTGTCTTCATGGGTACCGTGATTCCTCCTTCACATTTGGTGGTCATGTAGAGCGGCTCTGGATACATGTATGTAAGTTGCTCGACTCTCTGTTTGGTCACACGGATTCTAGAGAGGCCTGTCCACCTTTATCTTTTTGGCCATGTGATTGCCATTATGATAACCATTGCCAGAGCATGGAAACTGTCCACGCTTTTTTTCAAAGAAGTAAGACAGAGTTTGATGTCCTTGATTATTAAAGAGAAATTGTGTGCTATTCCTAATGTCCATCACAACCACTTTCTGCGACTCTGGTCCCCTTGTATTAAGCAATTGTGCTTAGAAGGCTTCAATCACCACCTGCTGCCTACTTGCTGTACCACAGCATTTTCCATCTCCATCTTTTTTCAGACATCATGACTGCATTCTTGTCAGTGGGTCTGTAGATAGTAAAGCCAGTAAGAATAACCACCTTTGCCTTTAAAAATTAATACCACCAATGGCAGCTCCTGTACCCTTTCCGCAGGTTCACATAGATGGTCCAGTAGTTTCAGACACAATAATCATCCCTGTAGTCAATAGATCATTGTGGGAATCCACGCTGGTGATTTGAATGATTAATGATTTAGCCATCTGACAGACGGGCTTTTACAATAAGGCATTAATCGGTGTCCAAGTCAAAAATAATGAACTCCTGACATGGACACATTCATGGTGAATAGAACACAGGAGAAGCATGAAAGGGATATGGGATATTCACAGACTGGGGAGAATTCGAGCTGTTAAAGAGCCCATCCCCTGTACAAAAGCAGAACTCTGGCAATGTTTTCCTAAGGCAACCCCTGATAGAAATATTACTTTTATATTGTTAGCTTGATCATGTTGTAAAATATTTTACACAAATTTAAAGATTGTGTTTTATATGGTATATTTGACCCCCCATAGTAGATGTAGTGTAGAATCTTCTGCTTTATACAACATTTTTTATGGTAGAACTATTGACAAAAAATATATAACCCTTTTGATCCTGCCCGCAAATCATTTGAACATTTTGAATTTAACACAACCAATTGTTACACAAACCAGTTACCACACTCAGCTGACGATGTTAAGCATGAATTCATATAGAAACCTTTAACTTTTTTAACATGGTTAGCAGGAATAAGTTTGTAGTCACCTATGTAAAGTCCATCTATCTATCTAAAGGACATCTTCTACTACCCTCTCTACATGATGACAATGTTGCTGTCCAAGGGTGGCTACGTTTCTCCTCCACCAATACAGTGGAAATGTGTTACTGGTTTGATCACAAAGTAGATATCCATATCATTCAAGTTATGACAATAAAATAATAGCAATTAAAACAACCATAGATTAATTTCCAAAATTGTTGGTATCGCCTCAATGTCTACAGATGTATAGAGTAAAGCACCTAGGCACCCAACCTGGTATTATGATAGGATACTACCTGTGCATGTAATCCATGCGTGAGATTTCCTTGCTGGTAAATATTGCAAAGTCAGCTGTTGTCCCCCCATAGGCACTTAGATCTCGCCGAAACCGGCGAATGGGCTATCCCATTCTGCGGCCTATCATTCAAAGAATGGAAGCGCATCATTTGTGTGGGCTCTTTGCTGGCCTGTTCTTAGGATAGGGACCCTGGTCAGACCCTGGTCCGAGGTCAGTGTATACAGAGGCTCACACAACATAGACGTTTCCAACTCTTTGTTAACACTTAGAACCTTCCAAACTTTGTATGGCTTTTAAATTAGATTTAAAGATCTAAAACAGTGCATAGAACTTCATGGAATGGGTTTCCATGGCTGAGCAGCTGCATTCACCAACTACAAGGTAAAGCATAGTATGCATTGATATAAAGCAATGCAGTGACATTCTCAACCCAAGGGATAATTCTGGGTGTGGTGGATGCCAGGAGAATGGTACTTCTGAGTACATTTGTAACGTTTGGGAGAGGGGGGATTATTACTGTCACTTTTGTTTACTGGATCTCACTTATTTCTGCCATAGGTGCTTACCCAGCAAAATCTTCATTGAGATACATCGTGTTAACTATGCCCTTTCTTCACCAATAAAAAGTTTATTCAAAAAATATGCCCTTTCTTCAAATTCTGCATTCTTCCATTAAAGACTAGTAATATTTTCTTAATATTTGTTTGGAGTCTTTACAGTAACTACAGCAACTCTATTGGCTCCACTAACTAGCCATTATCTGCCTTCATTGCATAGAAAGGCACAGAGACCCAGAGATGATGTCACTGGGTATAGAATGGGTATACGGATGTGGCATATTGATCAGGTGGTCCAAGAAGAAAAATGGGAAGAGAAATCTAGACAGATTAAACTTTGCATGTCATACTTTATTATAAATGATCTATAGTTTTGGGAGAGGAATGAATATAACAAGTTCATGCATACATAATGTATTGGAGATGTTTGAAATTCCTTGTTTGTTCAGGGCATTGCAGCATCACAGATGGTATTAATGTAAATATCCATTTGTCATTGCAGCTGGTCTTCTGTCCAGCATATCCATAGGAAGGTCTCATATTCAATGTTTTGTCTCTTCCATGATGTGAACAGGTGCCGGGTGTGAACCTCCCCATCAGCCAGCTGACATATTTCTTCTCAGCGATCTTCATCAGCGGTGTCTTACATGAGGTCGGGCATGGAGTGGCAGCCGTAAGGTAATGTGATCCTCCCCTTTGTGTGCCCGGCAAAACATAAATATTTAACACATGGTTGGCCAACAGTGAAAACAGGATGAAATATTTATATGAGATTGTGTCCTTAATGAAGTCTTTCTCTGTATATCCTTCTGTGGGTTTTTTTTATCATTCATTATTACTATTATTACAGCATAAAGTCTTTCTCAAGTATAAGTGGACAACCCAACATTTTGTCCTATAAATTGGGCTTGTGAATAAATTACCCTGCACTCATTCCATACTTTTAGGTGGCACCATCCTGTTGCAGCATATTTGAAGCTTCAGGGCTCATTCACACTGAGCCACATAGCAACGCTCCAGCTGAGATGCGTTACAGTACCGCAATGCAGCCTGGCTAGTGTTATCCTATGGAAACCTGGGTACCTTTCATATATGTAACTTGCAATGCCCCGGGTGCAGGACGCATACTTTTGTATGAGAGACAGCACAGCGAAAAACACTGCTGCACAGCGTAGCTAGTGTGAACGAGCCCCGAGTTATGTTGAGGTGATTATCAGTGCTCGCCTGCATGCAGAGCCTTCTGATTATATTCCGGAGGAAGATTTTGAACGCAGAGTGGCATCTGGTGCTGAGGTCACTATAAGTCAGAGTAAACATCTACAGAATGATGCCTGTATAGTCATCCAGCAATAAGAGCAGCAGTGTGGGACATGGGGTGCAAGAAAACGAAATTCCACTAAACTGCAATGCTGAAGAGGACTTTTAACGCCAGGATTTATATTAATCCCACACACACCAAGGATGAAGCACTATTCCTCTCACCAACACCAATTGTGGGGTTCTTTAACCTCGCTAGCAGGATGCCCAGCAAGGAATCATGGTAGAGTACAGTGTAGCGGTATACGGCCATACCACTAGGGAGGTTAACTACTACCAGCTTTCCCACTGACATATTTTCACTCCTGTTTGGTCAAGGTCTAGCACACAGCATTCTTGGCGGCCCTTTTATTTTAAAGTTAGATTTTAAGACTCTGTACTTATAGGTACTATTACCTATCTACTGATTCTGTGTTAATAGTGAATTATTTAAACCTACATTTTATGTATATTACTAGCTACTTAACTGATTTTTTTTTCTTCTGCATAAAATAGAAATACTATGTCAAACATTTCATGTTCAGAGTTTCAAATTATGACTTTGTCTGTGCTTATGAACTGTCGTGTGTGGTAAATCAATACTGAAATGGTTTGGACTCTCGCACCTCAGGGAAACGGTTCGGTTTAATGGCTTCGGTATGTTCATATTCGTGGTGTACCCTGGAGCGTTTGTTGATCTTTTCACCTCACACCTCCAGCTAGTGTCACCTGTCCAACAGTTGCGGATTTTTTGTGCAGGTAAAGGCTGTCTCTACATTTTATAAATTTTTTACTGTATACGCGAACCTTTTCACTTTATTATTTTTCATTAAAATACTAAGTGGTGATCCTTTTATAGTTGACAATGCTCTGGCCTTGATCCTGTTGCTATTTACTTCAGTATGAGAATTAAAATACCTCTCCTCGGTGGGATTGAATGCTATTTTCCAACTTAATTTAACTTAAGGTAGTCCTACACGCATGATTGCTGAACTATTGATTGCGGCATGCTTACACCAAAATCAGTGGTCAATCCTTCGGCAAATCGATGAACACCACTTTGGGTGTTCGATACATGGCCGATACTTTAGCGCACAATAATACTCGCTGAACCATAAGATGCACAAATGGTATTTGGGGGAAAATTAAGGAAACAATTTCTCACAGAGAGACTCACTCACTTAGAGTGAATATACAGCATGTTTACGCAAAGTGTGCAAGACTGGCGCATGCTGTATTAGTATTCTCACAGAAATTCTCAGAGCCTCACACTCCAAGCTGTCTTCACTGTCGCTCATCACCCTGGAATATGCTATTTTACATATTCTGACTCTAAAGTTATCCACTCTAAAGTTACCCAAAAATCTCCACTCTCCTCCTCCCAAATGAATACCGGTACACAGCATGTCACAGCTGGCAATATACTCACTGCACTTGCAATTCCATATGTGCATACGGAATCAAAAGTGCAGTGGATATGCTGTATAGCAGTATTAACTTGGTAAGAGGGTAGTGGTATTTTCCAAAAAAAAAAAAAAAAGATTCTTCTGGCACATGAAGTTTTTAAAATCAATGCATTTGCCTCCCCTAGTGGATCCAGAAAAGGGGTCCCATGTAGACTTCAGGGTCTATACAGGTTCCAGTGCTAGCATCTCTTCTAGCAGCTTGTGCTTCTGGCAGTCTTCCTGCTGTACATTTATTCTGCACATGCACAGGATTAGAATTGATAGTCAATGGCAAAGGAAGGGTGGGGATACTTGGGAAGGCAGTGGTGTACGCTTCCAACCAGCAGAGCGGAAGTTAAAGGAAGCAGGGAAGCTGTCAGCTGCTGCCTCTGACAACTTCTCTGTTTCCTGGTTTTATATATAAAATAATCCACCCATATATATGGTAATATTTGCCAACATCACTAATATCATAGAAAAAGAAAGGTTTCCTGGTCCCAACCAGCAGAGCTTGTGCATGTGAACAGGCAGTGTCAGCTGTGTGTATGTAAGCTGGGCAGCCCTTCTTTCATACATATGTTTAAGAGCAGGGTACATGCCTAGGTACTTGGTTTCCTACACGTGGCCATTGGTCTGATTGGAACACCCATATTCCTATATTTTGAAGGGGTAGCCCAATACATTCAGCAATATAGTGCACATATACTGTCCAGTTCTTTTTTAACCAGATGGATTTATTGATAGAGACTTCCACAGAAAGTAGAGGACTAAGCAAACGAGTTAAGGCGCCCATACACGTCTAGATTTTTCATCCAATCAACTTAATTCAATACATTTTTTGGTTGATTCATTGAAAATCTATGGCAGCCCACATGGTTAGATCAACCTAAAACAATTACAATTGGGAAAAAATCTTTTGAAAAGGATTGGACATGCTGGTAAATTTTAATTGGTTGTATTGAAATGCATTACACTTTCAGTCAATCCCCAAAAAGTTGATGAAATATCTGTTACTACAGTTGGCAAACATACAATCAATCACCAATTTCCCTGACCCCAAATTTTTTTTCTTTTTAAGTTGATTGAACAGAAAATCTAGACAGGTATGGGGGGCTTTAGTCTGATCTAATCAATAGGCACTTAAAAGTTAAATCCAGTTAGTGGAAAATATTCGATGCTCTTTGTCTGCTGATAACACACTGGTAGATCACACAAACTGTGTTTAGAAAGGATATTGTAATGCATTGTGAGTGAGCAGAGAAGACAGAGGACACAGAGAACCACTAGATGGCATTCCAGGTCTTTGTGCCGCGCTGAACTATCATCCTGTTCTTCAAGAAGAGTAAAATGGATTCTTTCTTTTAAATGAGCAGATATTAGTGTTGAACTGAATATGTGTAACTAGTCCTGTGTGTTTTTACCTTTTTGTATTTATCTGTAATGTTTTTTTATTTTTATACAGGTGTGTGGCACAATTTCATCCTTGGTGTTGTGGGTCTGCTAATATTGTTTCCACTTCCTTTATTCTTGTATCCATTTTACTACACGGGTGTGGGAGCCTTGGTCACTGAAGTCACAGAGGTAATCCCAGAAAACAGTATTTTAATATAATTATTCTTTTACTCTTTATTTTTGTGTCATTTACATTTACTGAAAATGACATGACTCTGACCCCTCTGTAGCCTGTGTTTTTAATAAACCATGTGGCTCTTCCACACTATATGTGCATATACATGCTGTGCTGTGCTTGGTACATAACATTCACACTACCATGTGCTGCTGTATGGTACATAACATTCACACTGCCATGTTCTGCGGCATGGTACATAACATTCACACTGCCATGTGCTGCGGCATGGTACATAACATTCA
>CM070033.1:148769948-148784524 GCA_036250615.1 Ptychadena robeensis
TGCTAAGGGTGGCCCAACCAGTTATCAGGTTCAGGGGGCAATTACTTTTTCACACAGGGCTATGTAGGTTTGGAGTTTTTTTTTCTCCCTAAATAATAAAAACCATCATTTAAACTGCATTTTGTGTTTACTTGTGTTATCTTTGACTAATCGTTAAATGTGTTTGATGATCAGAAACATTTTGTGTGACTAACATGTAAAAGAAACCAGGAAGGGGGCAAATAGTTTTGCACACCACTGTATATCATCACGCCACGATTGATTGTTCGACACATGGGTATCAATATAAATAAATAGAAATAAACCTACCTTGCATAAGAACATGAATAGCACAATACAATTTTGTATATCCACCTTTTGGGATCCCATAAAGGATGCAGGGCACAACAGTTTCGATATAGGAGTATTGTAGTACTCTTACGCTGTAGGCGGCCCTTTGGACGTTCTTCAGCGGCCCCCCTTGCTCCTCCATTTGCAGCCCCTGAAACCTGTTAATAGATAGGGCATAGGAACTCACCTGTCCACCGATACCCCGCAGATGCATCCTCCCCTGGGATCTTCTTAGTGTGGGAAGAGGAGGAGAGGTGAGTGGCTCGTTCAGGCTCCAGCTGAGCACACTGATTGGCGTATGTGAAAGACAGTCAGCGACCCAGACAGTGCCTGGGCAAGTGCCTTGCCTCTCCTCCCTTTCCTACTCTTAGAAGATCTCGGGCAAAGAATGGGGGGGGGGGGGGGGGGGGGGATCGGCGTACAGGTGTATGCCTATGCTCCCACCATACCAGCAATGAACGGGGGATGATTGTATAATATATTTTGCGGCACAAAACCTTCGAATAGGGGCACATAATGTTTAAATCAAAGGTCATTTGCCCCATAGATATCATCAAAGGCTTGATAAAATGATAATAAATATGACACAAAATATGCAGCGCAATACTACTTTTATAAAATGCCATTACAAGTCAGTATTGATTGAAAATGTTATGTGCAGCCCTGTAATGATCCTAAGGGCCGCACTAGTGGCCCTCCATATTAACTCACCCACCACCACTGCTGTAGACACTACAGGCTCATTTACATGGGGACCATTTGCCGCCCTAAAACTGCAGACGCCTAGTGAATGCTACAGAAGGTGTCTGACAGTGGCAATTATTAGCCTATATCCCAGGTGCCCAACCTGTGGCCCGGGAGCCGCATGCGTAATGCATAGGGCATAGGAACTCGCCTGTCCACCAATCCCCCGCTGATAGGTCCTCGGCAGGGATCTTCTTAGAGTGGTATGAGAGGAGATAAACTTGATAGGTGTACGTAAAAGCCAATCAGCAACCCAGGTGGCACCTGTGCAAGTCCCTCACCTCTCCTCCTCTAGTGTTAGTGGTGGATCAACAGACAGGTAAGTGCCTATGCTCCCACTATTCCACCAATGAACACGGGGTGATTGTATAATATATATTATATTGTGGCACATGTATATGACACAAAATGTGCATTACTTCAGTGTTCCCTAATGCTTGAAGTATCATTTTAAAAAGTTTTGTTATTTACATACATATCAACTCAGTTGGCCACCACTGGCCTATATGATACAGGACAAAATATGTTTGATACATTAGCTTCCAGCACCAGGCATTGGACATTTGAAGCAGGTCACCTAGCTTAACAAGGTGTTCCTAACCTACAGACTACCATTTAAGACTTGTCCTCCAATTCTATTACTACCCCTACCCCTGGCCTCAACCTTATCGAACATCATTTACCCACTTGTTCTATAAAACATGCTGTGTGTTTTTTCATACTGTAGACAGGTTTCCTGTACTATCCTGCGTCACGCATTTTTTCTATGGTCCCTAAATCCCATTCATACATTGTCTTTTTTTCATTCATTCTTTTGTACTAAAGTATGGAAATCCTTCTTGACATTGAGCTTACATCTAAGGGATATTTTATGGCCATTTTAGAGGTAAAGTCCTGGGGAGAGGTAATAGAGATGAGAGGGGTGTTAAAAAATATTTATATCTTAGCATCTTATAAATAGATTGCAGTCACTGGCTAGCATTACAGAGATCCGTATAACTAGTTATACAATAAAACTGCATGAAGTTCAGCCCCTTGCCACCAACATTATTGTTAACCACCTCTGTTTATGGGGTGATTATTATGCTGTTTTATGTTAGTTCTTTTTTTTTAACCAACTTAAGGGCATCCAGGTATTATGGAAGCGCAATGTTCTTTTTATTGAAAACTGCTACATACGTCTTGGTTGCAAAATAGAATACTTTGACCAATGACCGTGTTAACAAACCAGTTCTGATTACACGGGATGTTTCATTGAAAAGAAACTTATTTTCTTTTTAGCTATTTTTGTACAAACTATTATTTACCTTTTAAAATATACGAAATCCCCCATAATGACATTTTACGCTCTTTTTATTAGTTTTTAAATCACAAAAATACATACATACATCACAAGTAACACATATGAAACATGTTTTGTATGTAAGCATATTTTACCAAATTATATATATTATTTTATATATCATATATTGAGTCATATACATATACACTTATACGCTATATTCTTTCTTCATGTTGCAGTTTATCAAGACTACCCCCAGTGGAATACTAATTAATAAAAATAAAAAAAAGAGGGAAAAATATTAAAAAAGAAAAAGAAAAAAAAACTTGCTCCCCTCTTCCACTATCCTCCTTGATCCTGCATCACCTACATAGCTCTGAATGATCGATTGAATCCCATTCCTCCCACATTGAGTGAAATTTGTCTAATGTATCTCTTAATCTGGCCATCAAATATTCCATAGAACGGACATTCTAAAATCCCCCATAATTACTTTTTAATATTTTGTAAAGCTCCCAATACCCAGCCCCGCTGCTCTAAATATGGGTTATATTTTTAAATAAAAAAATTTATGACATGTAGAAGAGAGTAAAAAAACAATAATTGACAGCTTTGATCTTGTATTTTTTTATTGAAAAGTTGAACTGTCCTTTTTTTCTTCATAGGATTCTCCAGCAAGTGGTCCAAGAGGATTGTTTGTCGGTGACATTGTAACTCAAGTACAGGATTGTTCTATTACAAATGTTGATGACTGGCACACGTGCCTGGCTGGCATCTCACAGAAGCCTCAGATCGGTTATTGCATAAGCACTCTAACGCTACAGCAGCTGCATTTCCCTAGCAGAGGTATCACCCCTCAAATTCTATATATAAAAATAACCTCCAATATATTTAGCAGTTGAAATGTATATATTACGTACCTTGTTTCACATCTAGTGGACTTGCCTTTTGAAACCAATTTAGTTGGTCTTCTTTATTAGATTAGATTGTTATTTCTCCTTGTAAGTCTACTTGATGTTACTTTATTTCTGTGTTTTATTCTAATTTATACATGTAGTTTTTTACCACAAGTATTGTTTTTAAGTGAACAGCTCTTAAGCAGGAAACACACATGTAGATATGGGCCAGATGCGCTTACAGCCATCTATATGGCCCATATCATATGCGCCCATCCCTGTTTTCAAGCGGATATCCAGCTTGAAAACAGGGATATCGGACATGACTGTAAACCATGGTCGATTTCTTTGCATGGAGACCTTGGGGTCTCCATGCAAAGCATTATCGGAGCTGGAGACACAGCACTGCTGTGATCATCGTGCTGCTGCAGGAAACCTCGAATGGCTCCTATATCGAGCCATGTGTTCCCTGCTTTAGAGCTGACATGGGGAGTTAGCAAATAATTTAGCGAATAATTTGGTTTCTTCTTGCACCTTTCTCTACAGTGGTTCCCAAACGTTCATCGCAGGGCCCCCTTTCTATATAGGAACATTATCAAGCCCCCATATTACACGCGATAGCCACAGCGGCTAGTGTGAAATGACCCTCCAACTTTATTTGCACTCCCCTTTTTACACACACACACCAATCATGCAAAGACATGTATAATATATACACACACACACCAATCATACAGAAACATTCATCATTCACATACATGCACAGATTACATGCACCCTCTCTACTCTCTGTAGCTAGTTTCCCCATAGTTGTCTTCCAGTTTGTCCATCTCTCAGGCTTGTGTGATTGGCTGGCCAAGGTATGGGAAGGTGGGTGGACAGTGGGGAGATCCTCTCTGCAGATCTCTCTCTCCCTCTTCTCTAACTGACAGCATGAGGGCTCCGAGTACCAACTCGGCTGTCCCCCAAGCTGCACCCTACCTGGAATATCCCCCCAGTTTGGCAACCATTGCTTTACATTATCTTGATTGGCAGTGTCAATGACTTCATTATAGGAGAGGAATTAGTTTTTTGGTCCAAATCTGCTTAGTTATATGTAGTAAGTAAAAACCATAACAAGGCCTTTAAGTCATAAATCTACAAACCTGATTACCATTTGCCACACATAGACTCAAGCTGGCCATACACTCTTCGATTTTTCCAGTCAATTGTTTGAAAAACGATCCCTTTTTTATATCCAAATCAAATTGGATCCAAAACATGGATGCAAATCAAACCTAAAAGTAATTGAAAAGTGATCGGACATGTTGGTAAATTTCAGTCGATCCTACAAGTATCTGATGGTTTTTCTTGGAATTTTGATTGATTTGTATCCGATGGTACTATAAAGCATGCACAACTGACAAAGGAAAAGAATCAATCTGTTTTAAATTGATTATGTGGTTGTAAAAACGATCCAAATGTTATTTGATCAACTCGATCTTTGCTTCCACCTCTTCCTGGTCCTGTTCTGTAGAGCTGTATGGGAGTGGACTAAAGCAGCCACTCACATACAGAGATCTGCAGAGGGACAATCTATCCATGGATGTATCTTTCATCTGCTCAGCGCTTAGCCACAGTGGGAAATGTAAAGGCGTGACCACCCGCACATTTAAAATGTAAGACGTAATGAATAACAACCCCCCACATCCGATCTTTTGCGTCTTATTGTCTGAAAAATACGGTAATTACCAAGTTCTGACATTGAGTCTAGCTGTGTCCTGCCATAATGTTTGTGGGCATCTTTCTGCTTCCAGGCCATCTGCAGTCTTTTATTTAGACATCATTTAGAAGGTAATGTAGGCAGTAGGGATAATCAGCCTGCCCAACTGGAAGTAATAATATTGGTGCCAGAACCAAGTATTCAGATGTATAGAGGGATGTAAAATACATAAGCTCACATGGAGTGGAAACATTTGCCTAAAATTGTTCCCCCAATGCAGAGCTACTGTGGTTCACATAAATTACTATTATTCAGAAAACCCTATGATCAGTGTTAAAAAGCTCAATAGCATGTTTGTACTTTCTATACAACTGCTGTGACTCATTGATAACCACAAACCTACCTTTAATTTACTTTAAAGGTTAAAGGTGATGCTTTATTGCCTTTAGAGATATTGATTCATAAACAATGTTAACTTAGGAGCTGAACAATATTTGACATTAAACATTATAAATGAGAACATAATGTGTGGCTGTCAGAGGGTTTCTCTTTCTTTGTATATAATAAATTTTTACAAAAAAAATACAATATTAGTAGCAGATTTCGCCATTATATAAAGATTCACCCAATATGCCGAAGGCTTATTGTCTTTCTGATTTTTACTATGGTTTTTATAATTTACACAACAAGCGATCCCGAACACATCAGCTAGGGGTTGGCCAACTTCCCAAAAAACATAATTTCAAAAGGGGAGGTGGTGGGTGAAAGATAAGGAACATGGAGTCCCAACCCTCTATTCCACAAGCACTTCCACCACCTCACGAGCTGTTCCCTCTGCAAAAGGGACGAGGGGACTTTAAAGGCCAAAGATGTATGTAGCACAAGGCTTAAATCTATTAAATTATATAGCACATATGAACCCTATGTTGCATAGCATATCAACAAAAGAGAGGTACATAAAAGATATAATCAACAGAAAAATTGTCCATTGTCCAACATGATTAAAAGCTTGTCCAGCTATTTTTTATTGTCCATGTAGAGTACATAGTAGACGGTGTGTCTCGATATGTCGCAATTCTCCTGTTTGACGGAGGGTGCAAGGAGGTAAGGGGTCCCAAAGGCGAACCAGAAAAAGAATGACCCCAACATATGTTTTAAGTTAATCTTTTCCTCAGGGGGTCACCAATGTTCACATATAGGCCCTCTGATTGCACATCCACTAATCCAGGAGGACCCTCGCATCCAAACGGTCAAACAAAGCTCAAGATTGGGGAACAGGGAGCCATCGTCTGGGGCATGATGGTTAAAATGTAGCATATTTTGTCTGTGAAAGTGGTCAATAGGTAAAGTCACATAGGATAATTCAATCCTTGAGTAACGATCGTCCCGCTCCTGTGGGGACCTCCTGGGGCGCTTACCTGCAAGAACGTTACTCGAGGATTGAATTATCCTATGTGACTTTACCTATTGACGACTTTCTCAGACAAAATATGCTACATTTTAACCATCATGCCCCAGACAATGGCTCCCTGTTCCCCAATCTTAAAACATATGTTGGGGTCATTCCTTATCTGGTTCGCCTTTGGGACCCCTTACCTCCTTAAACCCTCCGTCCTATCGCCAAACAGAAGAATTGCGACAACTCGAGACACACCGTCTACTATGTACTCTACATGGACATTAAAAATTAGCTGGACAAGCTTTTAATCATGTTGGACAATGGACAATTTTTCTGTTGATTATACCTTTTATGCACCTCTCTTTTGTTAATATGCTATCCAACATAGGGTTCATATGTGCTATATAATTTAACCTCCCTGGCGGTTAACTGAGGTGCAGATTTCTGTACCAAAAGTGATACAGTGTTTTGCCTTTCTCTGGCTCTGTATGCCTGCAGATTTGTAGAAATTCTGCAGGCACACAGAGAGCCAGCGGTTGCACCTGATTCCGGCACTGGCGCAGTTTGATTCACGATCAGACTGCGCCAGTACTTGCTTCGGGCGTAACGCCAGGGAGGTTAAACCAGTCATAGACGCTATGCTTGGCGGCCGTTTATCGAACAATCGGCCGCAGCATGATGACATCATCATGCCATGGTCAATCGTTCGAAATACACCATTTACGATTTGACAACCAATACTTTGGATGGGGACCCTTGTCCCCATTCAAAGTACTGGCGTTCGACCAGAGAAAAAGGTTTGTTCTCTGGCTGATCAAAGTTTTGTGCGAGTATGAATGGTTGCTCCAGGTGGGCGCGTTCATTTTGCGATTGATCACCAAGCGATCACCCCGAATGCGCATGGTGATCATTCGCAAAATCGGCCACCGATTGAAGCGCTATGGACGGCTTTAGAGGTACAGAAAAACAAAAAAAAGTTTACACTTGTTTTCTTTTGATTTGGATTGGATTGGATTAAACATTTATCCAATCCAATCAAAATAAAAACAAATGGAACAAAATGGAAAAAAAAATCTAAGGAAAACATTTTTTTTTCTGTACCTTTAAATCTCCCGCCCGGCGCGTGACGTCATCGGCACACGAGTGCAGATCACGGAAATAGCCGGAGACCTTGGGTGCAGCCGGACATGATCCCACTAGCAGAAACGCTCAGCGGGAGCGTTTCTGCTAGCGGGATCCAAGTTGGCCTGGATTGTAGAAAGACATTTCTATAATCCAGTTCAAAAGTAAAAAAAAAAGATTTAAAAAAAGAAAAAAATAATTTTTTTCTTTAAGACCAGGTCCCGCCTCCGTGACGTCACACGTCACTCCGGGACCCGGAACTAGCCGGCGAGGAAGAAGATAGCAATGGCGGCCGGACCAGGTGACCTCCCACGATGTGCCCGAACCCAGTTCGGGCGTATCGCTAATTGCAGCTTCCCTTTGCCCGAACTGGGCTTGGGCATATCGCTAGGGAGGTTAATAGATTTACGCCTTGTGCTACATACATCTTTGGCCCTTAAAGTCCCCTCGTCCCTTTTGCAGAGAGAACATCTGAGGTGGTGGAAGTGCTTGGGGAATAGAGGGTTGGGACTCCATGTTCCTTATCCGTCGGTTTTCACGGTCACCCACCACCTCCCCTTTTGAAATTATGGTTTTTATAAGTGAGCCAACTTCTGTATTTTCAGAGGGAAAGCCTTACTTATGGAGAGTCACATTTTTCAATCTGGCGCTAACAGCTTATCCATAAGCAGATACATATGGGAGGAGAGACAAGTCTGTGTCTCCTAATGGTTTTACTGCAATGCAGAATGTAAATACACAAGTCATGCTATCTAAATGGCAACAACTCACTCAGCTATTACTGTTGAAAGAGCTGATTGAGCTCATTCATTTGTTGCGAATATATAATGTAACTCATCCAATATGTAAATAGCTGTGTTGTAGATGGGTTAGTTGAGGGCATTTTGGCTGCATGAGTTGTGGATATTTATATTCTTATTTGCAGCAAAGACTCGCCCCTCCTCCCATATCTAAATAGCTGCTCATGGGTAAGTTGTTAGTGCCAGATTGTGAAATGTTTCTCTGCATAAGTTGGCCAGTGGTTTCATATAATGGGTGCTGTTTTATTATATCAGTTATGCACACGCTAGATCTAAGCACTGCCTCTTGGAAATGGCCTTTTGGCTTGGCTAAAGGTAGTAGAATAATGCCTTGCCTACTGGAATTGGCCTTTCGATTTGACTGGAATACTGCATGGTCCAACCTGACCCACTTTGCTGGAATATGCTGTATATTCACTTTTCATGTATAAAGTCCTTTTTTTTGCAAAACTATGGGGGTGCATCTTTTATTGTGAAAAATATAGTCAATATTTTGCATGACTTGTAATATTTTGTTAAATGTGTTTATGTATAGTATAGCATAGTATTCATTTTGTTTTGTTTTTTCTTTAGTTTATAGGCGGCTGGATGGTTCTGTTGAATGTTGCAGTAACAACAGTCTCACTGATGTCTGTTTCACATACAATAAAAATAGTCAACAGGTAAGCTTGTGTCTTAAACCAATGATGCCCTTTACACATGTATGTAAAGTGTGTGTGTTCATAGAAACTTGTCACTTAAGCCCGGACATTCGAAAGTGTTTGTCTACTCATAACCAATAGTTTACGAATAGGGTGAACCATGATGTTTTTATTTCTTCCCTTGGCAGTTCATTGTCTCTCGTTCAGTATCTAATTCTTGTGCTTTGCGTTCTCATCTTTTCCTATCCTGCCACACCACGATAAAGCAGAAGAGTGAATGTGATCCCTTATTAAGGTAGCAGAGGTCTTGCCACTGAAATCCCCTTGAGAGAATGCAGTGTGTAATTAGACTTGCACATATGGCCTCCCCTATGTTCATTGCAGAATATTGCATAGACACAATGTCTTTATAATAATACTATTCTATCTGCTTATTGTTTACATGTTTTTATTTCAAAATTACATTTAAGTGACCCTTTTCCATTAGGGCATGTGGTGACTTATTAATAGAAACAACATTTTAGAAAGATTTTTGTTTATAGACGAGTATAGGTATGTCTTGTATGTCTGTTTATGTCTTCAAATATGTTGACCTCTGATCACTGATTCTTCTGTTGACAGTATGCTTGTCTGCCAGCAAGGAAGGCAATTCAAGCAAGCCTCGAGTGTCGTTCTGATATAGACTGCAGGAAGACGTCTCCAAACAGTGTCTGCGCCATCCCATCAATAGAGAACCAGACTCGGCTCATCAGAGTCAAGCATCCACCACAACCCGATATGTTGTTCATAGGCTTTCCTGTGCATCTAGAATATGGAGGTGAGCACTGTGCTATTAATATAAAACAATACCATGCCAAACAATACTAGGCCCAATTAAAAAATAATGTATTGCCTTATATACATGAATGTAAGCCAAGGTACCTAATTTTATCTATAAGAACGGGGAAAACGTGTAGACTTGAGTATAAGCCGAGGGTGGGAAATAAAGTCAGATAGTGGAGTTTTCTAAATGGAAAAAATAATGAGAAAGCACCATTGCTCCTAGGAATGAATCAAACAGGTGAATCTTGGTGCCACACCTTCAATAAAGTTAAGAGAATACAGGTAAATAGTTATTACTGGATGGGTTTCAAACATAAAAATACATTTTCATGTTTGAATCATATGTTTTCTATTTGAATTTTTATTGACATTCCTTCTACAGTAAAAATGAGCAACAAGCCACCAGCCGACATCGGAAGAATTCAGAGTATGTCCGCTCTGCGAATATAAGCTATGGGGGTCTTTTTCAGACCATTTTTTGGACTGTAATACTCGGCTTATACACAAGTATAAGGTTATACTTTATAGAATAAATTCCACAATTCAGAAGTTAGTTGAATTTAGTGATTCATTCCACAAAAATTGTTGGACACAATTTTTGAATTTCCTTTGATACTAATCAAGCCATAGGTTTTATGTTATTGCTTTGTTGATGGATGAGTATTTGTTCAAAATGTGTTGTTCTATTCAACGAATTAGTGTCTAGTGTATGTCTCAGAAATAAAAGCATAGAAATACTATTTATTTGGTTAGTGAAACAATATGTTGCTGGTTTCCTTCAGTTTTGATTAAAAGCCAGCATTTTTTTTGACTGTTGATGGGTTCTGTTTTACCATGACCTATATCCCTGTTAGGAACATTATAGGCCACTATACACCTTACAATCTTACCATACAATTTCTGTACAATCTACCAAAACCATTTAATATGAGGAGCTTTCTAAACCTTCCAACCACTATGTATTCTATCAGAAAGGACCCAGAACTACATAGTTGTTGGTAGATCTAAAGGAAATTGTACAGAGTGATTGAAAGGTGTATGGGGCAATTAACTCTCTCTTTAATTGTGCCACTTACAATTTCAAATTGAATACAAAATTGATAATTGTCACCAAAACACCAATAATTGTAAATTTGAGTTTGGGCCCTTCCTTAGTCTCAAAAAAAGTTCTCTGGGTATCCCCAATTCTTAATATACTCCCTCATCTTACTTTAAAAAATAAATTATAACCCCAAGCCTGATGGGGTCACAAAATTGATTTGGAAAGATTAATTGAACAGAGATGGAATTCTGTTCCTCGCATATTTAGATTGGGTTTCTTGTGTTTCTACCTTTTAGTTGTGCTGGGTTCTCTGATAATCCTATTCATGATGGAGGTAACAAAATAGGTCTGAACTTTTTACCGTCTTGTAAATGCTGCCTTTCTTTTAAATAACTAAACAACAGAATGGTTACTTTATCATATAACTGCCTGTTCTTGTTTCCACAGTGAGCCTAAGCAGTTTCATTCCGCGATACAAGATTCTTAGCATAGACCTTCCAGTGATGATTGAGACCTTCTGCAAGTATCCTTTTATCAATCATTTATCAACCTCTGGTATTAAAATATATACACCCAGTAAGTTCCTGTTTAGTCAGCTGTGTACTTATATTCTTTTTTATGCTTATAATTTTTAAAAGTTAGCACAAACTTAAGGAAGCCATACGCGGGTCGATTTGTCACAGATCGATTCCCGATCCGATCATTCCAGGTCGACCCGTGTAAGGGAGTTTATAGTTATAAATTCCCCTTCTTTTATTTCCCTAATAAGTATATTCTTGTATACAGGAGCAGCACTATTTGAAAAGTTATTGTGGTCCCTTCCTGTTCCTATAGGCATGCGTATGTTTTTACCAATCAAATCTTCATTCTTCAGATACTTGTCCGTGAAAACCAGATAGCATTTCTTCAGACTAAGGGCGTGTTCACTGCGTTTTTACATATTCAGTAAAAAGACACACAGAACTGGACTTCTTCTCTACCTGAGATCAGTAAGGTCTGACTAACCTTCCTGGCGTTATGGCGGTATTGTGGCATTTTTTCGTCGTGAAGCAGCACTGTACGGGGGCAGAGTACACTGTACCCTGCCCCCTCCTTTTTATGGCCCGGAACATGACACCCCCTCCTTTAACATGGAGATCTATGGCACTGCATCACCGTTGCTGGAAGGGATCACCGAGCCTGCAGCGATGCAGAATCACTGCAGGCTCGCTCAGCACATGCAGCGTGTTTTCCCGATCCCAGCACGGGCACAGTTTGTTTTGAGAACAAACAAAACGTACTTGGTTCAGGCTGAACGACAGGGAGGTTAAGCCTTCATACAACTTACCATACAATTTCTGTACAATCAACTTTTGTTCTACCAAAACCATGTAATATAAGGCCCTTCCAATCACTATGTATAATATCAGGGAGGCCACTATACTACATAGTTGGAAACTGTATGGAGTGCTCTAAAGCTGGGCATACACGGGTAGATCCCCGTGCAATCGACCCTTGATCAATCACAGTGTAGTGACGTTGCCACGCTGTGATTGATCGCAGATCAATTGAACGGAAATCAATGTGCACCACATGGGCACGTTGATTCCCTTTCAATGGGGACCCGTTCTCCCCAGCTCGCAGTCGTTGTTGCACGCATGTTGTGTTGTGAGAGATTCACTTACAACACAAGGCTGCGAGCTGGAGAAAGGACGTGCTGCCCCGGCCCCTTCACACTGAGCTGTAGGCTGTTAAGGAGTAGCACGTCCAATACTTTGAATGGAGACTTGCGTCCATTCAAAGTAATGGAGATTGAACAGGTTTTCCAACATTGAAGGCATACACATGTAGATTTGTAAATAGATTACAGCACAATCAGTGAGGAAAGAAAAGTCAGCAAGTAGAGAAGGAGGAGTGAGGTGCGCTCACGGTGCTCAATATATCTTCAATCTATTTACCATCTACCCATGATTTGTGCCCCGCTTTTAAGGTGATTGGAGGGGGGGGGGGGTCTTAAGAAAAGCCAGGTTCTTGTTGATCAGAGGAAAAGACATTCCTCTCATACCTGTAATTACAGAGTAATCTCTTCAGATGAAAAAAGGAATGTGTTAAAACACATTAAAGGTAAGTATTTAAAAAGGGCAACATATCAACAATAGAAATGGTCAAACCTGAACTTAACTGTCGGCTTGAACGTTTTTCCATATTCTGCATTAACCTCATATTCTGTCAGTGTGTGCCTTCTTGTATTATTGTGTTGTCTTTGTATTGCTTCTATTTATTCTAGTTTGATTTCTTAACAGTTTTCAGATATTTAATTTCCCTCTCTGGGGCCTTGGCAGTGATCAATGCAGTACCATGCTTTGCTTTGGATGGACAATGGATTCTGAACTCTTTCCTTGAAGCCACATTAAGTTCTGTTATAGTGGAAAAGGAGAACAGAGAGCTCTTGGGTTTCTTTGTCCTGCTTGGAGGCAGCGCCCTATTGACTGCTAATGTGGTACTCGGCCTCTGGATGGTGACGGCTCGGTAGCTTTGTCCCCCATTCTTTCGGGGCAGTTTTAAGAAGCTTTTTCCTCTGGATAAATTTTTTTAAGAGAATAAATTGGACCAAAACAACGGTTGTCGACCCTGTTTGGAGACATTGTTTTTATGTTTGTTTAGACATTATCTTTGGAGATACACATGGCATGTACATGTTGAGTTCAGTCATTTATAGATGCAATCAAAGTGCACTTTGACAACTGAATAAGCAGAGTTTATATGTTAACTGGCCAGACAACATAACCGCAGTGCAGTTTTAGGACAACTCATTACTGGTTACTCATACAGTGTAAATGGTGAAAGGTGCAATGCCCTAAGGTATTACCCACAGTAACCAATCAGAATCCACCCATACACTGAACTGTGATTGGGTACAATGTAGACTACAATTCCCATGTTGTCCTTTGTACTATACTTAATTTATGTATGTACAATATGAACGTTTTATTGTTATACAGCATGAAGTGGTATAAGAAGACACAAAGTTTGACATGAAGGTCAGGTGCTGGACTATATATTCGCTGCGCTTCCATTACAGATAAAAATGTTGTGTTTTGTGTAAGGAATTACACAGCTGCTCAGTTTCAACCCAAAAATGTTTTGTTCTGTAAAACGTAAAGGGAACATCTCTCCAATTACTGACATGGCAGTTTTTCATGTATTGGATGTGTTTAATGTATTTATGTACTTGTATACAACCCTATGCTTTCCATACAACCACATATACACATAGATACATACCTAAGCACTTGCAATTACTACTCTTCTGCAGACTCATAGCTACCTTGCCTGTATTATTCATGTCTATAGATGACATCATCACAGGTGGTGCCCATGGTAAGTTCTTTTTAGCAGTCATACAGTATCTCGGTATAATCTTTGATATATTTTACATTAGTAATGGTATTATCATTGTAAATGTTGTCATTTGGTGTGTACATAACACAACCATAACAATCACTCTGTCTTAATTTTGACATATACTGATCAACCACAACATTAAAACCACCTGCCTAATATGTAGGTAATATGAGGAAACCGTACATGTTGCACCAGATTGCTTTTCAACATACACCACACTGGAGGGTTTTATTTTAAAGCAGACATTTAAATAAGCAATGGTATCAGAATAAGAGTATTTATTTCAAAAGTAACAAAGGAAAGTAGAATATAGTCACACTACCAGATTGTTAAGTTCTTAGTTTAACAACACAATTTATAAAGTCCCCTGAAGTATGGTATTCATGCAGAAAATTGTTGAATCATTTCTCAA
>CM070033.1:148809206-148823295 GCA_036250615.1 Ptychadena robeensis
CACATTACCTCTACTTAGAGGATTTAAACATAAATGGTGATCTCAAAACAGATAATCAACAGCGAACAAAAAAAAGAGGTGTACGAATGAGACTCCCACCCAAGTGGGGCTCAAATTCTGAAGTAAGAGTTCATGTCAATACAGTAAACAGGAGTATAGAGTCCATGGCATAACCTTCAGTAAAGCCCCCCATACACCTTAAAATCTTACCATACAATTTGTGTACAATCCACTTTTGTTCTACCAAAACCATGTGATATGAGGAGCTTCCTAAACCTTCCAATCACGATGTAATCTATCAGGAAGGCCACTATACTACACAGTTGTTGGTAGATCTAATAAAAATTGTATGGAGTGATCTAAATGTGTATGGGGGGCTTTAGATTTCTCTGTGAGATTACCTTCAGATCTCCTTTTGTTTTACCATAACCATGTAATATGAGGGACTTTCTAAACCATCAAGTGTTCAATGGCAGAGGACCAGCTCGAGAAAGGGCTCTGGTTGTCCCAAACATCTTCCATTTAAGGATCATGGAGGCCACTATGCTCTAAGAAACCTTAAGTGTTGCAGAATTGTTTTTGTAAATTTGCTCTGACATGCACTGTGTGAGCTGTAAGGGGAGGTTTCCACATCTGTCGGCCATCAACATCACATCCAAGCGCAGTGCTTGGTGGGGATCCCGACGGAGCACATACACTTTACCTGCTCGGCAGATGTCCACTACGTTCAGCTCTTGCATCGGCGGAACAGCATTCGCCGGAAGTGAATAGAACACCCAGAAGCCGCTAGTAGTATTGATCAAGAATATTCAAAATTCTAATTTATTTGTTAAATATTAGCAGTATTTCGCAAATGTTGTGCCGGGTATTCGCAATGGCGAATATTTGACATATTATGCTTCAACTTTGTTTACCAGCATACATTGTGCATTGCGAATGGATACACACAATATGCACAGCGCTCATACTGGCTATAAAAAAAGAATGAAAAATGCTCTGGTAATAGTAGGGAATGATGTACATCGCAGACTCTACAGGCCACAGCTAGCACGCCAAAAAGTTTGTGACTATATTTTGTAAAACTCAAAGCCCTCTTTGGCAGCATGGCTTAGGTTGGCGAAAAACTCTGCATTCCAGTTCTAACACCTTATAATAACTGTCATCCACATTGAAGGGGTGGTGATTAGTGATGAGCGGCATAGGCAACATTCGTATTCGCGGCATGCCGCGAATTTTATGGAAAACATTCGGAAAATATTCGCATTCGGCAATATTCGTTTTTTTTTTGTTATTGAGAATATCGGCAGTTTTATTGCGAATTTCGCGCGCGCAAAATATGTTTATCATGGCGCGAATTTTTATGCGAATTTTAAAAGTGACGATTTTCGCAATATTCGCATCACCCCAATATTCATTTAAAAAACCGTTGATGGTGTTGCTAAGCTCTTGTTGCAGCCTTCCCATTCGTCCACTCACATTGAGAGGGAAGTGTAAAGGATAAAAAATACCGAATATCTGGAATTGCGAATATTCGGCAATATATTCACCATCTTCGCGAATTTCCGAATTGATGATATTCGCGATTAATATTCGGAATCCGAATATTCGCGATCATCACTAGTGGTGATTTGTCTTTGTCAGACTGCAACCTGATTGGAATGCCGTGGTGGGTGGTAAACAGAGATGTACATGAAAGAGACCCCCCAGACCTGAAAGTAATTCAGCACAGGACCAGCATATTCATGTTGATGTTCCCAATACTGTATGTAATAAAAAATATCTTGTAGATGAATTTCCTTTCACTGTTACCTGCATACGATAAGCTAGGGCCCAGGTGCCCCACCTGCGGCCCTTTGGGCGTTCTTTGGCAGCCCCCTCAGTCCTCCACTTGAGGCCCCCAAAACCTAACTATTAATGCATAGGGCATAGGAACTCACCTGTCTGCCAAATCAAAGGTTATGTGCCCCATCCATATTATCAATGGCTTTGATTATCTATGAGGCACATAACCTTTGATCATATACACAACACAAAATGTACATTACCATACTACAGTGTTCCCTAAAGCTTGAAATATGAAACAAATTTTGTTATTTAAAAAATGAAAAATAATGTCTTCTAGCTATGCCTGCTGTAATTTGTGTCATTAAAAAATGCTTATACAAGTCAGTATAGATTTAAAATGTTATGTGCGGCCCTTCAGTGATGCCGAGGACCGCACTTGTGACCCTCCATATCATCTCAGTTGCCCACCAGTGGTGGTTATATATTCGTTAAAAATACAAAAGAAAACAAACTCTGGATGAGCTGGGCTCCCATGAACATCGCACCCCTGTGGCGGAAATGCGGCAGCGATGTTCTCTCTGGCCGTAGCATTTCCAGTGTTGTGCAACACAGATCAGTTCACAGATCGCGTCACAGTGAGAAGGAGACTGGGGCACAACATATACCTCTATGTTAATGCTGGGGCATGGGCTTTCCAGCCCACACTGCCGGCGGCATTTATTTAATTTTATGCAGTGTACTTTGTACACTACCTGGCGCGGTGTGGGCAGAACGCTAGGGAGGTTAATAGCACAGAACATACATTATTTACACTAGGAAATTGCTACAATATAGAAATAGAATGTTTGCCATGACACATAATATTCTGAAAAATATTGTATAAGCCAACCCAAATATAAGCCAAGGTACCTAATTTTATCTACAAGATGGCGCTGCCACCCACATTTGTTTAAATTTCCCCAGCTGAGTTCGGGAATGCCTTAGATAACAGAATATACCAGCGAACACCTGGACAGGTAAGTGGGACCCTTACTTTGACCCTGACTTAAATAAGTCGAAGGGGGCTTGTCAGTAGATTTTGTGCTTAAAAACTCAGTTTATACTTGAGTATGTATGGTACTTCTCACAGGTAATTTAAATCATCCATATACATTTAATGTTTCACTGTTAATCCTGGGTGGGCAGTGTTACTGGTTAGGTGGCTTCTATAAAGAAGTATGGGTTGCAGAAAGATGATAGAAGGCAATGTCTGACAACAGAACACCTTGTGCTTTCCCTGCTGATAGGTATACTGCATTTCCCACAAGCTCACACCAAACATGAAATCTTCTGCAGCAATATGTCAGTATCGGCAGAAGAGTTATCTGAGCAAGCAGGAGACCTTACTCTGCATCTGATCCATCTCACCTCATATCATGGTATCTGTGACATTGGCCAGACATAAATATATTATGACGCCTGTCAGGTTTTCCATTTCCCTCTGCATGTATGGCTTCATTGGATAAACAGATGTTATGTTCTTATCTCTAAACCTTTTCTTCATTGTAAGTCATGACTTATACCACGTTTTATAATGGACCGAGCACAGGATAGATTTTTTATATTAAAGCATATATTAAAGAGATAGTCTACTGTTTGGGTTGTGCTCTTCCCATAATACCAGAGCTGGCCAATGTAGGCTATGTCTCCACAGCATTTTGTGATCTGTCGTAACACCTATGTTAAGCACAGACCCGATGTCTGAACAAATGATCCGCCGAGCAGGTAAAGTGTATGTGATCCGTTGGGGGTGAATGTACTGCACTATGTTTACCCCTGCATCAGCGGACCGGCTCAGCACTGTGAGAACAGAGCATCTGCTGAGTGTATGTGATCTGTTGAGACCCCTGCCAAGCACTGTGCTTAATGTAGGGGGTCCTGACGGATCACAAAATGCTGTGGAGACATAGCCTTAAGTTGTGAGTTTCTGCAGTGCCCCCACCCTCCTCTTCAAAGGGAAACCTTTATGTAACAATATAAAATCATGTACATACACTTACACTTGTATTGCTTTGATGTTTTGCAGTCACTGAATTTGTTCTGGTTTAAAAAGCAGCCTTTTGTGCACCAGACGCTTCTTTTTTTGCGGTTGCAACTAAACCTTAACTATCGGGACTTGTTGTAGCCCTCTATGTAGCCACCACAGTGTGCACACCCTTGGTACGGTTTTGCACTTGCATCAAAAAACAGTACAGTATATTTGCACCATAGCAACATTGCCCCTTGCACCCATCATTATTAGATACTGGAAAGTAGCTAGAGTGTACAATGCATGGTACATTATTATTTTTATCTTGCACCAACATATTACGCAGCGCTTTACAGAGCATGTATAGTCATATAAGTAGCTGTCTCTCAGAGAAGCTTACAATCTAATGTCCCTACCATAGTCATGTACATGTAACTTTAGAATCTTTATTATTATTTATTAATATTAATTAATATTATTAATTAACCTACTGCATGTCTTTGGAGTGTGGGAGGAAACCAGAGCACCCAGAGGAAACCCACGCAGACACGGGTAGAACACACATACTCCTTGCAGATAGTGCCCAGGCTGGGACTTGAACCTAGGACTCTAGAGTGCTGCCCCCATGCGCCATAGAGGTTACAATGAAATGCACAGTTAAAGTTATGTTTCAGTTTGATCAAAATGAAACAAATTTGATGCAGTTTTTATTATTAAGTGTATACAATGTATGTCACTTGAATAACCACGAGGAAACAATAAAAGGTGGTAGCTAGGGTGTGAAATTGGGTTGTTAGGTTGGCGGGAGGTCCCGACGTAACACATAGACATTGCCTACCGGCGCACCCTCTGTTTACACTTCCGCCGATGCAGAGGCATAGTGGCTCAGGGCAGTGATGACAGAGCATAGGCCAAGCAGGTAAGTCTATGTGCTATGTCGGGACCTCCCGCCAAGCAATATGCTTAGTGGAGGGGTCCCGATGTATAATGGAAACCTAGCCTTAGGGTGGTGGAGATCTGGGTTACAAAGTCAGAGTAGGATAGCAAAGTCTGTCAAGAGAAAAGCACTGTTTCACAGTTAAAATATGACTATGAAGGGTTGAAAAGGTTGTGATATTGATGGGTATGGGGCTTGTGCAAGGGTTAGGGGGCTGTTATGTTGATAGGTAGACCCACCCTAATTTCCATGGGGCGTGGCTGTGGGTACCAGGCTTGTACTTTAGTAGTATAACAATTATATGTGGGAGAGAGCCATATATGTGGGATTTTAGCCATCAGCATCTGTCGCCCAGTACCCTGCACTACAAATAAGAAATGCACAGTGTGCATAGGAAGTTGGTCATTTCTTTTTCTTCAAACTATAGTTCACCTCACTGGCAGTCTGTGGGACCATGTACTGTACCCTATTTAAAACGTGTGAGGACCCCTGGCCTAGACACAATCTATGACCGCTTTTCTGGCATCTAGTCATCTAGTCATCAACATTTATAAAGCCTTAAGCTAGCCACACATGGTTAGATTTTACCGTTCAATCGACGATTTTCGATGAAAAAAACGATCGATTGAACGTTAATCGATGTACTGCCCACATAGTACAATTGACCATTATTAAACGATTTTTGTGAAATCGTCGATTGAAAGGTGATCGGACAGGTTGGAAAATTTTTCTCGATTGGTTGACTTTTTTTTGCCTCTATTTTGTGTCTCAATTTTTGGGCTCGATTTTATTGGCTACTTCCAATTGAAACTGAAATCGTAAGAGGAATTCAATCGACGATTTTGGATTACTTCGATTAACTTTGCAGTCGAAATTGAACAATAATCGTACTCCCCATGTGGTGTACATCGATTAAATTAAAATCGAGGTTCGATTTTTTGGATCGAACTACAAAATCTAATCGAACCTCGATTGAATGAAAATTTGCACCATGTGTGGCTAGCATAACTCAACTGTACAGATGAAATACAAACAGAAGAGTTGTTTTAATTGCCAAACACTGTATCTCATTTTTAGATTTGCTCTGGCAGAACACATAGCCCTGTATGGTAGGGCAGGAGACCTGATATTGTTTCTGTTGAATTTACATGTTTTTTCCCTCTCCCACAATGTGACTGAACAGTGAAAGGAAAAGCAGCACATCAGTAAGCTAATCACTCTACAGTCTCCTGCTATCAGAATGTTTTTTACACGGTAGCACATTTGATTGGCTCATTTCTCTTCTATCAAATCACATATTAGATTTGTATAAATGCATTATATATCTGGGATTTAGATTTCATTTGCTTGGTAGACAGTATGATTTCTGTCTAAACCTGTCTAAACTGGAGAGATCACTTGATTGACATAATAGTTTGTGTAAGTTACTGCTGAAGTGGTGAAAATAAACATGTTCTCCCAGAGTGTGTCCGATCCTTCTACTAATCCTCTCCTCCAGAGACAGGTCTGAGCCTTCTATGTACTCTATCTGAAGTTCTGTTCTGCAAGTAAAGTCTTGTTATACACTGGATCTTGGAAGAGGCACAAAGTGTTTGGTGCCAAGTCTCAGAGAATGTTATCCTGGCCAAATCTACAAAGGAGTGCTTTCTCATGTATTCATTTCACTGGCCACACACAGCACTGTTGTTTAATAATACTTCTAAGTTTCTTTTACATATAATATGTGGCCTAACTAATGCTGATGCACAGTATCTGAAAACATTATCTTCTGCACTCAGCAGCCATGCTCTGCATTTGTGTCGTCTACTTCTTGGTAGTTGAGTTTCTCTTGTTAGATGTTTTTACATCAAAATACTAACATTTACAAATGAAGGGCAAATCCAGAATATTTGGGTATCCGTTGGGCATGACTATGCCAAATATGGCATCCTATAACAATATCGCCTTTATATGTAACTGTCCTTTTCAGTACAACCTATCCAGTCATTTGGGGTTTATCTCCAGAGGCTACATGGGTAAGCACTTACAGTATTTTTCACTCTGTAAATGCTGCCATACACGGGTAGATTTTTGACCAATCGATCACCGCACGCATTCATGTCGATCGACGATCAATTGAGTTCTGCCCTGAACGATCGACCAAACAAGATCGGAATTGAATAAAAATCGTTTCGGACATTGAACCGACGTGTTGGTTTTTTTTTGGTCAATCGTTTGGTGGACCCAGAGCTCTCTATGCAGCAGCTAATGGCTGATTTTGTGGAATCTGCCATTTTGGAGATCGGCTCATGTCCAAATTGACCACAAATCGGATTCCCAAGGTGGTGTTCCATTGATTCCCAATCCGATCAATCGCCGATTCCACTATGGTCAGAAATTGATCGGTGTCAAATTGGCCCGTGTATGGCTACCTTAAGACGCATCCTCCCTCCCCAAAACCGGTACAAAAAATGTCTGTGCTTCTTAGAGTGAATTTACTCTGTATTTGAGCATGATGTACTAGGCTCAAACATCTTTATATTGGTATTTACCCCAGAGTAGTAAACTTGTAAACTGGTAAACAGGTAAGAAAGGTCCACAATTCATATTGAAATATTGCTAACTTGGCAATGCACCCATTTACTTCTGCGTATCGATCTTTATGGACATACTGTATATATCTATAAGTCTGGGCATTCATCATTTGTGTCTATAACCATAATTTATTTTAAGCAGTTGTATAATTATACTTTTTATGTGTTGCTTTCTAGCTGACGGAAATGCGATTATTAAAGAACTACAGCCTGTGTTCCAAGAACATGAAATGACAGAGACAGTGCACAGCTGGGCAGAACATGGGCACTTGGCCACATACACGACTAAAACTGGGAGGTAAGAGAGCAACACAGCCATCACTATATTTTACATACGATATTGTATACATATAATACACTATATATAATGTATTTCCCTTTTAATTCTCTACAGGCTACAAAATAGTTTTTTTTATTAACACAGTACAGTGACAAAAGTGCACTAAAACATTTGTTAATTTTATTGAAGCGTCCAGTTTGGGCCTAACTTCCTCTAATACATTGAAATATATTGACATACACTAAGAAGCATTTTCAGTGTCATACAAGTGCATCAATGGTCCCAACCCCAAAGCACAAGTTTGACAACAATAATTTTACAGATGGAAAAAATAATTTTTTAAATTTTTAACTATTGGTTTTAGGTTGTAAAAATTCTAAGTACAAGAACATAGGAGTAAGTGATGAGCAGCACTGTGAGTCATAGTGGTGTGACATTATTGTAAGTGCCATTTAAAAAAAAACATATTTACAGATTTGAACATCTCATATGTGAGGTCTTTGATCAATTTTAAGGCCTGTGTTGTTACATATTTTTACAACAGCTCCAGTAGGTTGTGTTAGAATGATTAAACATGAACTGATCATATTTTAAAGAGATATTACTGAGATAATTTGCATCCAGTTTGAATGTGGAACAGTACGTGGGTATACTGTCATATAAAGGTTTGAGAGGGATGGGTAAGGGTCCAGTGGCATTAACTTTAAATTAAACATGTAAAAGTGTTCAGTGTTTGTTCCATATTCCATGTATACAATTACATATTAATATTTTACCTTTAAGGCCCTTTTGCATTTTTTCTAACCATACTGGAAAAAGCTGTGGGTTTGATGACCAGCCAGTTTGCTGTGTACTTTCTTTTTTGTTTTTTTAATTTAACGCAAATGCAAGCAAAAGTGCACAGCAGAAATGTAAAAGGTCGCAAACTGGGTGCTTCACCAAATGTGGATAGAATCCTTAATATAATCAGTCAATAATCAGGATATACAGTTTTCACTTTAAGGGGGGTCTCCACATCCATTCAGGCCCCCTATGCTAAGCGCAGTGCTTGGCTTGGATCCCGACGGATCACATACACTTTAGCTGGTCCGCGGATGCTGCAGTAGTCAACGCACTGGACACAGCATCCGCCGAGCAGGTAAAGTCTATGCTCCGTCAAACCCTCCCGCCAAGCACTGCGATTAGCGTAGGGGGCCCCGAAGGATGTGGAAACATAGCCTTAAACAGGGTACACACATGAGGATATGGGCCAGATCGATGAGTGCTTCGTGTCGTGCGCGCTCACAGCCACCTATCTGGCCCATATCATATGTGGCCATCCCAGTTTTCGAGCGGAACCAACCAATCCAGCTCGAAAACTGGGATATCGGACATGACTGTTAATCACGGTCCATGTCCGTTGCTTTGCATGGAAACCATGACGTCATCACACTGCTGCAGGGAACGTCGGACGGCTCCAATATCGAGCAGTGTGTTCCCTGCTATACAGTTGCTTCAAGGTGATCCCTACAGCAGGTCTTCTGCTGTGATTTCCCACGAGTGATGTTGCCTCTAGAATATCCGGCTTTGCTCATCTGCCTCGCCATTCCACATCCAATTGCTGCATTGCATGCTGTGTGGTAGAAGGAGAGAATACTCAAACTAGGGAAAGGTCACCATTGTACGTAGGGAGCTGTTAGTATTTTTGACCTATTAAGACTTGAATTTTTTGATCATTTTTCTAAAAGTGTTTGTTTTAAGTGATTGTGATTTCCTAGCAGTGACACTTTACAAATAAGAAATGATTTGTCTAGTTCTAGTAATTATACTAGAAAACTATACTACTCCCCTTCTACGAGATGGTCATTATTCTTTTCTAGGTCATGAAAAGCTCTGGGGTTTTTTCTCACTCTAGTTGTTTTCCAGTTCTAAACAATTTCATTGAATACATCTGTCAATGAGCCATTTAACAGATTGCATTATATAATGTGCTTTTAGTTCTAGGCCTACGGCGACCAAATGTTCTATATAACAAAAATAATTCAGCAAACAGAGTTTTCGGTTGGAATATATTTTCAGAGATGTTGGCATGATATCACAGAATAGATCTCATGTGAAATACAAATTACAGAAGAGTAACAATGTGTGCTATCTCAAGGTCAGAAACTGCCAAACACAAAAAAGCATACAATTAGTAGCCGGTTAAATCAATGTTTTGGTTTAGCTTGTTTTTTCAGAATTTAGTAAAAATATGTTTATGTACATATGTGATGGAAAGCTAAGCACAATAAAACCCCATAGATAACAGATTGCACAAAAGCATTTATGATTTCATTGGGTATGTTGCACATTGCATTTGGTTTTATTGGTATTTTGTATTTGGAGTGAGAAAATTTAGAAGGAGAAAATGTTCCCTATATAGAAAAACTAAACAGGACATAAGTTAACTATACTTAACTACATTTGATGGTCAAACATGTGGTGCTGTGAAAGTGAATGATTCAGGGTGTCCCTGGTGTCCTGATACCAACGTTGGTTGCAGATACCCTTTTTCTTAGAAAATAAGGCATCCCCCGATAATAAGGCACCCTTACATTTTTGCCTCATGCTGAAATATAAGGCATCCCCTCCTGAAAATAAGGCACCCCCGAAGATATGGTACTGTAACTCTGAAGAGAGGGGATCAGAGGGGGCAATCAAAATGACACAGGAGGATCAGAAGGGGTTACTAAAAAACTAATCCCACCTCTGAGTCTCCTGTGCCATTTTGATCCCCCCCTCTGATCCACCCTGTGTCATTATAAGTGACCCCCCACCCTGATACTCCAGTGCCGAATTCTTCTTCATGGAAAAATAAGACCTCCCACGAAAATAAGACGTAGGGAATCTTTGGGAGCAAAAATGTATATAAGACACTGTCTTATCTTCGTGGAAACACGATATGTAGCTTTTAGCATCTAGATCACATACTACTATATTGGTTATATGTCGTATTTTACAGGATAAGGCGCACTGGAGCATAAGATCCACCCATGGTTTTGAGGAGGAAATAAAAGGAAAAAATTACTCACAGCAAGACTCATCTTAAGCTCTCAGCAGTGCTATTCCATTAGCACACTTTTGAACATGATCATAGGGCAAGTGCCATGAATATATTACCTGCTGTTTACAAAGTCACTATGCATGCATCTTTTGTTTGGAAACAGGACCATGTGACATTCAGTGCCTGGGCAGTGACTGTGGGAACAGCAGGTTAAACAGTGGTGGGCAACTGAGTTGATATGGAGGGCCACAAGTGCGGCCCTCTGCATCACTAAAGGGCCACACATAATATTTTTAATCTATACTGACTTGTATAAGCATTTTTTATGAAAACAAATGACAGCAGGTATAGCTAGAAGACATTATTTTTCATTTTTTAAATAACAAAATTTGTTTTAACAGATACTTCAAGCATTAGGGAACGCTGTAGAATGGTAATGTACATTTTGTGTCATGTACATCATCAAAGGTTATGTGCTTCAAAGCCATTGATTTTATCGATGAGGCACATAACCTTTGTTTCGGCAGACAAGCGAGTTCCTATGCCCTATGCATTAATAGTAAGGTTTTGGGGGCCTCAAGTGGAAGATTGAGGGGGGCCCCCAAATAACACCCAAAGGGCTGCAGGTTGGGCACCTGGGGGGGGGGGTAGAATATTCACTGCACCAGCATTTGTGATGAATGTTTCTGCATGAATGTAGTGTGTGTCTCAATGAGAATGATGAGGGTCTCTGCATGATTGGTGTGAAAACCAAATAATGTTGTAAAAGTTGTATTTCAAATAAAGTTTGAGGGCCATTTCACACTAGTACTACTACACGATACTGCAACACAAACACAGGTAGTGTGAGATGGCCCTCAATCTGAGACAGTGTAGTTTGAATGGGTGGGTTCAATAATGTTCCTATCTAGAAAAGGAGATCCCTGTAAAGTTTGAGAACCACTGGCCTACTTAATGATACGGAATGGCAAATGCAGCAAATATATTACCTGCTGTGACCCCTGGGCATATAATAGCATTGGACGGGGTATACCTCATGTTGGATCAGAGAGGAAGCATTTCTTCCAGGAGCCAGGAAATGCAAACTTATGCAGGGCTCTTAGCGGTATATGCTGTATAGCGGTATTTACTTGGGAAGAGTTGGAGAAGAGGTGGGAAGAGGTGGAGTGCTGAGAGCCAGAGACTCACTGAGTGTGGAGCAGAAAGAAAGAGTGGATTCAGCTCTCAGTACTTCTCCTTCTCCTGAGTAAATACTGGTATACAGCATGTAACAGCAGAGGCACTGCTAAGAGCCCAAATGGTTTTCTTTTCCTCTGCTCAAACATTTTCGCCTTTTAGGAGTCACAGATGTTTTCCCCTGATTTTATGCTGAAACAGGAACCAGTAAAGTTGCATTTAATTCATCTCATGAAAATCCATACATTGTGTGCATAGTCATGTGGCACAATATAGTTCTTATACAGGGAGCGCTCCATGTACAAACAAATATAGAGACGTGTATAAGCCTTCAACAAACCAACTTTCTAAATATGTTGGCATTAGTCAATAAAATCCAGAAAGCAAATCATTTATGACGGTATGCATTTCTAACAACGCTTTGTAAGATGTGTTTGGTGTTATTTTGTGTATTCTTGTGACCAAATAAGATTACTGGCAGATAATTGTGTTATAATAATAAATTATGTCCGCTCAACTGACATTTGATAAAACATCATTCTTAATTACATAACAAGATTTACCTCTGCTAAATCCCCTAATTTAAGGACAAATTATCTACGCCAATGTAATTTATACACTTCTATACTTTTCCAAATCTCATTTCCTGGAAACAAAGAGAGTGATTGTGTAGATGTTCAGTAACAGATATTTGGTGAAATCCAGATGCCATGGATATTTGCAGGATTTGTGTACTGTAAAGCAGCAAATTGTTCCTCTCTTCATGAATATATTATAATGCATACACCCACATATGTATGTATACATGTTTACACACACTTAAAGAAAGTACAACCCTACCAATAAGATAAACACGCTGACATGATGCATATTTGCAGTATAAGGGGAAAGGGATCAGCATTCAGCTGTTTTGAATAAAAAACCCTCAGGTTTATTTCCACTAAAATAGGAAACAAAAACGAATGTTTTAGCACATTAAAGAGCCTGGTGGTTTTAGTCCTTGACGCTCGCCAATTAGGCTTAAGGTAGCCATACACGGGTCGATTTTCACCCAACTGACGATCAGTCAGCAATCTGGTGCACCCACCTGGCAAGATCGACCAGGTGATTCGACATGCTGGTAAATTCCCAGCTGATCCCATTACTTGATGGGGACGGCAGTAATGGTCAGCACATGCTGCAGTCGATCCCTCATCTATCAAGGGAGAATCCCTTCGTATATGGCTACCTTTAGTGCCCCACACACAGGTTGATACCCATTCGATCTAGTATGAGCGATTAAGCAGGACATGGTGACGTCATGGTGACATCACCACGCTGTGCTTGAGCAATCGGCAATTGAACGGCAATCAATGTACACCACTTTGCACAATTGATTACCGTTCGATACTCGTCCCCACATGGCGATCGAACATGGATTTACCAGCATGTTGGTTCACTGTTCAGTCGAGTGGGCTCGATCCCGCTCGATGAAAGGGTGGCCACGTTTGATTGCCAAACAATTGATCGCCACGAACGCCCATGGGAATGGAACGAAAAATCGAACCGTGTGTGGGTACCTTTTTTACCTTGGGTAGTTTGCCAGTGGTATCAAAACTCCCCAAACCTTACCTAAACTAATCCAGAGATGGACTCCACACAGGTTAGCCACCTGACTACAGTTCCTACAGTCCACCCATCTCTCTGACCATCTGAACCTGGTACCAGGTGGAATGGGAAGGCCCACCTACTCCATGATTTGGGAGCCTAAACAAAACAAAATGAAACAAAATAGACACTATAGTTTCTCCTAAATATCCAGACTCCTTATCCAGAATACACCTGGTGACTACAACCCATTTTATGGGGAGAAATATTGCCCACCCTTGGGATCCGCTACAGTAGTTATTCATTATAACCATTATAACCCCTCAATACATCGGATCGTTTCATCCCGGGTACCTCTCTGTCTGTCAGTGCTCCACACTCCAACCAGCAGAGTGTGAGTTAAGGCCCCCATACACGTTTCGATTTTCCTGTTCAATCGACCTAAACCGATAGATTTGAGAGTTGATAGATCAAAAATCGATGCCTGTCCACATGGTTCAATCGGCCTAGTATGATCAAAATTGGACAAAAGTTTGTTTGAAAAATGATTGGACATGTTGGAAAATTTTGATCGATTGTCTGTATATGAAATGTTATTTTGTTGTGCCCGACGAACTTTGGTTCGATTTAAATACTAAGCATACTTCTACAGCCATTGGCTGACATTTTGGTGTGTTTACGATCCACTTCCTTCAATTATTCTTTTGATCGATCGAATCAA
>CM070033.1:148823594-148835455 GCA_036250615.1 Ptychadena robeensis
TTTCAACTTCTGACTATAATCTTTAACAATTTATAGTGATATAATCTAAGCTATCTAGATGAATGAAGTGCGGCGGGGAATCCAGCGGACAGGTGAGTATCTCACTATTTAACTCGGGCCAAACCCCCAGGAGGTTAAAGGCCCCCCCATACACGTTTCAATTTTCCTACAATCGATGTCAGATTTGATCATAATTTATGATCGCTGTTGGTTTGATCAAACAAAGTCGCCTTTTTTCAGTATAACTCTGGCGTCTCCATTGACGCCGGATTTATGTTCTGAATCTCCGGCCGGGCAGGCAATCACGGCGGAGGATGTCGTGCTCCTGCGCGATTGCTCGTGACAAGGTTATCAAAATAAATGTGCCACGCGCGCAACGCCCAGAAGGTAAAGTAAGCAGGCGAACGGTCACATACACACAGTCTCTGCGCAGGGAAAGATCCACCCACCGGCTGATTGTCCCTGCTTCTGTATGCATTCTCCTGCAGAGTGTATATGTGAGCGGCTGCTTCAGTCCTCTCACATACACAACTCTGACAACTTCCCCACCGCACTTCAGTCATCTAGATAGCTTAGATTATATTTCTATAAATTGTCTCATTTGCTTTCCCTGTTGCAAAAATTATTTCACTTCCTGTCTGGTAAAACTGTTCTCGGCAGGACAGGAAAGAAGAATAAATCTCTCAACAGATTTCCAGATTGCCGTAAACACAAGGCAGATGTTAACATCATTCTCTTCGTACATGGGTTCCGATGAGCCAGAGATAAACTAGAGAAAATGTGTTTATGGGTCACATGAGGTTTTGCTGAATTTGTAGCTGTGCTGCTTTTTGCTGCTATCCATGATTTGTAAAAGTAAGTATGTAGTGCAGTTTCTAGATAAATTTACATTGGTGGCCAGTACCTGCTGTTAAGTTTAAAAGTGTCCTTGTGTTTTGCATACGTGTCTCGACTACATGACGCACATCTACAATCCTTACTGTCATCTATTTAGTTGTTACATGAATACTGCAACCAGTTGCCAAGTGTTAGCTCAACTTTTTTTGTTGTTTATTTAATCACACCCAAGGCTCTTGATTATTGCTGCTGTGATTTTATTGGAGTTGGTCTTAATTAACCAACCCTCAGCATGGCACACAGCCAAAAATGAGAAGAATGTGATTATTTTGCACATTATCATCTAAGCAGTAGAGAAATTTGAGCAAGGCTCCATGGGATGATTTTAAATCATGTTATTTCACCAAACAATGACTCGCATGTGGCTTCCCTTCAAAATATTTGAAGTGGATATATGAGAATTGCATTCTGTCTCTTTTTATTTTGCATTTTCATGTGTTTTGTTTAAATGATTATGCAAATGACAAAAGGTAACTCTCTATTTCTGGCTTATAAACTAAAGCTGGTCATACACTGTGATCGATCACAGTTCTGATTGCTCTGTGCAATTATCATATAGATTGGGGGAGGGGCAGACTTTTCCATGGAAATGCATTTTTAATTAAATGTTGTAAAAAAAAATTTGAATTTGTGTAACTTTAAGTAAAAGATGGAAATATTGCAGATTTATATTTTTTTCTTTGCTTGTTACAACTTTTATTAACCTCCCTAGCAGTCAGCCCCTACCGCGCTGTTTTTAGTTTTCTGAGGGTATACAGGGTTTTACTGATCCCAGTTCCAGTAGTGGTTGAGACATGAACCCAAACTCCAGACGGACTGGATTCGTCTCAACCGCTAGGGAAGTTAATGAAGAATCTGTACAGACTTATGACAGTGCGAGTTAAAGTCCGCTCTAAGTTTTAATGAATAAATATTGATGAATAAACTACTGGACTTCTGAGAACTGAAGCTCAGTATCAGAGAACTCACCAACCTTTATCTGTACAACTTTTAATTCAAGACCCTGTTCGTGTGATATATCTTTATGTTTGAGAGCTGTCTCTTCTTATTGGACAGGTTTGATAGATGTGACCTTTTGGGTTGGCATGCTTTATGATTGTGTACATGAGTAAATGGCTATGCCATTGTTTGCAGTGGAAGTTTTTTTACTGGGTTTCAAAAATAGATTTTGTGTCAACTCTCCGGGAATATTTTACTATTGTTGAATTGTTCCTGTAAGCTGAAAATAGGGAGAGAATGTGCACAATGCGACAATCGCATCAAAACGTGTTACATTGTTATGAAGAGAAAGAATGTTTAATTAATGTCATTTAGTGTACATAAAATGTGGGAAAGTCAAGACAATACACATTTTCAATGATTTATCCACCATGTGTATTTGTGTTTGTGGCAATGGTTCTGATCCTCTAAAACGGGGTTCTCAATTTGTGTATCAGGACCTCTTATGGGGGCCCAACGACCATTTCACAGGGGTCGCCATGCCCCCCTTAATGCATCAGAGCTGCTGGTATCAAGCAGCAGCACTGATGTCCATAAGCAGGGTGGGAAGTTAGGAGGTATAGTAACGCCCCTCCCTCCTAACTTCCCACCCTGCACATCAATATCACAAGAGAGGTGGGAAAATATGAAAACACTTACCTGATTTTGCTGGAAGTGATGTCACAGAGTTTCACTTATGGTATTTGGACCATGAAAGTGAAACTCTGTACCGCACTTCTGTATTCCAAATACCTGAAGTGACACTTGGTTACATTACATCACTTCTGGGGTCGCAGAGCTAAAAAGGTTTAGAACCACTGCTCTGTAAGTTATCCTGATAGGTCAAGCCTGCAATAATAAATGCCTTGTGTCAAAATATACATCAGTGTTCTTCAATATTGTAAAATAAAAAACAGTTCTTGATCTGCAGGCTGGTATCTGGGTGATGTAATCCCGCGGTTTAAGTGTAGACCCATCCTAACGGCTTGATAACGCCAATTCGATGGCATGAAAGAAAACATGCTAAAACATTGATTCTAAGAATTAAAAGTAAAAATGTCAGGCTGGGCTGTCATCGTCTGTTCTTCTTTATGAGATTACATTCACCTCAGGCATATTTGCTTAGGTTTATTTTCTTTCTAATATTAAGACAATGTAAACTAATCAAAGAAAAGATTATCTATTCTAAATTCAGATTTTTATCTATTTGTCTGGAAGAGAATAACATTGTAACAATGCATACCGTGGTTTGATGGATTGCTGAGATTGCTCAGTCAAATGCACACTTTGCCAGCTGACGTGCCTTGGGTCCTTCAAATATTTCCATTGGAAACATTTCTCTGCCTGTTTGAATAAAAAGCACAGTGTGCAACATCAATAGTCTAACTAAACTTCCAGATTTTATATAACCACTGGGACAATAGAGCATTTATGGAAATGGGTGATGCCTGTGATGTGATCTTTGAGAGGGTAGGTGTTGCACATCACAAGATTATAAGGCTCTCTTGTTTATTTAGTGCAAATTTCAAAATGTTACTTTGTCCCAGTCAGACAAAACCGTATTGGAAGAGAAAGAATTAATACATCCATTTAAACCACATGATATTAGACTGCAGGCAAATGAACACAAAGCCATTGAATAACGTGGGTTTTACCCAACCCAACCACCCACCCAACATGTTACAAAAACAATTTTTTGTTTCATCTAATAACTACATGCTTGTGTTGAACAGTTGTTTGCCATGTCTCGAGCAGTAAAATCTAGCAGTAATGGCCTGATAAAGGGGAAATATTGTTTATTACGATTTTACAAGCAATATCTTACCTTGTTGGTGTATAAAGGTCAGATATAACCACGTATCATAAGACAGTGGTCAATATTTAGTCTTTTCCCTCCTAGGAAGTTATATGTGACCCTCAGTTATATCTCAGCTGCACTATGTAATAGGTATTACCAGGAATCACTTGAAACTATGCAGATATAGCATAAAAGACACCTTTACTTAGCCACATACAATATACAATCACATACAATATAAGTACCCTCTATTATGGTCATGTAAGTACACACAATGTTAGATTAACAATATTGACAAAATGATACTTATCCACAGATTGTAATGATGGTAGCACATCCTCTCAGCCCGCTTCCAAGTTTCTGACTGACCTCCCTGCCCAACACTTCCTCATCCCATTGTCCCCCTGAACAGGAAGGGGCGGGGTCTTTGATATTGGAAGTGATGTAATGCCCATGTGCTGGCTTTAACTTAAGGAAGTGGCTTGATCATGACTCCCTCCACTTCCTGTGATGTCCATGTGGTCAGTATTACAGGGCTGAAACTCCTGGCCCATGAGTTTATTAACATGGCCCATGAGTTTATTATATATATCATGATGGCATCATTATGGTCCAAAGCTTTATGGGAAAAGTGTCCCAGGAAATGAGTTTATATTGTTTGGAAGTGTTCTTCTTTTCTCTGGGGATCACAGGTGCAATTCAGGTATACATAGATAAAGAATCTTCTCATTTTCTCATCTTCCTGTATCTGGACAAGATCATGCTTCCTAGTAATGGGAGAGAAATGGCTCTGACACGTGCAGAATTTGACATATGTTTAGATAATTTTTTCATTTGCTTTTGTGTCCAAGGATTGGGCTTATATCATATTTTTTAATGTTTGGAGGGAAAAGCTTCATGCTCCCAGGTGTTAAAAAAGAGTTATGTATACTTCTAGCTGAATTCTTCCTGTGCTTATTGGTGGTAGGTTTGTTTGCTGGGAGCAGAACTCTTGATAAATGAGTTAAGCCCCCCATACACGACTAGATTTTTCATCCAATCAACTCAATTCAATCAATTTTTTTGGTTGATTGGTTGAAAATCTATGGCAGCCCACATGGTTAGATCAACCTAAACCAATTAAAATTGGGAAAAAAATTGATTGAAAAAGGATTGGACATGTTGGTAAATTTAAATTGGTTGTATTGAAATGCATTACACTTTCAGTCTATCTACAGAAAAGTTGATCAAATATCTGTTACTACAGTTAACAAACATACAATCAATCACAGATTTCCCTGACCCCAAAAAATTTATCTTTTTTAGTTGATTGAACAGAAAATCTAGACGTGTATGGCTAGCTTTACAAAGGGCTATTTTTTCCTGAACTTAAGCAAAGCCGTTCCAATTGTTTGTAGTGATTTTTCAAGGTCAGAAAATGAGTAATTGCTTCTCTTGTTTACCTGCCGGTAATTCCTGAGCTGAGGGGGCCTTTACTACACAAATACCAGACTGTTTTTTTACAATAGATTAACAGGGATGCCATTCAAATAGATAACGAGGAAGCCCAAACACAGAAGATAGTATAGTATCCATGTATATAGGTAGCCATACACGGGTGGATTTGTCATCGATCGATTCCTGATCCGATCATTCCTGGTGATTGCGGAATCAGCGATTGATAGGATTGGGAATCAATGGAACACCACCTTGGGAATCCGATTTGTGGCCGATTTGGACATGAGCCGATCTCCGAAATGGCCAATTCCACAAAATCCATCGATCGGAAAGGCTGCTGCATAGGGAGCTATGGGTCCACCAACGTACTTCGATTGCCAAACGATCGACCAAAAAAAACCAACATGCCGGTTCAATGTCCGATCTGATTTTTAGTTGATTCCGATTTTGTTTGGTCGATCGTTCAGGGTGGCCAGAACTCAATTGATCGCCGATCGATGTCCATGAATGCACGCAGTGATCAGTCAAAAATCGAGTGAAAAATCGACCTGTGTATGGGAGCCTTTTGTCAGTTTGTTTGTCTGTGTGTAAAGGTGCCCATACACAGTTCAATTCCTGGTGACAGATCCCTGTCGCCCAACAGCTCGGCTGGCCAGAGAACGGACATGTGCGATGTTCCCTGGCCGATGCCGTTACTTTCAATGAAGACCGGCGTCTTCATTTAAGGTAACAGCGGGCACACAAAGGATGCTCGCCGATGCAGTCAGCCCGGGACTGCAGCCTGATGATGTCATCACGCTGCATTCCAGAGCTCATCGGCACTCGTCTGTCGGCACTCACTTGGTGGGTGTATGGCAGGCTTTATACCTACTTTTTCTTACAGTAGAGATAAGTAGAAGATATCACTTGTACCGGTATCTGCCCCTCTTGTTTTTTTTTCATCTTTTCTCCAGATAGTATTTTTAAAAATCTGATAATTAGAATGTGATGGCCGACACTTATCAATAGGAGAAATCAATCAAAATGTCCCAAAATGAGTTGTAATGTTTTCTCATAATATATCAACAATGTTTAAGTTTACTGTAAGGCTATTTGTACTGCCGACCTAAAACATCAAATGATTGATTATACATTTATGTGTTTTCCTTCTTTTTCAGCTTTGCTACTTTAAGAATCTATCCTCATGGTTTAGTACTGTTTAATCTGCAGAGTCGTGATGAGCCAAAGGAAAATGAAACTGTACAGCAAGTATGTATATATTGATGTATGGTCATTCTCTGGGTATGTTTTGGCGGCACTGTTGGTTCCCCTGCGCTAAGCACATTCCTTCCGGCTGGTAGATCAGCAGAACGCCCTGGGAACAGCCAGGACTGCAGGCAGGTAATGTGGGTTGGCTCCGACCAAAGAATGCACGGACCAGATGGAGCTGATAGCGTGGTCGAAACATACCCTCAGATATTAGATGTTTGTATTATGTGTGTAATATTATTATGATTATTATCTTGAAAAAAAAACCCATCCATACAGTATGTGTGGTTATCAAATATGTCAGAGATAGACTATAAAGAAGGTATTTGTCAACCTGTCCTGGCTTTGTAGGTTTTTATTCATACATCTTTATGATCCTACAGTTTTGGTGATACCATATGAACTCAATAAAATCAGCCAAAGAAATTTCACAATTTCATCTCTAAACTCAAGTAGTTTTTTTCAGCATATTGTGGTTGCTAAAAAATCCATCTATTTAGTCTGTGGAGGGTCCTTAGTTCTTTAGACCACATCACAGTGTATTTGAAAAATGGTTAAATGGGAGAGCTGTACTAGAGCAGTGGTTCCCAAATTGTGGGGTGGAGGCATTCTGGAGAGGGGGGGGGGGGGGGGGGGGGGGGGGCTAGGGTGCGGAAGGGACAAACAGGAAGACAACCATGGAGGAACTAGATGCCTCTACATGAAAGTAGTGTGTGTCTCTATGTGAATGATGAATGTTTCTGAATTGATTGGTGTGAAATCCAAATAAAGTTGTATGAGTTGTATTTCAAATAAAGTTTGAGGACCATTTCACACTAGTACATGACACTGCAACGCAAACGCGGCTAGTGTAGTTTGAATGGCGGGGGCCCGATAATGTTCCTATGTAGAAAATAGGGGGCCCTTCAGGGAAGGTTTGGGAAGCACTGTACTAGAGTGTTGTAAATTTGAGGGGGAGTTTGGGGGGTTCTCCTGAAAGTGTAATGTGTCAAAAACTTTTGGCTCTGACCCAAATAGGTAGGTTTGGAAAAACAGTGGAGGAATGCTTTAACCTTCATATTGGCAAGTCAGTGAGATAGGGATATGGCAGAGGGGATGGTAAATGATGAACAACGAGGGTAACGCGCCATGGTCCAGTATTTGGGAGATTCTGCAACGTGGGGGAATATGTCTAAGCAATTTGACGCATAGCAGGAAGAAAGGACAGTTTATTGAAGAGATGGTGGTATGTGGGAAAAGGAGAGAAGTCTCAGTCGGGGTAAAATTTTGAAAAGAGCTTTGGGATCCTAAGGTAGTATTTGACTTTTTAAACATACCAAAATAACAAGTTGTGGAACCAGTTGACCATAGGGGCAGGAATGGCACCACCCGACACTGAGTGCAGCAGCTAACTCTATGCCAGGAGTTCCTCCCAATGAAGCAAGGAAAAAGAAAGCTCACGTTATTTTTTAACAGCCAAGCAGTGAGCTGGGAGCCTTGCAGCCTTTTAATCTGCAAAATAGGTTGTCGGGGAGAGGGAAGAATACTGTACTAAGACATGGTTGAGAATGAATACTTGCAGCTGCATAATATAATGAGGGTTTGTTTTTAAAAGTACTGCTTGTTAAGAGTGTGTAAAACCACCTTTGTCCACTTTGTTTTGAGTTTGCATTACCAATGCACTCAGATAATCTGGAGGGCAAATAAGGTCCCTCTTTATTTAAATCACTCTGGCTGTTATGTGGCTTCCCCTGTGGCCCACTAATGGATCTGTCTATCATTCTAAACACCATACAATCGCTCAGATTTTATAGGATGTTTCTATTGAGAGAATTGATCATTTGTGAGTTGGATATTGTACTATTGTGTCCTTCATTGTATCTAACACACTCTTTATGTAACAACTGCGGTGAAAACTTATATTGTATGTACATTCTGAAAATGTTTTCAATAAAATTATATTTAACCATTTGTGAGTTAATTGGTAATGTAATTAAACATTTTCTGAGAAAATTCTACATTGTACACCTTTTATATTCTTGCTATTTTTCTTTTCAAAAATATTACACTATGGGATCTCTGAAAATCACTGTTATCATTTGCACCTTTCCCTTGTGCTGTAGTTTCCTTCAGCCCCCTAACCGGTAGAATCTATGTGGGGTATTCAAGCAAAAACAATTAGGCACAAAAAGTTGCTTTTTAGAGCAACTAGGGTTTCCCGATTGGGAAACCCTAGTTGCCCTAAAAAGCAACTTTTTGTGCCTAATTGTTTTTGCTTGATATTTTTCTTGTATTTGATAGCAGAGCTCTGCATTGTAAAACATCCTCTGTCATCCCTGACAACTGCAGAGAGGAGATGTTGGCCACCTAGGAAATGCATTGCTTGCATAGATAGACTTGCAGCTTGACAGAACCACTAAAACACAGGAAGCAGAAGCTGGTTGTGTAATGCACCATCATACATATTTCATTACAAACTAAAAATAGAAACACATTTGTTTAACAATATCCTTTCTTTATGATCCTTAAATATTCTGCTTTAAATGCACAACGTTATCATCAGTAATCAAAAAACGTTCCCCCAATATACCTATTCTTATATATTTTTATGTATGGTGATTGTTATATTTTTTGTAACACTATGATTTATTTCCTCTTAGATATTAGACAAAGTAGAAGAAAAAATGAAAGAAATATTGCACAATAGTATCACGCAAGTGAAGCGGTAAGTGTTATTTTAATAGTCTATTTTGATGAGGTTTGATGTGCCCTTAGGGCAGAAGTGGGCAAACTTTTTGATTCATGGGCTGGACCAGGGAGCCTGTAATGGGCGACCTGGCATAAGTTTGCCAATTCCATGCATCGCCGACATTACTAATGATGGTGGTGATGAGGCATCCTGTGACAGGAACATTGTTATTGTGTGATATTTCCTAAATTCTAAAGCCCCCCATACACGTTTCGATTGTGACCCGATTTTTCGACAGATCAACTGCGCATGATGGGTCAATATCGGTCGGGCACCCTTTGTGTGCCAGCACACAGGGTATGTCCATCGGGTCCCCCTAGCTGCTCAAGCTGGCTTCATCGCCTGAGCGGCTAGGGGGATAAGCTTGGCAGCTTTCTCAGACTGAGAGTGAGCTGGCAGCCTCTGCACACTCACAGCCTGCACGAGGTGGTGTTTCTACCCCCCCCCCCCCCCCCCCCCCCCCCCCAACTTAACAACTTCGGAGGGAGAGCCTTCAGGTTTCAGGCAGGTTCCGTGTTCTCTGCTCTGTCAGATCCCAGCAATAGGAATGCGCAGCGGGGGCAAACGGAGCTGAGGAGACATACTCGTACTTTGGACAGGGGCACTTGTCCCCATCCAAAGTATTAGACTGATCTAAGAATTGTGGGCATGTCTGTAATGGCTTAGATCGATTTGGCGGCCAATTGTGGCCCTTTAAGCTGTAGATCTCTACCCGATTTTTGTATTCGATCGGCCGAAAAAGCCGGTGGAAATCTAAGCGTGTATGAGGGGGCTTAATTCATTGCAATAAGCAAAGATAATTCCTAGAGACTGCCTGTTGTCACCATAAGAATGAGCCCACAGTGTCGCCACATGATCACCACTGCATTGTCCCAAGGCAATGCTTGGACACCTCTATGCATTATGTGCACTCATTGCAGAAAACAAACGGAGGGGAGCATCTTTTCAACAAGATGACAAAGGGCCGGAAAAGAAAGCTAAATGGGCCAGTTTGGGCCCCTGGCCTCAGTTTACCACCCCTGCCTTAGGGCAGTAAATCATATTTTGCTATTCAAACACACGTATTTGCATATGAATCGCTTTTTAAACATTAGACCTAGATTTGTTAAGTAGCAGCATATGCATGCTGGAAAAGAACTTCTTCCCCATGTTGCTGGCACCTCACAATCCTCTAAAATGTTTATATATGCTGTAGCATTATCTATTCACTTCAGCAGGATTGTCCAAAATACATTTGGCCTTATGATAGGTATGATAGTCGGATGTCCACTTACTTTTTGGTTTTTGTAATGCATATTCGCTTCCTTCTTTGTGATGAAATCTAATAATCTAGCGCCCTCTAGTGGCCAAAAGCGAATATATATTTTTTCTAATCAGGTCATTTGCAGTCTTGTAGTTGAATATAATTTTTATGTTTTGTGGCCATGCTTGTTTTTACACATTACACAGTCATACTTGTATACACTAAACAATCTTATATATTACCTACATTTTTTTCCAAAATGCTTTATTTTCTCTGCTTTTAAGCAAGTTAGTGGCATACAGTTTACCTACTCTAATGTGTAACCACCGTTCAACTACTGGAAGTGACGTCAATTACGTCACTTCTGGCAGTTGAAACGCAGAAGAAGCTTATTTAAAATACCGGAAGTGACATCAGTGATGTCACTTCTTGCTCTTGCGGAATTCAATTTTAAAATATATGGCGTTTATGGCTCTCAAAGCCAAAAAGGTTTCCCGACCCCTGTACTAGAGTATATATGGTAAATTCATTTTTTGTTTGTCATACATTGGGCGAGATAGAGGAAAGCTAGTGGTAAGTGCGATCAGCCTACTCAAATCTTTAACCTCTTTGCAGTATTTGCATTCTTTAATACATGTTATCATGAAGTGCATCCAGGAAATATACATATGTAGGATGTTCTTGTTAGAGAATTGAGGGTGTCTTAATCACTAGAGAGAATAAAGATAAGAAATAAACCTATTTTTGTTGTTGATTATAACATGACTGGTTTAGTGCACTAATCAAACATTAAGGAATGGTGCAAGGCATTTTGAATGAACCGAGAGTATACTTCATACTCTGTGCGCTGCCTTAATGTAAATGAATATTAATTGGCTAGCACAGTGCCACCGCAGATGGAGTGTGTGGGAAATGTTTAGCCTGAGGCACCGAATGTTTCATCTGTACATCAGTCACTGAATATATTGACCCCAAACCAAGTTCATATAGCTTTGATTGCAGTGTTGTGATAAAAGATGGGTGCAGGACTCTTGTTAGTTTTATATAAAATGTGCTTTACAATGGTTTGCCTTTGAATGGTTTATTTTTGTAAGTAGTTAAAAACCTGTCTCTCCCTTGAGTTGTAGAACACCAACACTTATGTTTAGGCTGCGCCATACGGCTGCCAATTAACATTTTATGTGTCAGGAATTCTTTTTAACATCTGTAGATTTTGCTATAGATAGTTAATGTCCCCCTAGGGAAGGTGCTCTCCATCCAACCATATGTCTTGGTTTTGTGATTGTACATGTCTTACAAAGACAAAAATATTGCTCCAGTATTTGTTATCATATCTTTTTTTTTCATAACTCTAAAGGTATGTCTGACAGTCTGACTAGTATGTATTTCCGTTCTTAAGGGTAAATTTATTTAAAGGTTCCCAGGCGCCCTCCAGTGGCAGAAAGTGTTTATGATGCTTTAAAGCAAAGATATTTCTACAAAATGTACAATAGTTTTAAAGCCTGGAAAATGACCGTGGGGGGGGGGGGGGG
>CM070033.1:148835466-148848481 GCA_036250615.1 Ptychadena robeensis
GGTGATGCTTCAAGCAGCGACAGGAGGGGCTACAACCTGACCCTGCAGGGGGCCTGTAAAGGTGGGATAGCCAACCCTTTTTTAAAGCCTAAAAACTAGTTAAAAAAAACTTTGCAAAGTGCTGAAATTGTTTTCAGAGCTTCACCATTGAACTCAACATCCCTCTGAATGCAAAAGAAGGTCTTCAAAGAACAGAAAACGTACTGCTTGGTTAATGACATACATTTTCTGTATTTCAAACGACCTAATTAACTTCTATTTTAGACTTAAAACAAGGTCTGTTTCTGGGTGCTTAAAAGACCAGAAAACAAACTTGGAAACAACAGTGTAAATTTACCCTAATCCTGAAGTTTTTCTGAACTGAAATCCAATGAAGTGAAAGGGCAGGCTGGGTACACACACTATAATTAATTACCATTTTCAGGGAAAGTGGAGTGAACAAGTGCTGTTCTGGCCTGTGGAGGGGGAAGGAAGTAGTCGGAGACCAGCAGGAAGTGCCTTGTTGCTTTCTGCCACATAGTTATCAATAGCATTTGTTAGTGGCTGGTTGTTTACTGGTCCAGCATAGCAGATCACTAAATGACATTTGAGCTCAGCTGTACTAATGCTACATTTCACTTCAGACAATAAAAAAAAGTTTATCTTGGGCAACAACAAAACTAGTTTACAGTGGATATGGTAAAATGTCAGGTTCCTGTGCTGTACAAAAATGTTTTACCAGTATATAAACATTTTTGTACAGAAAGCTGAACATGAAGAGGAACTTCATCTTTCAGCATGACAATGACCCATAGCACACATCCAAATCAACAAAGGAATGGCTTTACCAGAAGAAGATTAAAGTTTTGGAATGGCCCAGCCAGAGCCCAGAAGTTAGTCTGATTGAAAATCTGTTTTGTGATCTGAAGAGGGTTGTGCACAGGAGATGTCCTCGTGATCTGACAGATTTGGAGTGTAAAAATTTAGAGTACAGGAACCTGACATTTTATACTTTTTATATCTTCTGTATGTGTATCATTGCTAGTGAGGATAGGGCTTTATGATGTTTTATGTCTTCCTGCCTAGTAAAACACTATGACATCAGTCCAATTTTATGCCAGAAAAACTCTTTAAATGTACAAAATAGGCACTCCCCCACCCCCCTCCACAGAACTGGGAATGATCACAAACCCAGCATTCCTAGTGACTAAGAATTTGTCACTCACTGGTGGTAACTGAATTCACCAGTGCAGAAATCTAATATGCATGCATGAGTAATGTAGACATGCCTGAGGAGCCAACATTCTCCACCAGTCAACCTGTACCCCCAGATATAGTTGCTATAACCAGGGCTGTGGAGTCGGTCAAGAAATTCTCCAACTCCTCAGTTTCTGATACTTCCGACTCTTCGACTCCGACTCCTCTGTATGTAATATGCTAATGTTTTTTTATCCAGCCATTGAAGGAAAGGAAGGCAACATACATTAACCACAGAACTACTGGCTAGCAAACCAACACTGGACTGTAATGGCCAATTAAAGCAGAGAAAGGAAGTTAGGCAGAAGATGCTGCTGCTTTTTCCTTAAGCTATGCACACACAGGAAGATTTCTGTGCAATCGACCCCTGATCAATTGAACAGAAATCAATGTGCACCACATGGGCACATCGATTCCCATTCAATGGGGACCCGTTCTCCCCAGCTTGCAGCATGTGAATCACAACACACCACATGCTGGGGGTGAGAAGCAGCCTGTCTCATATAGCTGCCTCACTTACACAGCTTCCGAGTGAGGAGTGCTGGCTCCGCCACCTTCACAGTGACAGCCGACGGCGGAGCAGAAGGCCGCAGCTGTTCCAATACTTTCCGTGAAGACTCGCGTCTCCATGCAAAGCTTTGGAGATTGAACAAGGTTTTCTAACATGTTGGAAGCCCATTCAATCAAGTTCCTTCGAACGGGCTCTATTTATCCCGCTCGAAGGAAGGCACACATGGGTGGGTTTGTAAACAGATTAGAGTAAAATTAATCAGCGTGAGCGCGCAAATTGAGTTCTGATCTCCTGCTGAAGATAGGGCAGTGAAAGGCTCCAAGAAGAGGCAGGGCGAAGGGGCACTTCAAACCACGATTCATGATTTCCCTTGAACCCCATAGTCATGTGTAAAGTTGAAGCTAACAATCTAAGTATTTGTCGCTCAGCTGAAAGGACAGCGGTTTTGCAAGTGTTACAGCTTCAGTCTGTGAACTACAGGGACGTGCAGAATTATTAAGGCACGTGGTATTTTTGAGAATACTTTTATTATTGAACAACAACCATGTTCTCAATGAACCAAAAACTCAATATCAAAGCTGATATTTTTGGAAGCAGTTTTAGTTTGTTTTTAGTTTTTAGCTATTTTAGGGGATATCTGGTGTGCAGGTGACTATACTGTGCATAATTATTAGGCAACTCAACAAAAAAACATATTTATACCCATTCAATTATTATTTTTACCAGTGAAACCAAGTATAACATCTTCAACATTTCACAAAGTATACAATTTCTGGACATTCAAAAACAAATTCAGTGACCAATACAATATAGCCAACCGTTTCTTTGCAAGGACACTCAAAAGCTTAGGATCCTAAGGATTCATGTCAGTGTTTTGATCTGTTCACATCAAACATTGCGTTGCATGCCAGCACACCAAAAGGCTCCCAGAACTGTTCAGAGAGGTTGTTACTGTTTTCCCTCCTTGTAAATCCACAAATTTGATGAGTGGACCATCAGGTTCTCAATAGGTTTCAGCATCCAGGTGAAAAAAGGGATTGCCATGTCATTAGTTTTTTTTCTTTTATACCCTTTTTAGCCAGCCACGCTGTGGGATGGAGTACTGGACGCTTGTGATGTGATGGAGCATTGTCCTGCATGAAAAATCATGTTTTCTTGAAAGGATGTAGGACGTATTCCTGTACCACTGCTTGAAGTAGGTGTCATTCCAGGAAAATGGCAAGTAGGATGGAGTTGAGCTTACTCCATACTCAACCCGAAAAGGCCCCAACCCACAAGCATCATCTTTGATGATAGCAGCCCAAACCAGTACTCCACCTCCACATTTGAGGTCTGTATTGAGTCAGGACTGGAGCTATCTGCGTCTTTACGCAATCCAGCAAACGTGCCAACATCCATCTGGCCCATCAAGAATTCACTCTATCCGTTCATCAGTCCATTAAAACCTTTAGAAAAATCAGTCTTGAGATATTTCTTGGCCTACAGTATTGACGTGTTATGCTTGTTGTGTATTGTTTCAGTGGTGAGTCGGTTCATTTCAGCCTATTTCTGTATTGAGTAGTGCACACCTTGTTGCTTTTGGGCCACTCCAAGTGATGTTGCAGCTCTGAAATATGGCTAACTGTGGCAAGTGGAATACTTTTTTCGAGTTTCTCAGTTTCTCAGTTCATGGGACAGTTCATTTTGCGCCTTTGTTGTTCCACACGCTTCTTGCGACCACATGTTGACTATTTTGAATGAAACGCATTGATTGTTCGATGATACACGCGTCAAAGTTTGCAATTTTAAGAGTTCTGCATATTCTCTGCAAGATATCTCACTATTTTGATTTTTCTAAGTGTCAAGTCCTTCTTTTGAGCCCCATTTTTGCCAAAGGAAAAGGAAGTTGCCTAATAATTATGCACACCTAATATTTTAGGAGTGTTGATGTCAATTAGGACCAACCCCTTCTCCATTACGAGAGATGCACATCACCAAATATGGCTATAATTGGTAGTAGGCTTTTCCGAGCCGTATAAGCTTGGAGTGTAAGACAACATGGAGGATGATGTGGTCAAAATACTCATTTGCCTAATAATTCTGCACTCCCTGTATTGGCAATCCATTCCCTTCACTTATACAAGCGTCTCTTGTCAGGCAACAAACATTTACTTCATTATCAGCGAGAGTTAGGCGAGGTTCACAGTGGGCGCTGCGTTCCCTGGGCATTATGTCCCATTTAGTGATGCATACAGTCAAAGTGCTGCATGCTTCATGGTCATGTGACGTGTTCATTCTGCGGTAATGTTATGCACTGCATGCATCTATTCTCATAGCAGAGAAGTAGTTCATTATGACTGTTTGCGAATTGGGACATTTGCATTATTTTTTTATTTTTTTATTCGGAGCCAGTTAATTTTTTGCTGACTCCGACTCCAGGTACCCAAAATTGTGTCCAACTCCTCGACTCCGACTCCACACCCCTGCGTATAACAGTTGGAGTGTAGAACAAAAGTGGCAATCACTTTTGCAGTCAAGAACTAGCAGGGTTATACACCATCAGGGCACAAGAATTTTTTTATACCGGGTACACTGGGGTGAAGGGGCCAAAAAAGCTAAAAATGCTTGACCCTAATTGTCCTTATGGTCACAGAAGAGGTATTAGGGTTACAGAGGCTCAGAGGACACAGTAGGTACACAAGGCAAAGGAGAAACATCTTGGCATTGCTTGACATTAGCATAGTGACCGAACAACAAACAACTGAACTTTGCCCATGCATGTTTACAGAACTGTGGGATAAAAAAAACTAATGCAACTACAACATCAAATGACCAATAGGATTCAACTTAATAAATGATTGATTTCTGGTTTAAACTGTGAAACCACTGTCCACCTTCTGTCATTTTCTAGTTCCCACAATTCCATTATTTGCAAGTAAGTTATGTATGGGTTTCTTTTTGTTTTTTACTTCATTTTTTTATTTGGTTATAATTGTGCAACATGATGGTGTCTTTGATATGTTTAGATGTTAGCAGATACTTCCAGCTGAAAGATGTTAAGGCATGTCTGTCCTTGTCATGTAATAAATCCTTGTTGTTGTTTTTTTCTCTCTTCCATAGATTGCCAGCCATTGTTCGTGGAGCAGAGGTTGACAGATACTGGCCCACGGCCGATGGGCGCTTAGTAGAGTATGATATAGATGAAATAGTTTACAGTAAGGAATCGCCTTATCAGAATATACAAATTCTTCACTCAAAGCAGTTTGGAAACATCCTCATCCTTAATGGAGATGTCAGTAAGTAATACTGTTCTTTAGCTTATATAGAACATAAACATCAAGATGGCTTGCATTTTTATAAAATATATTGGATAGATCTGTTATATTTAACATTTCAGATTCTGTAATATCCCATGCATGATAGGAAACCTACTGTATTTTTCGCTCCATCAGACACATCGGACTATTAATTTTGAGAGAAATTTAGAGTGGAAAAAAAAGTCACAGACCAACAGGGAATGTATTACCCCTTCTCCCATATCTAAATGTCCATGGGTAAGATTCCTGTGCTAACTTGCAAATTTTTACTCCATAATATACCGCCTAGAGTTTTAGAGAGAGCATCTACTGCTAGTGTATGGATATATATTATTCTTTCTTGCCTCTTAGCACTGGCCATTTGGCTTGGCCAAACGGAGTGAAACAAAGCCCTGCCTCCTGGCACTGGCCTTTTAGCTTGGCCAAAGGGAGTGAAACAAAGCCATGCCTTTTGGCACTGGATTTCCCTTGTCTCCTTGTCAGGAGTCTACTTGCAGTGGGAATTTTGTTCTATAGTCACACTTCAAGACACACACTCATTTCCTCCTGATTAAAGCAAAATATATGGTTATCTGTATCTTAAGAAATTCATGGCAGTTCTGAGATCTAATGCATTCATATCTTTGAAAACATCATGTTATTTCTTCTTTTCAGAGTATATCAATTTGACTTGGCATTGTGTTCATTTCTTCTAGATCTGGCTGAGAGTGATATAGCATATACTCATGCCATCATGGGCATTGGGAGAGAAGACTACTGTGGGAAAGAAGTGTTAATTCTTGGAGGAGGTGATGGAGGGATACTGTTTGAACTTGTCAAATTAAAACCAAAGATGGTTACCATGGTGGAGATATCCTTTGCTGATTTGTTCTACTGGTAATATCAGTGGACATGAAACCTAATACATGGGAAAAGTTTTACGAAAGTAGCCTTTGTGTTTAAAAAAATATGTAAATGTATAAATATTTTATAAAACAAATGTTAGTTTTTTTTGTTTTGCTTGTATGAGAGGCCACGCCCTTCATCTTTACTGTCATCCACTTCTCAATTCCCTAATCCCCGGCCAGGACCGGAGCAGGCTGGGGATGAGCTACAGGAGAGTAGTGTTATCCAGTTGACAAAGGCAGCTGTGTACCACCCCCCTCTCCCCAACACATATACAACATTTAGGGGGTAGTTCTGTCTCCAAGCACTCACTTCCCTCTTTCAGTGCACTCCTCCACCACCGCCTCACATGCTCACCAGTCAGAACCTATATCTTACCGATTTCACCACTTGATGCTTTTTACAGAATCATCCCCCTCCTTAAAGCACATCCCTTCGTGGAGCCAGTCATACTTACATTGATATTCTGAGCAGTGTATTTATACGGTGTATAAAATGAAACCTTATATGTCCTTAAAAAAAAATTGTAATAATTTGCCTCAGGACCCATCTCTGAGAGGAGAAAGGGGGTGGGAAGGGGGCTAAAATTTCTAGCACCCTAGCATTTTCTAAAAGAATTTTGCATTTGAGGGTCATTAGAGAATGTTTTATTGATGTTTTATTAGAATTATTAAATATTATGATCTACTGTTTGAATATATTTTGGTTCTTAAAGTGGACCCACCACCTCTGCTTCTGACATGATGCCGGTGTCGATAATAGAGCAGCTCAGCGATAAAAAAAACCAAACCAAGTTAAAAGTGTAAAGACACCCAAAATATATATATACTGTATATATGTTTTTTTTTCTTATTTTTACAGTTTACATCCACTGCCAGTTTATTTGATTCTTGTAAAGTGGTTTTGAAAAGTCTTAAAAGTCCACTGGTTTCACTTGCTCCGTTCCATTTGTTGTATTTTGTGTGTGATTTGAAATGCTATTAGAATCTTCACACACAAAAACATTCAGCTATTTTTAAAGAAATGACTGCCAGGAGTCAATTATAAGGTGGCATGCTTCTAGGAAATGACCCAATCCTGCTATAGATATTTATTTAAGGTAATATTAGACATAATGTTTAGTGGTAAATTTAGTGGTTGTTTTTGTTGATATCTATAATTTGTTTATTACTTTGGCTTTGAAGTGACTTCCTCCAGGCATTCCTTTACAGCCATTGCTAAGTGCTGATTTTATGCTTTTGCATGGCAATGTGTTTATTCCCTTTAATGGCAATATAGCCTGCAACAGTTCAAACAATATCATATTTTTATTTAGCCATTTGTGTATATTTCATCATTATTTCAGTGTTTTTATATTTATCTCTTAATGAAGTCCAAGCCTAGACTCAGATGGAAAACTGTCTATTACCCTGACCTCTGCTATTTTGTTCCTATGGGCATGTCATGGCTGCCCCGCAGTTGCCATTTATAGCCAGTTGGAGGCTGAAAACAGGCGTCTCCAAACCTCTATGAACCAATCCTTATATGATTGTGTTCTTACATTGCAGCTTTTCTCACTTTTTTACTGACCAGGATTAGCGTTGGTTTCATCCTTGCATCTCTGACAGCACAGTACCACTTTAAATCCCAAGATGTCACATGTTATTTTCAGGATTAGTAACTAAACCCTGAGACTACAAATTTAGTCAAGCAATCCAAATTTAAATTCATAGATGCAATCCTTGTTAGACAGTGCTTCCCTCTAGTCAAATTTTAGTACCCTTGCTTTTGCCTTTTCTCACGTTGAACCCCCTGATCTTTTACACCCTTAGTGGTACAATTCTGAAACTTTTAGGGTAAGCAGTTATCTCTGAGACTACTTTTGTCAAAATTCTGACACTTTCTTTCTCATGGGTCTATACTGGTTAAATCAATGAACTCTCAGGCGTAGCGTGGTGACATCACCATTCTGCGCTGAAGTGTTTGTTGATTGAATGGCGAATTGATGCGCAATTGATTCCCGTTCAATACTTTTACCAAAGTAATGGCAATCGAACAGGGATTCGAAGAGGGCTCAAATAAAGGGTGGCCATCAATTCCAGGACAGTCGATCACCCCAAGCGTGCACTGTGATCGATTGTTCAGGAATCTATTGAAAAATGGACCCGTGTATGGCCCCTTAAGTGGCCTGCCTGGTCTTTCTGAACTTAGACTAATACAGTGTTATTCCTAGATGGGAATCCGCTTATCTCCTTATCTTGGTGGATAAAATACAGGACCCCTAGGTAGATGGTACAACTATTAATAAATTTGTAGTTAAAACCACTTTTATATGGGACTTTTAGGGTTGGCTATGAATTCATTTTGAACATTGTTACTTTGGAAATGGCTTTGGTAATTAATAAATTGTGATCATCATAGAGAACATCTTGCTTTCATTTGAGTCAGGTAGCCTTGTATTCCACTCTTCATGGTCTACTGTTTTTGTTTAGATTGTCACCTTGTCATGATATTGGGCCGGAATGCCTCCATCACTGGGAGTTTACATGTCCAATTAAGCTTAAATTACTCAGCTTTCTATGGCTATATCTGCCAAAGGATGATAATTAGTGGTCTGTCTTTTTTTTTGAGAAAAGATGTCCTGCTGTGGAAAAAAAATCATATTATAATACAAATTAATGCAAAAGTAAAATTCTACCATTTGAATAACTACCGTATGTTCTGGCGTATAAGACGACCTCCAACTTTTCCAGTTAAAATATAGAGTTTGGCATATACTCACTGTATAAGACTACCTCTCTTCCAACGTACACCAAATAAAATTTTTTAGCGGATGTTAAGCTAGGGCCTTACATATGCCTACTCTGACTTTCAACCTCCAGATCTCCAACACTCTTAGAAATCCAATCTTTTTATTTGGATTAGTAATTTATATTCCCAATATGACACCCCTATCTGCAACCTTCAAGTCGTTAATGTTTCCTTGTGGTTATCTATGGGACATGGGAAATTGTCAACATTCTTTTAGGTTTTTTTTTAAATGTATACAATCTAAAAATGTTTAACTTTTACTGTTGTGTATAAATTATAAAGTGAAGTGTTTGTACAGATATTTAATGTGTTTCAGCTTTAATCTCAATCTCCCTGCAATACCAATTTCAGCCACGATGTCCCTAGTGAGCACTTGCCGTCAGAGTAGCAGCACATAATCGGCTCCATTTACACACAGCGGGGAGGGAGGGGCCTGAGGGGGATGCTGCAGTCTCTCTCCTCTCTGTCTGTGATTCAAATACGCGGAGGCTGCTATCAGCCAGCGCACAGTGCGGGGAGCATGGGTCTGGGCAGCAGACCGCCGGGCCCCCCTAGATGCTCGTCAGCCCTGGGATCCGGCGTTTTAGACAACCCCCGACTTTTGTGAAGATTTTCCTGGGTTTTCAAAGCTGTCTTATACGCCAGAAAAAACATGTTGTTGAGTAATTATTTTTGTTTCCATTCTGTGTTATCGGTATTATTTATATTATCCCTGGTAAATAAAGGTGACCAGAGGTTTTCTCCCCACTACACAAATCTAGACAGAGAAGCTTTGGGTGACAGATTTAGTGATTGAGTCAGTGAAAGTGTTGCTCCTTGTTATTCAGCCAAGATCCGATTCCCACACCCGGCTGTATCTGTGAAGCACGACATAAATTACATCACAATTGCAGCAGGCCTGTCAGGCTTTCCTATTACACTGTCATGTGTCACAACCAAATAATCAGACCTTAACATCTTTCAAACATAGACCAAATGGTGATCGATGGATGTAGAAAACATATGCGAAAAACATGTGGTGATGTGTTAGACAATCTTAAAGGGGACTGCTATGAGGTACGTCTTCTTTTATTCTCCTCTTTATATTTATAGGGTGTTTTTGTACTGTGATGATCACACATTTAGGAGGCTCTATATGTTTATATATTCCCCTCCCCCATTTCCTTACTTTTTTGTATGCCAAACTTCCCTTAACTTGGATCTTTATATTGTTTCTTCTACTTCAATATCCAATCCTTGGCCATGACTGGTTCGCTCAGATACCCAGCAATATGTTGTAGCCATATTGTATTAGTTGATAGCTAAGGGGTAGGAAGTGTCTGTGTAACAATTAAGATACTGATATGCCCTAGCCAGGAATATAATTAAGAAAGAACAACCCTGGTTTTGGGGTGATGAGTTACACCCCAGTCCCTATAAAACGGGACTGCTAGAACTGGCAGTTACGGGCATCAAAATTTGAACATTGATTAAAACAGGTCTTTATTAAACATAAACAACATTTATCCATGCCAGCAAACGACTTGGACCATGTGGGGCGCCAATGTTTGTCGATATTTTTAATTGTTAAACTGATGGTCCTCAATATTGTTTAATAAAGACCTATTTTAATCAATGTTCAAATTTTGATGCCCGTAACTGCCAGTTCTAGCAGTCCCGTTTTATAGGGACTGGGGTGTAACTCATCACACCAAAACCAGGGTTGTTTTTTTGTAGCCATATTGTAGTCATTAAATGTAGTGTGGTGTGATTTTTTAATATAAATATTATTACTTGTACTACTTTCACCTTGTATTAAGTCTGTAACAGACTTTGTGTCTTAGTGTGACAGTCCTTACTGTCCTTAAGATTAAGCAGTGTTCTGTCACCATAAGTTGGTTCCCAAACTGGGGGGCGCTGAGGTATTCTGGGGGAGAGGAGGCCCAGCTAGTGGGCCAGCCGAAGGACACCCTCTATGTGAGAATCGTGCTGTCAGCCAGAGAGAGGGGAGAATTACATGCAGTCAACCCACCCTTCCAATTAAGACAACCATATGGAAACTAGCTGCCAACAGTTGGTAGAGTGCATGTTGTGTGTGTCTATGTGAATGATAAATGTTTCTGTATGATTAGTGTGTGTATATATGATTCATGTATTTGTATGATTGGTGTGTGTTTAAAATGAGTTGTATTTTGAATAAAGTTTAAGGGCCATTTCACACTAGCCATGCCTTGGTGCTTTTTTTTTTTTTTTTACCAACCATAAAGGTGGTGCTAGCGGTAATGCTACCGCGCCTGTTACTGGTAAAAAGAACTCAGTCTTTCCTTACGCATTATGCTGGCCCTCGTAAATAGGAAGTTTAAATGGAGGGGGCAACCCGGTAATGTGCCTATATAGAAAAGGGGTGCCCTGCAGGGAAAGTTTGGGAACCATTGACATAGGGGTATGTGTTTTGTATTGCAAATAGGATCTAACTTAAGATTTCAGTTCAGTAGAGGCTCATGGGATCTACTGGTACTTTTATGCAATATTCAACATTATTGGAGTGTCTTACCTGTCCTTCATTATTATTATTATTTTGTATTTATATAGCGCTGACATATGACGCATCACTTTACGGAGCATATATAGTCATATCTCCAACTGTCTCTCAGAGAAGCTCACAATCTAATGTAGACACTCCACTGAAATCGTATTGTAATATTCAATTGTCCTCTGTCCTACCTTTTTATGACTGAATAACAGAAATAACTATAGGACTGTGTTCTTTTTGCAGATTTTGGTTGAAGATTGTATCCCAGTATTGAAGACATATGCCAAAGAAGGGCGAATGTTTGACTATGTGATTAATGATCTCACTGCTGTCCCCATCTCTACATCTCCAGAAGAAGGTATGGCCATGTTACTCTTATTCTTTCTTAAATATATACAGAAAACCGAAAAATCTTGCAAATGTCCAAGCTACCAAAGTGTTCACCAGTTTCTTTGTTTATTTTGCTGACTGTTTTCGAAATTACAGTTAGTGTTTTTGTATCACTAAACAACCACTTGTTGGCACAATGGCTGCTAATGCACCATATTTTTCTGACTAGAAGACACTCCAATATATAGAATGTACCCTATACTGTCTGATAGATGAAAGTGTAGAAGGTCCCCTGCCTCTAGCCCTGACTGACAGAGTTGTGTGTAAGGTGGGCAGCTTGTGCCCAACTCCCAATACACAGTGCAGATGGCAGCTCTCCCATCTGCATCTGCACTGTGTATGAGTTAAGCTAAAGCAACCCAGCTCACACAGAGTTAACACACAGCCAGAGGAAACATCCGCTCTGTGTTTGTGTGAATGTTGGCAGCGTTAGTGCAGCTTTCACACACAAGCAGAGCTGGATGGGAGAGCTGCCAGCTGGCTGCTCTTTCATCGAACTCTTTTATTAATTGTTTATATCAGTGGGGCTCTGTTGATGTAAACAATGCAATACAGATGTAAAGTTAACTATATATATAATATGACTTTTCCTGCTTCCTATTTCAGCAGTGGGCACTTCTCATAAGGTTTATAGAACATGATCAAATTTAGTAAACTTCCAATAAAATATTCAAAAAACCGTTAGTGAACCGAGATGAGTTTGGCTGCAGCGAATGATAACATGTTTAGGCACTTGCTATATTGACTTAGCAAGTCAAGTTAAGCAGATTAAACAAACGCCTTTCATGCAAATATCCTGAATTGTTTCTAGACAGTACTGCAGTTGAAGTTTTTTTTATATAAAATAATACAAACTGTTCTGTATTGAGTTGCATTCTGGGAAAACCTGTGCTCTGTAAAAGGCAAGATTGTGCTAGCTTCTGCTATTTAACTAGTTGCTGACGCGGTTATAGAATAGACATGATAAAACAAATGCAATGTTTTTAAGGTTACTATAGATTACATAAATGTGTTGTCTGCAACTGTAAAACTCTGTGTCAGTGAAGCAAGATGAATGAATGTAATGTACTTTAAAGATCAATGGTCTTACTATTGGTTCTATTTAATTTTGTTATCTAGATTCTACTTGGGAATTTTTACATTTGATTTTGGATCTTTGCATTAAAGTCTTGAAAGAGGATGGAAAATACTTCACTCAGGTAAATAAGGAAAAATTTTCTACCACCTTTATAAATATAACTCGGACATCAATGTCAATATGGAGTATGTGGTATTGTGTCTATATTATACATATATATAGCGATGGCGCGAACCCGGAACTAGCGCAAAAGTTTGCAAACACTAAATCCGCACCAAGGAATTCTACAATGATAGTCAATGGGATTTGAGCTGGAG
>CM070033.1:148848506-148874094 GCA_036250615.1 Ptychadena robeensis
CAGGATTATACAATGTAGTCAATGGGATTTGAGCTGGAGGCACTAAAAAAAGGGTTGGACATGGTGGTGATGGTCAGTTTGGAAGACACTGGTGGTGATGGCAGTGTGGAGGGACACTGGGGGAGATTTGTCAGTATGAAGGCCATGGTGGTGATGAGCAGTATCGAGTGACACTGGTTGGTGGAGATGGTCGTATGGAGGCATGTGGTGATGGTCAGTTTGGGGACACTGGTGGTGATGGCAGTATGGAGGACATGGTGGAGATGGTCCAGTCTATGGAGGGGGACACGGGGGAGATGGACAGTGGTGGCCGACACTGGGGGAGGAGGTCAGTTGTGGTAGACCACGGGGAGGGTCTGGGGGGCCCCCCGGTCTTGGGGGGGGGGTGGGAGATGGTCAGTTTGGAGGGACCTGGTTGGTGATGGTCAGTTGAAGACATGGTGGATGGTCAGTTTGGAGGACACTGGGTGGTGATGTCAGTTTGGAGGACACTGGAGGAAGATTGTCAAGTATGGAGACATGGTGGAATGGACAGTGTGGAGCACGGGGAGATGCGTGTGAGACACTGGGGGAGATGGTCAGTATTGGAGGGACACTGGTGGTGATGTCAGTTTGGAGGACACTGGTGTGGGTCAGTTTGGAGGACAGGTGGTGAATGGTCAGTTGGAGGACATGGTGGTGATGGTCAGTGGAGGACACTGGTGGGTAGATGGTCAGGTGGAGGACAACTGGTGGGTATGGTCAGTTGGAGGACACTGGGGGAGATGGGCAGTGTGGAAGACTGGGGGAGATGGTCGGTGGAGGACACTGGGGGATGGTCAGTGTGGAGACATGGGGGAGATGGTCAGTGTGGAGACACTGGGGGAGATGGTCAGTTGGAGGACACTGGTGAGATGGGCAGTTGGAGGACACGGGGGATGTCAGGATGGGACCTGTGGTGATGGTCAGTTGGAGGACACTGGTGGTGATGGTTCAGTATGGAGGACACTGGGGGAGATGTCATTTGGCAGACACTGTGTGGAGATGGACAGTGTGGCAGACACTGGTGGAGATGGAGTGAGAACACTGGGGAGATGTCAGTTGGAGGGATGCGATGGTCAGTGTGGCAGACACTGTGGAGATGGTCAGTGGAGACACTGGTGGGGATGGTCGTTTGGAGGGACACTGGTGGTGATGGTCAGTAATGGAGGACACTGGTGGTAGGTCAGTGTGGAGGACCTGTGGTGATGGTCAGTATGGCAGACACTGGTGGAGATGGACAGTTGGCACAAGGCTGTAATGGATGGAAAGCCGTGCACTATGTATTAATACCCTTATTAATAGGGTGAAAAAAAATTGCTGGTATTACCCTGCACCAGATAACTGTGGCTGGGCATTGGGCACACACAGTGGCACAAGGCTGTAAGGGACAGAAAGCCGTGCAATATTTATTAATACCCTACAATAGCAGGTGAAAAAATCCCCTGGGTAACAGTGCCACCAGATATGAGGCTGGCAGTAAGCACTGTGTATATGTGGCTTGAACAATCACTGCAGCGCTGGCATGCAGCCAGCAGGCAACAGGGTAGCAAAAAATAGCCTAAAAGGGGGGATTTCTTTTCTTTTCAGAACTCTGTCCTGACAGCAGACTAAGAGCAATGAGGAAGAGTACACTGTAGAATAATACAGCGCAGCAGCTCTCTGATCTGACTCTCTCCTTCTCCAGCAGCATGTGAAATGGCGTCCTCTACTTGCTATGCTATAGGGGGTGGGATGGTCCGTGAGGTGGGGGGTGCTGATTGGCTGGATTATGTCTGCTGACTGTGACTCACAGGGTCAAAGTTTAACCAATGTAAAAAGATAAGGGGCGGGTCGAACTCGCCATATGTTCGCGAAAATACGCGAACATGCGATGTTCGCCGCGAATAGCTCGCCGGCGAACAGTTCGGTCCATCACTACATGATGTATGTATCTGATCGCGTGGAAAATCCCATACAAACGCAGGGAGAGCGATCGCCCGCGGATGTGGCAAAGCGTTTAAAAACGTGTCCATCCGTGCGGACGATTGCTCTTGTGTAAACAAGTATACTGTCTTCCTCACTGTCCTCTGCATCAGCCTCCTGCATGGTAGATTCTGCTGCAGATGGACCTCCCTGTTCCTGATTGATCCCCCGATTAGCTGTCTCCAGCCACAGGTCAACAGCTGGCTTTGGGTCAAATGAAACTACCTGTAGTCCAAATGTCAACCTTTATAGTCAAATTCCAGCTGTCAAACAGTGCTTTTCTCTTGTCTTTACCCTTACATATGCGTACTTTGACAAGATCTCCAATATCTTTAGAGGATCTCCAATACCTTTAGAAATCAAATCTTTATTTGTATAAGTAATTTACAACTGAAGTTACCTACCTTCCCATTTTCACAACCCTATCTGCAATATTTCATAGTTATATAAATGTTTACAGTAGTTTATCCAAAATAAAGTGAAGTTATTTGTAGGGCTTTGTGAAGTGTTCTGGTTTTTTTTTTTATTTGAAAAAAGTATCACCCTGCAATACCAACTTCAGCCAGAAGATGCCCATAGTGAAAACTTGCCTTCACAGCACAGGCTTCTTCTTCAAAGTATAAGGGAAGGGAGAAGTGGGACGCTGCTTGCTGCAGATCTCTCCCCTCTATGGCTCTATGTGACATTTCTGCTTAGCTGATATCTGCAACCGCCAGGACCTGGAATACCTCCTGATTGTTACTACGCAAATGCTTGTAGTGACAATAATGCAGCTACGCATACCTAGTTTTTATTCCAATTGCGTAGCTGCGTACCACTTCTGTGCTGCCATGTGTATATTTATATTCATATATTTTTGTTTTCACCCAGATAAGTACAAAACTGTTGCAGCATTATGCAGGTCAGGTGCTTGTATAATTTTTTTCTTATATCGCAAAAATCAAGGATCTGTAAATTTTTGTAACATGCGTTAGACAAGTGACAACAAGTCCAAATGGTCGACAATGCCTTGAGTACATTGTTTTTGTACTAGAAGATATTAGCTGAGCGATGTGGAAGCTAGGCAGGGCACCAGCTCACTGCAGCAGGGTTTGGACAAAGTGATGTGTGCAGGGAATGCCTGATGAGTCTGAATGTCGGAAAATGTGAGATAATGCACTGTAACCATGGTAACAATTGGTCTATCTGTACATTTTAGGGAATATAAACTAGAAGATCATAGATTAAATAGAAATAATGAATAGTAGAAGACAGTAATTTGAGTGGCAGCATTTCATGACTGACAAATGTGGAACATATGATGCATGCTATGAAATGAAAGATGGGTACATAGTTTCCATGGCAATCAGAAAGCAAAGCATAGAACAATATCTCCTCTAAAACTATACATTACACCCAAACGTCTCCTATAGGGTGCTTAAGCTAGCCATACACGGCTCGATTCCTCTGCACTTGTGCGATCGACCACAACATGTTCATGCAAAAATTGACGAACGATCGCACACCCATTGTTTGGGGTAATTGATACCTGCCTGATACTTTGGATGGGGATCGAGCATCCCCGTCCAAAGTACTGGCGACCGAACAGGGAATTTTCCGCTCTAGCGGGATCGATGGCTCAAGGTAGGCATCCGATTCCCAAACGATTAATCTTCCTGGACCTCTTGTGTAAGGCCAGCTTTACTTTCAGAGTATTCTTTTTCAAATGCAGATATTTGTTTTATATATTCCCTAATAACTTTGTACAATAAAAACAAAAATAACAATAACATATAATGGTATTTTCAAAATTTTCATGTTGCTGGATTAAAATGATCATGAAGATGGTTCACTTTGAAAAAATTTACTACCCCCCCCCCCCCAAAAAAAAACAAGGATTTTTGCTTGAGCAGGAATAAGGCTGAGGCTCCACTAGGGCGCCCGCACTGCTCCCATTGTCCCAGGTGTGACTGTCTCCACCGGCTGCAGAAAAAAACGTGGTTTTCCAAGTTTCCTTAGCAGTGTTGCAATCCGCTAGTCCCAATCGCCCGCCCGCACCGGCCACCTCCATTAGAATCAATCGGTTTTGCTACGGTTTGTAGTCTATTGACAACAGCCAAGTAAAGAAAATGCGGGGACACCACGAGTAAACAGTGGCTAATCCGGACAGAAAAAACGTGCTTACTGCATGTGGTTTTCTGTCCGCATTAGTGGAGCCTCAGCATAAGTGATTGCAGTCAGCACCTCCTCACAGGATTAGCAATGGTATTGTTTTCTTAAATCAATGAATAAGGCTAGGCTAACTTCGACAATACAAAATGTGGCAATAAATAATAAATGAAATGCTGTATACCTGTCTAAGATCAAAATAAACTGCATTGGGTTTCTGTCCAAGTAACAAGGCTTACCACAGCACTGGTAATGACAAAATGCAAACTTATATAATAATGCTTAGGGCCTAGTAACACTATTGTGCAGAAATAATTGGGATAACGCATGCTAGTGCAAGATACTCTCTCCGAAAATATGCCTGTTGTTAAAACACATGATAGCACACTACTGTTCATTGCAGCTGATTATCTGATATTAGCTGATGCTCAGAGGATGTAACGTTACTAGTCATCATCATCATCATCATCATCATGGTGCAATGAACAACCTAGGAAAATGTTGATTAATGACATCAAATGGAATCTGCAAAAGTCCTATGTTCATGGGCCCTTGAACACATAAACCATTTTGTTTGCTTTTTTGCACATTATATTTGATTTGAGGGAAAGATTACATTCACTCTCATATTAAGATCATGTGCTGTCCACTAAAAATATCATCAGCTTGTTTCTTTGTTTTGCAGCGATGACGTAGTTGTGCAGCCAACCACATTTGTTTTTGACAATCTCTTGTTTCAATGAAATATGACTATTAGGGCCCCCATACACCTTTAGATCACTCCATACAATTTTCATTAGATCTACCAACAACTACGTAGTGCCGGGTCCTCCCTGATAGAATGCATAGTGATTGAAAGGTTAAGAAAGCTCCTCATATCACATGGTTTTGGTAGAACAAAAGTGGATTGCACACAAATTGTATGGTAACATTATAAGGTGTATGGGGGGCTTTAGGGATATTGTATGAATAAAATGGCAAAAGTCTTTAATTAAACCAAACGCAATGATACGATCATTATTTAAAGTCCAAAAAGGGGGTTGCAATACCAATTTTATTTTCATTAGGCAAACAAGGTTGTATGGCTCTGTATTGTTCTGTGTAGATCTCTGATACAGATCCATTCTTTAGGAAAGCTAGTAGTGAACCAAGTACAGCAAAATGAATACAGTATGTAGTTAACTTTCTGTTTATGTGTTTTTTGGATCCAGAATTGTATTTCCAGTGGTGCCCACTAGAGGGCAGAATCATACAACGTATGAGTAGGGTAATGCACTCTGTGATCACATGCCTGTGTTTGTATGAATTGAGGGTTCTGGTTTAGACTTTAATAAAATGCTTTTTCAATCATCTTTAATAAAAGGATTTTTAGGAAGTTCCTAGAGCATTGTTCTAAACATTTAAGACATCATCCTGCTTTTTGACATTTTCAGAATGCCTTTAGACGTAAGGCACAGCCGTCATTTTGAGGAAATTGCCAATCTGATATGTACTAAATCATCAATTTCAGTGGGTGAGGGCGACAATTACCGTGACTGCCAGACATGTTTCCGCCAATTGTAGTGTGCTATTAGGGAGTTAATGTGTCAGTGCTGCTGCCGTATCATAACAGCAGTGTGTTCTCTTTTCCATACTAATAGATTCAATTTATGTTTTAGAATGCTAAGCCTAAACAAAAATGATGTTTATGTATGAAGCATTTCTTAGCAATAGTACAGAAAACAGCATATTTATTTAGCATAATGTCATTTTGTTGTCTGGTTTAATGCATTCATGTTATTGGCATTAACAAGAGAAAGAAGTGAGCCACTAATGCCACTTATGGTGTGTTGTGCTAAAACAGACGGTCCTTTCAGTGTACCCTAGTACCCCACATTCTGTGCAGATCACTGCACATACAACTCTGAGGCATCCTAACATTATGGCTTCATTTATGCTTAATGTTTATACTATTCTCAAACTACCAACCAAAGCAGCGTTGGATATGATTAATGGCCATTACCAGCTTTGTACTTTAACATACTCTTAAACAATATGTAGATGACAACATAAAGCCTTAAGTTACCCATACTTGGGTAGATCCCTGTTTGATTCTCGAGCGGCCACTTGCAGTGTGATGACATCACCTGCCAGCACCTATTGCCACACTTATGCGATTTGGCCAACATGGGCAGGGGATTTTGTAGCTGATTGATTGTCCTGGCGCATGCCAATTGATCACCCACAGATCTATGCATGTGTAGGGGGCCTTATAGTCTGATGTATGGTTAGGCAGGTCTGTGTACAAAGGCACATCAAAGAGTCTTCCATGGCGAACACAGAATTAAAAACGTAGTATAGACAAGGCCTAAAGCACTGAGATGGGGAATTTCTGCGCATGAAAAATGCGGCCCACTAGTCTACTATCGGCTTTAATGGTCCTGGCACAGGCCTGTCCTAGCTTGAAACACATTGCTTTTTGGGCATGCATTAAAAATCGGTAGGTGTGTCAAATGACACTAACAATATGTGCTGTTGTGTCATGCCCATAGGGGGTGCATTATGTCAGTGTTACAATAACACAATGATTAATGTGCTCTAAACAAGGACACATTGTGCTCGAGCCCCCCATTGGATGGCATGGATGCAATACACAGTGTAGATGAGTCCTTAGGAGGGTGTGTCATGAAACAGCTCTGCTGCATTAAATGCAATTGAACGAGGGAGCATAGGAAACCTGATTTTTTACTGGTTCACCAAAGTCACATTTACTGGTTTTGTCATTCTTCCAGACTATGACCTCACATCTTAGCACAGGGCCACTAAAGTGCAATTAGCTTTGTGCTGCTTCTTTATGTTCCAGCCTGAGCTCATTTTGTGTATAGCATTAGGTGTTTGTCTAATTTATACAGTGGAGATACGACCAAAATTTTCATTCCAGCATATGACCAAAGTTTTTATTCACGAAACCAGAATTTGTTAATGCTTTCCAGATGCCCTCATGTGGTGTCAATGTCACTTTAAAGCATTGACTTCTGTACAGTCAGTACAAACGCATTTTCAATGCATCATGATCCCAATAAAGGTAGGACAGATGGAAAAAATAAGAGAGATAAGAGGGTAATTGAGCAGAAGAAAGAGTCTTAAATTGTTGTTTCTGTTTCTGTAGGCTAGGAACATGTTATAACCTTATTTGCTATAAAAGTAGAAATATTATTGGTCCGGAACGGATGATTGTCATTTCCATTACTTCCTATGGGAAAAATAATTTGGCTTACAACCAACCCTTTGTAGCGAATTAAACTTATAAGTTAAGGGTCCACTGTGCCTGCCTGGCGTTTACCATACAGAAGCTCCGCACACCGGTCGAAAGTTGTTTATTAATGTATCAACAGCATACAGTCACACATCAACTCCCCTGGGGGTCTCCTATGCCCTAATATCCCCATCTTATCACAGGAGAAATGGAGGTGAATCTCTGCCTGGAGTTGAGCTGGGCTCTTCCCTTCTATCTCATGTTGTTTCAGAAGCTATTAGTAGCGAGATATTACACATGTAAAGGGATCATGATGCGTTGTTAGTTTTCAGTGCTGGTTTGGCTACTTTGTACACTACACCAACACAATTTAAGTTTAGAATTGCATTATGGTGACTCAGGGTGTGGTGTAAAAACACACCTTTTTAGTAAAATCAATCTAAAACACTAGATATTAATAATTAAAAGACAGGTTCATATATATTTGGAGATAAATAATTGTGCCTTATGGTGGCCCCACACGGGTAGATTCCTGTGCAATCGACTGGCGATCAATTACAGCGTGGTGACGTCACCACACTGTGATTGATCACCGATCAATCGGACAGTAATCATTGTGCACCACTGTATGATGGGGACCTGGTTTCCCGGTCCCCCGGGTCTCTCCACAGCCTGAGAAGCAGACAGCTTCTCCAGCTGGGGAGAGCAGTCCATCTGCAGCCAGCCCCCCCTCTTCTGCCAGAGCTGGGTCCGTGCTGGCCACACCCCCTTCACACACACAGAGTAGCTAGCTGAACACACAGCTTATGTGTGCGGCTTAGCTGTCAGCCTGTCCACTACGTTGGATGGGGACAGCGCTGTCCCTATTCAATGCAATGGATTTCGACCAAGATTTTCCAACATATTGATCCTGCTGGAAGAAACCGTGGATGGCTCAGATGAAGTAACAGATTAGAGGGACAACGGGAGCCATGAGCGCACACTGCGCTCGATGTTCCTCTAATCTATTATTCATCGAGCCTTGTGTGGCCAGCTGAACTTGGTGGCAGTGCAGGTTTTTGGTGGTAGTTTTGTGGCTGATCTTCTGTGCTCAGATGGGAATACTTTTTGTCTCTGGTGATTTATATACAGTGACATTATTGTACCTATGTAGTATTTTTGATGTTTGTGAGACATTATTAGACATTACAGTCCATAACACATTATATACAGTGACATCAATCACTATGGCAGTTTGTAGGAAATGTCTCTACAATATAGATTAGATATAGTGACATTGGTTGGTGTAATGGCTGGTATGACAGATTATGGCCGGTGAGATTAGTCATTGTGACAGATTATATGCAGTGATGTTAGTTGATATAATAAGTGTTTTTGTTGTTTTTTTTTTTTATTCACTCCGAGTTGGTAACCTCCAGTTGTGTTTGGGGACTCTCTAGGTTATTTGGAATGGCATGGATACAGTTTATTCTGCTATATGCAGAATATTACTGGATAAAGACCCGTTTGCTTGTGTTAATGCTGGATGTGAGATTCCACTGGGGAAAGTCTAATGTGTGTTATCTTGGAGATGGGGTTCCAAAAGGAAAGACCAATGTCTGATATTCCTGGGGAGTAGTGATGATTGCGAATATACGAATTCTGAATATTAATCGTGAATATCTGCGATTCGGAAATTCGCGAAGATGGTGAATATATTGCAGAATATTCGCAATTCCGGATATTCTGTATTTTTTATCCATTACACATGCCTCTCAATGCAAGTGTACGAATGGGAAGGCTGCAACAAGAGCTTAGCAACACCATCAACGTTTTTTTAAATGAATATTGGGGTGATGCGAATATTGCGAAAATCGTCACTTTTAAAATTCGTGCCATGTTAAACATATATTGCGCGCGCGAAATTCACAATAAAAACTGTCGATATTCGCAATAAAAAAAAAAACCCTGAATATTGCCGAATGCGAATATTTTCCCAATGTTTTCCATAAAATTTGCGGCATGCCGCGAATACGAATGTTGCCTATGCCGCAACTGGGGACATCACTACTATGCCTATGCCGCAACATCACTACTGGGGAGGCCAATGTGTTATCCTGTAGCAGATATACCTGGGGAGACTCTAAAGTTCCAAACATCCTTGGAGGCTGGAATTTGTTCATATCTCTGCAAAGGGTTGGTTGACAAAAATTCCCATAGAAAACCATTGAACGCCCCCCCCCCCCCAGTGGCCACCTGCGATATTGCACCCTAAGTTAACCATCGAAAGCATGGCGAAGAAATATGGAATCACTCATAGGATTCCACAGCAGGTAAGTATATTATTTTAGGATCGTGAATCCCTAAGCCATCATCATACCAGCTTAGAGATGAGCTCTATTGATCCCGCTCAAAGGAAGGCACTCACGGGTAGATTTGTAAACAGATTAGAGAACAATCAAGCTCCGTGACTGCGCACATTGATTGATTGTACTCAAATCTTTTTACAGATCTACCCGTGTGTGCCTAGCTTAAAGCAGGGTACAGACGTGGAGATATGGGTCAAATTGATGGCTATTTCGAGCGTCATCACGCTGCTGCAGAGTACATCAGACGGCTCGAATATCGAACCGTCTGTTCCCTGCTTAACCTCCTGAGCGTTTGCCACGTGGCACGGTTTTTTTTAAAAAAACCTGCTCAGCTGGAGGACCTATGCTGAAGAAAGGCGACGCCCCTCCAGTTTGACGGAGGTCTATGGCGCCGCCTACCCCCGCCCCCTTTGTGTCACCGGTGACGCGATTGGGGGCGGACCCGGAAGCATCGGCATACATGCCGATGCTCCCGACCGCCGTCAGAAGACAGCGAGACCTCGAGCGTGCCTCTCGTTAGCTGGGGCTGAGTTTCATGCATCATGAAACTCAGCCCGAGTTAACTCGGGGAGAACGCTCAGAAGGTTAAGGGTTCTGCTGTCCTATAACCACCTTACAGGTATTTAAATCGGACCTACAGGTCAACCTTGCTTTAAAAAAACACTTAGCTGTGAAATGAATGTGTATTGTTTTGCTTATAAACACAAATGAGATGAGATAACAAATAGATCTATCATATGAATGCATTTATTTTCTGAAGGTCTTATAAAGAAGATAAGGAGAACTGAGGACCTTTTATCTGCGATGACAGTTGCCATGTAGATATCTGGGTTTACTGCAAAGGATTTGCCGCTGGGCGCACCTATCACTCACATGACAAATTGTTAATTTGCACTCCTTGGCTCTCGCTGACATTTACTTGCCATTTTTTTTATCAAATACCTAATCAAAACAAAAAGAAAGAGTTGGAATGTAGATTTTCCTGTCTTGGGGGTTGTTATGTCTGGATTTTCTGTTTTGCTGCCAGGATTATGCTAAAGGACTTCCAAGACTTTACTTGCTGTAAAGATTTCATAATTTAAACTACATTTTATTTCAAAGTAGTTAATGTGTGCCTTTATGGCACTAGAATAATTTCCAAAACAGGTTTCATTGTTTGCACATTTTGCTTTACATAAGTTCTTGATTTTATTTTATATATGCGTTTACTTTTTTAGAAACAAGTACCGTATTTTTTGCACTATAAGACACATCTGATTATAAGATGCACACCATAGTTTTGGAGAGAAAATTAGAAGAAAGAAACAAAAAATCAATAAAACCAGACACAGGCATTCAGAGATCAAGTAAGGGCATGTCTCCACATCGTTTTGTGATCCGTCAGGACCCCCTGCATTAAGCGCAGTCCTTGGTGGGGGTCCCAAAGGATCACATACAATGTAACTGCTTGGCGGATGCTCTGTTTAGGCATCCGCCGATGCAGGGGTTAACGTACTGTACTAGGCCAACCCCTGCATCAGACGATTGGCTCAGCGCCGTGAGAACAGAGCAACCGCCGAGCGGCCACTTTGTATGTGATCCATCGGGACCCCCCGCCAAGCACTGCGCTTAACGTACAATTACCATTCAATTTCTGTGGTCAACTTTTACTAAACAATTACCATACAATTTCTGTGGTCAACTTTTATTTTACCAAAACCTTCAAATCACTATGTATTCTATTACGGAGGACCTGGAATTATATGTATTATATGTAGGGAGGACCTGGAATTACTATGTATTCTATTAGGGAGGACCTGGAATTATATGTTGTTTACATCAGGGGAGCCCCGCTGTTATAAACAATTAAGAGCAGAAACAGATGTAAGAGCTGCCTGGTGGCACCTCTCCCATCCAGCTCTGCCTGTGTGTGAAAGCTGCACTCATGCTGCCAGCTTTGACACAAACACAGAGCCAAGCAATGTGTTAGCGGCTGATAACACAATGCATAGGAGAGATCTGCCTGTGGTCGGATCTTTCCTCTGGCTGTATGTTAACTGTTTGTGAGCTGGGCTGCACCAAACTTTGGCCAGCATAGTAGGAGAAAGCCAAAATATTTTTTGGCCATCAGACGTTCTGAAGTATATGGTACGCTCTGTACATCTAAATGTCTTATAGTATTTTACAGTATTTTAACTTCATTTTTAACATATGTTGCTTAACTTAATCACAATGTTGTACTTGTCCTTCAGCTTTTACATCTAGATATATTTTACAGATTTCCCTCTTAAAAGCAAACAATAATTAAAGTGTTTATTGATACAGTTTTCTCCGGATAGACACAGTTGTGTGGTGGTATCTTGTGCTTTCCCACAGTGCTGCTAATGTTTGTTGGAGGGCTGTGGGGTCATCTGTTGTAATAAAAACACCCCAATGCACAGCTTTAAAATCATTTGCTGTTTTCATTGTGAATAGCTTGTGGCGTTTCCATATTGTTCACTGCCATTAGTTGCAGGTTCAGCTAGATTTTGGTGCATCAGTGCAGTTCACCAAATAGCGGTTTGTCAAAGGAAAATTTCCTGCAAGCCACCGTTGTGCTCTACTTAATATAAGGAGCGGACCTGTATGTGTAATTATTGTTCCCTTTGTTAACTTCACATTGTAGATAAGATGTTAAAACTTCTAGCTTTGGGAGGGGGGTATTGTGGGTGGATGCTCCACCTCTTATGTCCAATAATGTGAGCGGATTAAGATACTATGAGGGTATCTTTAACATGCTGCCCCATTAAGAGCTCCAGATAAAAGATCTTGGTTTCTTATAACTAAAGGTGTCCATCCACGGCTTGATGTTTTAATAGATTCAAGCACAATCGAGCAATCCAGCAAGGTTGATTGAACCTGGAACGGTAAATCCAGGTCGATCTGATAAGCATCGGGGGAGAGCCCCCTCCTTCCCTGCAGAGCACACGGCACACAATAGACAGCCGATTGGCTCCTGACAGGGAATAGGGGTGGAGCCTAGCACGGCACACAGCCTCTGCAGCCATGCTGTGTCAGGCTCTCCCCGCTGTGTGCAGCTCCCAGTCAGTGATGTGAGGTATTAATATCTACCAGGTATTAATATATACCAGGGTCTCCATCTAAAGGGAATTCCAGTTCGATTGGTGAAGTCACTGCGCTGTGATCGATTGCGCGTCGGCCTGGGTATCGTCCCGTGGATGGACACCTTAACTGTTAAGCTAGCCATACACGTGTAGGATTCCATGGCCAATTGATCACTCCCCCGATCGATTCCGGCGATTCTGCCGGGAATCGCAGGTGTGATCAATCGGCCAATTAAGAGTATCCATCACTGCATACCACCTTAATCCAACGGATTCCGGGACGATTCCGTGTCCGATTGTCCACCTCACAAATGGCAACTCCCCCTGATCTGGGCAGAATCGGATCAGAAAGACCAACATGGTCTCAGAATCGATCGTGCCGGAATCCGGTGGGAATCCGACACGTATATGGGGGCCTTTAGGCTAGGACTCCACTATGTCTTTTCTCCATGTTCGCTGCATGGGCCAATTTCGGGAAAAAGCTCCTTGACTAGCACTGCCCATTAAAAATGATGTGTCTGAACACACAGGCGCATCACAGCCTGCACACCCACCGCAGTGCACAAACCAGATGTGGTTAATATTTCACTGAATGTATTATTTCATATTGTGTATCCTAGAATATTTTGCTATGGTGACCCTGTTTGTACAGTATATGTAGTACAAATGCATAATAACAAAAAAGCTGTAGCTTAGTGATCAGATTGTGTTGTCGTGCTAGAGTTCCATTAACTGTCTATGGATATTCTAACCAATAATACCACACATACCAGCACATACCATAGAAGAGTAAACGAATGTCATCTCGTAACGCAGCACTGGAGTATAGAAGTGGACAAATCTCGTGTAGATTTTATGAAACGCTTCCTCTGCTCTGTCATTGTCAAAGTGGTTTTTATCCATATGGAAGCTTCTGTTCCTTGTAACATTTTGTTACAGCATAAAGCACATCATGACTTGTTATTATCTTCCAATAAAACGATATTCTTAGATGCGTGCTTAAAATACTTCTGTTTACTCACGCCACACACATTCTTCCATGCTTTTCTCATTCTAACAGGAAGGTTAAAAAGCCATTGGATCCAACATATTAAATAACATTAAGTATTTAGGAAAATGTGTGAGATTGGTGAAAGTGTCTGAAAGTAATGGAGGTATTTGTTTTATTGCATTATTTAATTCAATTGTGTTTAAATAAATCTCAATGTTTATAATGAAAGCCGAACAACGTAATCGCATATAATCAAAATGGTTTCAGTTAAATACCATGTTTCCTCTGAAAATAGGACAGTGTCTGATATTTATTTTTGCTCCCAAAGATGCCCTACGTCCTCATTTCAAGGGATGTCTAAAGCCTTACAACCTAACCATACAATTTCTGTACAATCAACTTTTCTTCTACCAAAACCATGTAATATGGGGGCCTTTCTAAACCTTCCAATCACTATGTATTCTATCAGGGAGGCCACTATACTACATAGTTGTTGGTAGATCTAATGGAAATTGTATGGAGTGATCTAAAGGTGTATGGGGGGCTTTATATTTACATGAAGAAGAATACAGCACTGGAGTATCAGGGTGGGGGGATCACTTAAAATGACACAAGGGGGATCAGAGGGGGAATCAAAATAGCACAAGAGACTCAGAGGGGGGATTACCATTTTAGTAACACCTTCTGATCCTCCTGTCATTTTGATTGCCCCCTCTGATCCCCCCTCTCCATAGTTACAGTACCGTATCTTCGGGGGGATGCCTTATTTTTGTGGAAACAGGGCACCATATGGTTGTATTAAAAATGGAGCACATACTTTAAGAATGAAGAGGGTTGCTGATTGAAGCAAAATATTGGATATAAAGTAATCTATATAGTCAGCTTAGTAAAGTCCATGGCACACTCCATCACTTATTATGGGCATACACGGCTTGATTACCATACAGTCGAGTGGCCGAGCGCAGATCGATTATGTCATCACGCTGTCTTCGGGCTTCCTCGATATTAAACCACAGCCCTTCTGCGTCATTGGTCCTGTCCAGTCCCCATCCAAAGTAATGGAAATTGAACAGGGTTTATCAACATGTTGGTTCCCAGTTTGACTGAGCTTTCTTAAGCCCCCCATACACCTTTAGATTCCTCCATACAATTTCCATCAGATCTACCAACAACTATGTAGTATATGGGCCTCCCTGATAGAATACATAGTGATTGGAAGGTGTAGAAAGGTCCTCATATTACATGGTTTTGGTAGAAGAAAAGTTGATTGTACAGAAATTGCATGGTAATTGTATGTGGTGTATGGGGGGCTTTAGAGTGGGATCGACCTCACACAGCTCTCTATTGTGCTCAAATCTATTAAAAAACAGAGCCGTGTATGCCTAGCTTTACACTCACTGATGAATCCAAAAACAGTGGCATCAATACCTTATCTAAATGTTTATAGTTCTTTATGCTTAAGGTGACTTTACACGTGTAGATATTTTCTTCAATCAACTGCCAATTAGATTTTTTGTTTGATGTCGTTGTCGAACATCATTTGTTCATTTATTGAATGTAACATAACATTTTTTGTTCCTCCTTTGCCAATATAGAATGAAAATACATTTGAATTACAACGACAAATAAAAATTTACTATAATTTTCGAGGTCGAACAAAAATGTATCCATGTAACAAATTGGACATTCTAGATTTTTGTTCAATCAACCAAAAAATCGTTAGTTCTTCGTTGATCAAACGTAAAAATCTACACATGTAAATCCACCTTAACAGCTTGTATGAAAATTGGAAGGATTCCAGTGTCTGGATAAGGCACATCCAAGTTAATGACTTATAGCACAAACCATCTTTTTCTGTTTGATTTTCTAGCGATTGACTATTTTTTTAAGTTGATGAAAAAGAAAGTTCGAATGTATGGCCAGATTAAGACTACAGAAAAAAAAAACCTGAGCCTTCTCATGTAATGTTTCAAGAAAAACCAAAAAACTTAATTTAGTTCAATCTAAATATATATGTCACAGATCAGCAGCAAAGCCAGTCTGCTACATGTAGTTCACTCATATGGATCTCTCCCAGCTTACTTGGAGTAACTTGTATTGCAAGTCAAAAGCTTGTATTTAGGCATCTTCAGACCTTACCTGCTGGCTAAGGCTGGCCATACACGGGTCGATACCTGTGCAATTGATGAACCCTTGAGGGCAGCGCAATGACGCCGCTGCACTGAGCACGAGCTTCCTCGGTTGAACAGAGAATTAAGGCGCAGCACTAATTGATCCCGCTCGAAGAAAGGCTGAATGCAATCGTTTTCAAGCACAATGTGCACGGTGATCGATTGTGCTAAAATCAATAAAAAAACGAGCCGTGTATGCCTAGCTTAACCTCCCTGACGTTACAAACTTTTTGTGCTATTTTGCGTGGCATGAAAAGCCGCTGCCCGGGCAACTGCGGCGGAGTACACTGTACTCTGCTGTGATTGCCGGCCGTCTGTGTGGCTAGAAAAGCGACGGCCCCTATTTACATAGAGGTCTAAGGCGCCCCAGCCCCGATGACGCCAAAGGCACGGGTCCAGAAAGGCTCCGTGTGCCTGCAGCTCTGTAGAAATGCTGCAGGCTCACGGAGAGCCGGCAGTTGCACCTGATCCCGGCACAGGCGAAGTTTGATTCACGTTCAAACTGCGCCCATACTGGCTTCGGGCGTAACGCTAGGGAGGTGAACGGCTTGTTTACACTAGCCAAGCTGCGACTGCGGTGCGGTACAGTACCATCAGGCAGCGGGGTTAGTGTTACAACCCCACACTAGCCCAGTGCTTGCATTTCTAAGCATGACTAAAATGCCCTGCAGTACTTATTTTTGTGTACTTGTATGGGAAACACAAGTGCAGAGCAAAATGTGTTTTTTTTTACGATAACTCCTTACCAACACCGTGTCTATTATTGGCAAAAAACGCAAGTGCAGTGCGGCTACTGTGAAGTTTACCCAGTCAGAAATATTTGTTGTCAGGTTTGTTCACCTGTTTTTTTAGTAACTTACTTTTCCAAACCATCGGATGTCATAGAAATGCCTGCCCAGACTTCAGCAATATATTGACTTTGCTTGTACTCTGCCTGTGCTTACCATTGACCTGTTCCTCAAATAGCTTGATGCCTTTGTCCTTCTCTTTGACTCCAAGGCAGTTGCACAAGTTAAGGCGACAATCGGGAAGTTGTCATTCCTTTCTGGGTACAAATAATGCATACAAGGAATGCATCCAAAACTTTTTTGCTTGTTGCTTTAAGTTTTGTTATATTTGCTGCAAATATGGGACCTGGACATTCTTTGATTTCAAGTTATTTCCCTGAGCCTTGTGTCAGCTGATGTGGAACCTATTAAAATGGTAATGCTTTGTATGGCTGAGTAATTCTTTGTCGTCTTTTGTGTAATAGTTGTGTAAGAGTCAGTATAATAGGTCAGGTGTTTTACAAATGGTTTAGTATATTTACAATGTTTTATCTTGAAAGCTGTTATGCTTCAGAAGTCACATTTTCAGTCATGCCAAAAAGTATTGAACAATATTAAAATGACAAATGTCAAAAATGATCATTTAGCAACCTCAGCATTATTATGGGTTCCAATCCATGATATTTTACCTTTAATGAAGAGTGTTGGCCACGAGCACTTGAACCATAAAATAATTATAATCGTTAAGACAATACAACATAACAAACAGGAACAGCAGGAGCGTTATGTATCATAAGTGCACTTCACTATATTGCAGCAGTATTCTAAAGCAACATAATTACTGACATTTCTTGGCTGTGGCCAGGTAATGACTCCAGCAGTCTAGGAGAGCTTGTAACCAGCGTTATAGATCACAACCGTAATTCAGTTTAGCTAAATTTATTACATAATGGCAGCCAGGAAACAATACAATCTCTGGAGAGGTTTCTCCTTTAATAGCCATACTACAGCAGACAACAGTGTTTAATCAATTGCATCATAAAATAAGTCATTTTAATTGCTTTGGCAATTTTGTATGTGACTGCAGCTGAGAAGGCAACATGGATTTACTGCCACTTTGAGGAAGGCCAGGGTTGCTTTAACAGGGACAGATGCATTCTAGCAATTGCTCTGAATGTGCAGTGCAATGCCAAACTGGTTGGTGAAAAGTTGCAAGCAGTTATCCAGTTGAACCGTAGAAACTCATCACCCGGCCTAATTATTCTATAACTAGGGATGATTTTCAACTTTCTTTAAAATACCCATTAAAACTTTATTCCCAGCCCTACCAAGCATTTGACTGTCGATTTGTTGATGTCAGAAACATTTTCTTTAGATTTTTATTTGAAATCAAGATTCAAAACTTTCTGAATATGTTAACCTGTTTGGGGTTAGAAAGTGCCAAACCCAAGGGTATCTGCACATAGTTGCTGGGTGTACTGGCATTTTGAGAAGTCAGAATTTGGAAAAGGTTTACTATTCTACTTTAAGTTAGAAAGATGTTTCTTTTGCATTAGATGTTCTATTTCTACTAAAGTTATGCCATTTTAATAATAGGCTATACCAGTGGTTCCCAAACTTTCCTTTCAGGGCCCCCCTTTTCTATTTAGGGACATTTTCAAGCCCTCCTCCCCATTAAAACACAGGTTAAGAATGAGGGCCAGCGCCCCCTAGAATACCTTTGCACCAGCCCCCCAGTTTGGGAACCACTGGGCTATACCATGGAACCATAAACACTTTTGATGTTATATATATCACATGTTAATAATGCGACATGTTATCAATCTAAAATAGTGATTTCACTTGCAGGTATGTAGAGGACATCAGTAGTGTGAAAAAAAGGAAACATTGTTCAATATTGTGCAAGATCAGTTACATTTGGAAGTGAATCTTTGGCCTTGGAGCAGTTATAAACTGTGTGTTGTTGATGTACATTTTTTATGTTGTGTGTGCTAGTCTGCTTTTAGTTTTCGCAAGGGAGAAAGAGTTTTGTTATCTTAGGGATAGTTCACATTTGCTGTGTATGTCCACAATCACCTTTTTTTTGGTGGCTAGTTTTATTTTGCTAGTCGTACTCCTGTGCTACTCAAGTTTATTGGGTACATACAGTGGGGCAAAAAAGCATTTAGTCAACAACCAATTGTGCAAGTTCTCCCACTTAGAAAGATAAGAGGTGTGTAATTTTTATCATAGGCACACCTCAACTACGAGAGACAGAATGGGGGGAAAGAAGCCAGGAAGTCACATTGTAGGATTTCTAATGAATTCATTGGTAAATTCCTCGGTCCAGTAAGTATTTGGTCACCTACAAACAAGCAAGATTTCTGGCTCTAACAGACCTAAACCTTCTTCTTTAAAAGGCTCCTCTGTCCTCCACTCATTACCTGTATTAATGGCGCCTGTTTGAACTTGTTATCAGTATAAAAGACACCTGCATACAACCTCAAACAGTCACACTCCAAATTCATTTGTAGACCTGCACCAGGCTGGGAAGACTGAATCTGCAATAGGCAAGCAGCTTGGTGTGAAGAAATCAACTGTGGGAGCAATAATTAGAAAATGGCATACAAGACCACTGACAATCTCCCTCCTCAATGCAAGATCTCACCCCGTGGCATCAAAATGAACACAAGTATGGTGAGCCACGCAGGGGGACACAGTGAATGACCTACCATCAGTAGCACACTACGCCGCCAGGGACTCAAATTCTGCAGTGCTAGACGTGTCCCCCTGCTTAAGGCAGTACATGTCCGGGCCCACCTGAAATTTGCTAGTAAGGATTTGGATGACCCCAAAGACGATTGGATGAAACCAATGTAGAACATTTTGGTAAAAACTCAACTTTTCGTGTTTGGAGGAGAATGAATGCTGAATTGCATCCAAAGAACACCATACCTACTCTAAAGCATGAGGGTGGAAACATGATGCATTTGGGCTGTTTTTCTGCAAAGTGACCAGGACGACCTATGTAAAGGAAAAAATGGATGGGGCCATGTATTGTGAGATTTTGAGTGAAAACCTCTTTCCATCAGCAGGGGCATTGAAGATGAAACATGGCTGGGTCTTTCAGCATGACAATAATCCCAAACCCACCACCCGGCCAACAAAGGAGTGGCTTTGTTATAAGCATTTTAAAGTCATGGAGTGTCCTAGCTTGTGTTCAGATCTCAACCCCATAGAAAACCTTTTCAGGTAGTTAAAAGTTGCCTAATGACAGCCCCAAAACATCACTGCTCTAGAGGAGATCAGCAAGGAGGAATGGGCCAAAATACCAGCAACACTATGGGAAAACCTTGTGAATACAGAAAACGTTTGACTTCTGTCATTGCCAAATAAGGGGATATAACAGTATTGAGATGAACTTTTCATAGTGACCAAATACTTGTTTTCCACCATCATTTTCAAATTAATTCTTTACAAATCAGACAATGTTATTTCTTGGGTTATTGCCCCCCAATCTGTTTCATAGTTGAGGTGACCTATGATGAAAATTACAGGTTTCTTATCTTTTCAAGTGGGAGAACTTGCACATTTGGTGACTGCCCCACTGTACCTAATCTCATGTCTTGCTAATGTTACAGATACAAATCCTCCTGTGCTTTTTAGCAGAAAATGCCAATAAAAGCAATGTTATAGACACCAGTGCAATGGGATGGTGTTTAAGCAGAAAAGTTCATACTTGTCTCATTATTTTTGTATACTAACCTGCCTTTTCTATTTGTTTCTGACTGTGAATTTAACCTACTTTTTACTCCATTATTATTTGCTTCTCTACCTTGAAATATACCGGCCTATTTACTATATCTATGGAGCAGAATAACCTCTGATCTTTAGATATAGATTCACTTTGCCAGTCAATTGTCTGGAGATAACCTGTAGTAATCTTGGTAATAATAAATGTGGCCATTTTTCTATTTAACCGACCTAAAAATTATTTTGTAAAGGGTGATCATTTAATGCAAGATTTTATGCAAATCGTTTGACTAAAAGTGAACAAATATGAAATCGTTTGACTAGTGATGAGACATGTTAGTAAACTTCAGTTGATACAGTTGGTACAGTCAAGCCCATAATTATTCATACCCCTGGCAAATTTTTACTTAGTTAACTTTATTCAAGCAGCAAGTTATATTTTGACAGGAAATGACATGTGTCTCCCAAAAGAAAATAAGACAATGTACAAGAGGTAGAATTCGGAGGGAAAAAAATAAATTGAATTAATTTAGGAATAAGACTGTAACATAACAAAATGTGTAAAAAATTATATGCCGTGAATACTTTAGGAATGCATATGTATGTGTGTATATATATTGCCTGTACAAAAAAATAGTCCTGTTCCAGAGTGATGGGTGCATCAGGGTAAGAAGAGAGGCAAATGAAGTGATGCATCATGCCTAGTGCCTACTGTACAAGCCTGTGGGGCAGTGCTACAGTATGATCTAGGGGTTGCTGCAGTTGGTCAGGTCTAGGTATAGCAACAGTATGTGCTCCAAGAATGAGGTCAGCTGACTACCTGACTATACAGAATGACCAGCTTATTCCATCAATGGATTGTTTCTTCCCTGATGGCACGGGCATATTCCAAGATGACAATGCCAGGATTCATCAGGCTCAAATTGTGAAAGAGTGGTTCAGGGAGCATGAGACATCATTGTCACACATGGATTGGCCACCACAGAATCCAGACCTTAACCCCATTGAGAATCTGTGGAATGTGCTGGATAAGGCTTTGCGCAGTGGTCAGACTTTACCATCAATCAAACCAATTTTTTGGGTGAAAAATGAATGCTATACTAGCTGGAAATAATTCTTGTGTCAGTGCTAAAGCTTATCAAAACAATACCACAGCAAATGTGACTTTTTTTTTCTGGTGGCAACTTTTTTGTGACAGATGTTGAGTCCAAACACATTCCAAAATTGTTGGTTTAAGGTTCCTGAATTAAGGAACCTTAAACCAAAGTATGTAAACCCTAGGTGCCCAACCTGAGGCCCGGGGGCCGCATGCGGCCCTTTGGTTGTTGTTCGGCGGCCCCCCTTGGTCCTCCCCATGCGGCCTCCAAAACCTAACCTGTGAAGTGGTCACACACTGACCCAGCTTTCCTAATCCACTTTGGTGGTCCTACATCAGTAAAATTGTCAATGTTGACCCCAGAAACCAGGTCTACATATGAGCGCTGCACCCAGGGGCAGGAGGGGGTGGTTTTGACTGCCTGTCGGGATCTGGTCCACCGCCTGCTGAGATATGTTGATGAGGGTCTGGATTGATGTTATGTGCGGCCCTTTAGTGATGCCGAGGGCCGCACTTGTGGCCCTCCATATCAACTCGGTTGCCCACCACTGATGTAAACTGAGTGAAATGTCTTACTGTTGTCTGCATTGTTTCATACATTTATATTCCATCTGTTTAAAAACAAATGGGGCTATATTTGTAAAAAATTTACATATGCTGGGGGATAAACATTTACACTTACTGAATATTTGAAGACTATATTGATATTTCTGTTTGGGGGATCACGTATAAATAATGCAGACTTTGTTTTTAAAAGCTTTTCTGTTATTACTTGCATTTACAGTTCTAGTACCTTTTTTTCTGTGTAAGCAACTGACAAATGCATTTAAAGAGAACACAGTCACATAGTCTTATGTAGAACTTTTAAATAATTGACAAATAATAACGCGTCAAGAATGAATAAGCCTGTTAAAGGCTGCCTTGCAGCCGAGGGTAAATGGTCTGTTTGAGGTTTGCAGCAACTGGGCCACAAAATCTTAACATTTACTTCTTTTTCTTCCTTTGCTAACATAATACCTAATACATGAAAGTTCTTGTTCAGACAGTGGCTTTTAATAGAGTTACACCTTTTTTTCCAATTGTGTGGCATCTCTGATCAAGACAAGTGTGCATTGTCCACCACAGTGTTCAGCCAAAACCAGGTCCAGTCAAAATCAGATGAGTGTTCAGCCAGTAATAGAGGTAGCTGAAAAAATCTGTTTAATATCTTCATGTTCATTTTCAGGATTTTTGAGGATGCTCAAAATATAAACCCTTGTTAACATTGTAAGAAAATGTAAATTTAAATGCCCATGCAGCTAAACAGCTAAAATGACTGATAGACCCATTACCAAGCAAAACAGACCATAAGAATTCCCCAAAACAACTTGGAAAGCCAAGAGAGGCAGGATTTCGGGGCTTGGAGAGTTATGGTGACAATCCAGAATGTGATCACAGCACTAGATTTGTATAATTCTTTTTGTGGTGCATTGTTCATGGGGAAATATAAATCATCCCCTGATATTATGATAAAGTGGTTGCATAAGTGTGCACGCCCTTAAACTAATTCTTTGTTGAAGCACCTTTTCATTGTATTACAGCACTCAGTCTAAGTATAAGTCTATCAGCATGGTACATTTTGGGTATAAGTCTACCAGCATGGTAAATTTTGGGTATGAGTCTATCAGCATGGTACATTTTGGGTATAAGTCTATCAGCATGGCACATTTTGGGTATGAGTCTATCAGCATGACACATTATGACTTGGCAAGATTTGCCCACTCTTCTTTGCAGAAACACTCCAAATCTGTCAGATTGCGAGGGCATCTCCAGTGCACAGCCCTCTTCACATCACCCCACAGATTTTTGGATTCAAGTCTGGGATCTGGCTGGGCCATTCCAAAACTTTAATCTTCTTCTGGTGAAACCATTCTCTTGTTGATTTGGATGTATGCTTTTGGTGGTTGTCATGCTGAAAGATTACGTTCCTCTTCATGTTGAGCTTGCTAGCAGAAGCCTGAAGGCTTTGTGCCAATATTGACTGGTATTTGGAACTGTTTATAATTCCCTCTATCTAAACTAAGGCCCCAGATCCAGCTAAAGACAAACAGCCCCAAAGCATGATGCTGCCACCACCATGCTTCACTGTGGGTATGGTGTTCTTTTGGTGATGGGCAGTATTGTAAAGTATAGTGGCAGGACTAAAGCCTTTATTATGAAGAAAAACATCCAAGTCAGGCTACAATTCGCAAAAACACATCTAAAGTCTCCCAAAAGCATGTGGGAAAAGGTGTTATAGTCTGATGAAACCAAGGTTGAATTCCAAAAGATATGTTTGGCGCAAAAACAATACTGCACATCACCAAAGGAACACCATAAGTCAACCACCTTCAGGGTCACGGTGGGTCGTGCCATAGACCTTCATGATAATGGAGGGGCATCGGTCTCCCAGCCCACTCCGCCAGCGCCATCAATGACGAGAGCTGGAAATTAGGGCAGAGTACTGTTAAAAACGACGTGGTACGGGCAGACCACTAGGTGGGGTTAAAACTCATATATATATACATGTAGATGTTGATTTTTTTTAATTGTTTATTGAAATACATATTTATGTAACAAAAATGTCCTACTCATTGGTTAAATAATAGGTAGATGTCACCAACTGTAATACATTTTGAGGAGATAAGTGTAACATTTTAGTTTTGCTGTTATTTGTATTCAGTGGCAGTGGTCGCCAATATAAATGGTATAAAAGTGCATTTTTTTTATACTTTTTAGAATCATTGCATTGTCATGCCTAACCTTCACCGAGTTTCACAGATTTTTATTATAGAAACATGTTGAATATCATTAGTAGTTATCTGAATGGCTTCACTTGTCCCTAAAGTAGTTCCATAACGTAGTGTAAACAATGAAGGACGGAATATACAGATAAAGCTGAGTTCCGTGTTTACTATTTTAGTAAATTATATGCTTCATTTCCGAGGCTTTTTATAGAAAAATACCTGGGCAAACATGTGTGCTTCGTCCGGTAGCTGTAGAAACGTACAGAAAATGCTTTTTGGCAAATTTGACAAACGGAAGCTCCCATCATTTCTCAGCATTTAACTCTCGTGCTATATTGAGCTGTACAACACAAACAAGCTGTCCAGAAATAAAGTGCTGTTGAAATGGGACACATTACTGGCAGCTGAAAACACGCCAAGTTTGTGGTTTTTGCATTTTGTGGTTTTCAGGAAAGCTGTTCTAAATTTTTCTCATTCAGCAATATATAGTAGATTGTAGGTCACAAGACAAAGTCGTAATCTTTTCCATGCAGTTATGGGAACAAAGTTAGGAAATATATACCAATAAGTTACTGACAGGTAAGTCATTAATATTGGTTTTCACTTTATAGTGTAACTTCTTTACACATAAGAGAACTTAAGGTCACCATACATGTTTCAACGTCGCTGTCCATTTTGTTTATAGTTTGATCAAAAAACATGGGCGTTTCTAAACTATAAAATCAATCTGTAACCAATCAGGGGGGCCACTTTACTACACACTGGATGGTAGATAAAAAGGAAAGTAAACTGAGAAATCAAAAGGTGTGTGGTGAGCTTTAGGCAGTAACTGAGCAAGAAATTCTTGAAGCTGAAGAAGAAGCAGAAAAACAGGCAAAGTAAGTGACTTTTGCAAGGGCTAAATTGGGGTAACTAGTTTTGTGGGGTGTTACCTGTATGCAGTGCTTAGTACCAAATACCCAAGAAAGGGTAACTGGTGAACCTGCAACATGGTCATCCAAAGCTCACTGGTACATGGGTAACGAATGTAGCTTGTCTGGTACCATGGAAGAGCTACCTCTAGCTCTAACTGCTAATTTTTCCCTACAGAAAAGTTTTTAATACAGTGGAGGAAATAATTATTTGTCCAATGACAAAGAAATGAAAAGTCTCAGAATAGTATCATTTCAATGGAAGGTTTAGTGGCAGATAGCACATCAATGGAAGGTTATAGTGGCAGATAGCACATCAAAAGGAAAATCGAAAAAATAACTTTAAATAAAAGATAGC
>CM070033.1:148874194-148886975 GCA_036250615.1 Ptychadena robeensis
TGGACAAACTTACAAAATCAGTGAGGGGTCAAATAATTATTTCCTCCACTGTATGTTCAGCACATCATGGCTTTCTGCCAAGTCAGGTACATAGGAGCCCAAGTTAGAGGACTTTAATGGAGTCCATGTCTCAGGTGAGGGGGACCTGAGCTGTGCTAGACAGTTGTCACTTGTCTACCAAGTTTGATTGGCTCATATATTGGGTATGTTACATTTCAATCTAGAAATTCGGCTTCTCTCTTTTAAGCATGCTCTTGATGTGTATATACGGTATATCACAACTAAATTGTATTGGTATTTTAAGTGTTTATAGAGATATAACTGGTTTTCTGTTTTGCTTATGGACGGTGGGGGAAATGGTCATAATTCCTGTTTCTGGATATATGTCTCAGTTTCCTAAGTGACCAGATGAATACAAAGATGACAAAATTCTTTCAATAGGAAAACTTAGAAAACTGTCTTAAGCCCCCCATACACGTTCCGATTTTTCGTACGAATTTTGCCCGACCGATCGGGTCGGGAGATTAATCGATCGGGAGATTAATCGGATTCGGAATTATGTACCCGACCGATCCCGATTTCTCAAAATCGGCCGAAAAATCGATCGGGACCGCTTCGGACCTGTCCGTAAATTTTTGTTTGATTTGCTGTTAATAAATAGGGTCAGGCTGATGGATCGGTGATAATTCGAATTCCGATTTTTCGTGCCAGCCGACCGACCAACCATAACATTTAAGGTGAAAATCGGGTGACAGGATCGAACGAAAAATCGGTCGGGAGAATAATCGGAACGTGTATGCTTTAGTGAGTATTTACTTTTAGCATGTATCCTTGTGTCTTGGCTATTTAGTTTTAAAGTTGTTAGTAAGATGAGTGTATGTATGTATGTATGTATGTATGTATGTATGTATGACGCAGCATAAATCTGTGGTTTACCAATGATTGTTATTAAACTAAACAATTTAATAATACACAAATGCTTACCTTAATCTTGTTTGGTTTTTGCATATAGTCTTTGTCATAACAACTCATGTTAGGGGTCTCTTTATAGGCAAGCATTACATTGTAGGGGTCTATTTATAGACACTTACAGGATATTTAGAACAGCTGTTTACAACTTTAACTTGAGTATTGGTGATGCTTGGTCTTCAGCTTCTCTGCTCTAACCACATGAGAATAAGTGCTCCAGAAACTCTCTACTATCAGGAGTGGTGTGTACCTCTTACTGAAAATACCTCACCATGTTTTTATTTTGCCTACAGACCCTTTTTATTGTGTTTAATTTAACATCCAAATATATATTGTTTACATTTTTACTGGATTTCTCTATGCAATGCAAGCATATGAAAGCTACTATACTCTCCTTAAGAGCTCCTTTCTTTATACTAGTGGGCTGGCTTTTAAGTTTATGTCAATCCTGCAGATTGGCCTAGGTCAGTGATGGCGAACTTATGGCACAGGCGCTAGAGGTGGCACTCTGAGCACTCTCTGTGGGCACCCGACCTGGCAGCCATCATAGAGGCTGATGGAGGAGAGAACTGCAGCCCATCAATGCTGTTTATTTTCTTCCCCTCCCTTCTGATTGCACAATTGCCTCCACTAGCACTGCCAGCCAATCACAAGCCCAGTGAGGGACAAGCAGTAAGCAGAGAAAAAGGTGTGTGTGTGTGAGTGAGTAGAAGACAGAATGATTAGAGAAGGCAGAAGAATTCTCACAGGTTAGAAGTATTAGTTCTACATCAGCTAGAAAAGGCAGCAGGGCATGCTGGGTAGTGTAGTTCATTAGCAACTGGCAGAATGTAATCCTTGCAGTTTAAGTTTCTTTACACAGCAATTTGGGTCAGGACCAGCGACGGCGCTGTGGGCAGGCCATGGGGCGCCAGGTCCGTGTACCCGCTCGATGCAGCCCAACCTGTGAGATGTAGGAGTGCCCCCTCTATCGGCTGACCAGGCCTATCCGTGCCTCCTGACTCTAAACAGGATGCTTGTAATTTCACTGATCACCTATCAGAGGATTTGTGTGTGTGTAATTCAGGTTCAATTGCCAAGTCGTCACTTTGAGATAAATAAGTGGGTTTACAGTTTGGGCACTTGGTCTCTAAAAGTCACTGGCCTAGGTAAACACCTACATTTTGAGTCTCCAAGTTTGAAAGAACCAAAAATCATTGACAAGGAACTTAATTGATTTAAAAAACAATTTAGTCCATCGACTAAACGATGAAAATCGAACATAAAATGGATCGAGCAGTGATTGGACATATTCAGTAGATTGAACAAGTATCTCATTTTCTAGGTATCCAATCATACTATGGAGCTTTTTGGAAAGGAACCAATGATACTGTGTTCTTGTATGATCAAATAATCTTAGACTGATATTTTAGTCACACAAAGAAAATTGAATCTAAGATTGATCAAGCAATGTTGGTGTGTATATGACCAGATTAGGTTTGGGTAGCAAAGACTTGTTGCCGGATATTTTTAACACAGAAAATGTGTTGTTGTGTTGAAAATGTTCTGTCTGAGTTAATGCCCTTTCTAATACACACTGTGCATTTTCAGTTCAGGAATGTGGCTACAACCATGTATGACTGCAGAAGAAATCACATTATTGTTTCTTTAATGTTTGACTCCACAGAGAAGTGTTTTAGTATTGGAGAAAAGTGTGAATAAGTGTTAGAATATTTGCCCTATTGTAAAATGTTACATGTGACTGATATAACCATAGAACATGACCACCAGCATAATACAAGGGAAATGTAGGTGACTCTGATAAATGCTATGACATTATGTCAGCAAGCTACCACCATTGCCATTTAGTTGGTAGGAAGTGCAGGACACCTTGGCTTTAAAATCGGGTTGTCCAACTCCAGTAATGAGGGGCCTTATACAACCAGGGATTGGTATGAATAGAGTCATTATCCTGACCTGCTGTTTGTTGTGTGGGTCCTAGCCCTAAGGTAGAGGGGTTAAGCCCCCCATAGACAGGCCAATTCCCGGCCATAGTTGCAGCCGACCAACCGGCATGCTTGCTCCCACCGAGCACATAAAGGTTGGTCGGCCGCAACTATAAGGGAGCCCATCTTGAGTTTCTTAGAAAAAAAGCCGGCAGGTCGGATCGCACATGGATCTGTCCTGCTTTTTCTTTTTCTGCACGATCCTGCTGCAGTCTGTTAACTCAGAGGGGAAGTCTCCTTCCCCTGAGTTAATTGGCTACAGTCTGACAGGAATCGCGCGTGTTAGTGGAACGCACTGGATTCCTGTCCTCTCTGTAGCCGACTGCTCACAGCGTGGTGACGTCACAGCGCTGTGAGGAGTCTGCTAAAAGTCGGCCATAGATCGGGATGTCTATGGCCGGCTTTAGCCAATTCTAAAATTACACATGAAGTGTATAAACACAGATTAGAGCCAAAACAGTATACAAATGCAAGCATTCCCTTCACTAGTGTATGTAGTACATACACTCATGTGATATACATTTTTTTTTCTTCCTGTCAATTACTGAACAGCATGACGAACTCAGAACTGCTCTACACAGTCTATTTCTGTAGGAACAGCATAATCTATTTCTTTAAGCAATTTACATTCAGTCAATGGCCTATTCATATTAAATGACTAGCTTTTAAGTGATTCCATGGAAATACTAGCCTTCCAGTTGATTGTATGGAGAATTCTTCAGATCGTTAGGTGCTGTTCTGCATTTTTGCTATGCAATTATCCTAGGCAGAAACCAGTGCTGTAATTAGACAACTGTGTCCAATCATGCCTAATCTGGAATAATGACGTGTAAGGAACCATATATTTGCAGGGCTAAGTACTATAATAACACACAAATGTAAACAACTTGAATATTAAACATGGTCAATACTGGATGGGAAATGTAATCAACTTGTAAGTAAAGGCTACGTTGTATAAACTAGCAGTGAATACATGATTAAAGTTTATTTATGACCTGACTTAATGTACACATTTCATGTCTATATATAATGAGACCCTTGAAGCTTTCCCTTGGATTGGAATTCATAGGAGATTCTGTAATAAACAATGACAGTATACTTCATATTATTATTATTGTTTTAACTCCAAAGCCTCTTTCCATCACTTTGTCATTGTAAGCATGCTCAAAACAGGTTCTCTGATGGAGACATAGGTGTGCAGCTAATATAACAACTAGGGAAGTGTCATTTTTAGGGTTATGTACACTGGAATTCTATCAAATAAAGGCAGCTTGACTGTATCGTAAGTATACTCATGCCTCAACCCAAATAACAGGATTTACATTTGTATTTATTATTAGTTAATTAGTTGTTTCACCTACTTACCTTATTTATTCCCTGTGTTTTTGAGGTTCTCATGATGTTTGTCTTCTCCATGACCGTTGGAAAACAGTGTTGTTCATGAATTACTACTATTCCTACCCAGTAACCATACTAACTTTTAGATCACTCAGCATTAGGTCTTTGCTATCATATAGCTTCTTTCTTAACAGAATCATTTATTACAGCTGTCTTGGCAGGGAATCAGCAAAACTTTGTTACTTTCCATCGCAGCAAATTTTCAGAGGTTTGGTTTTCAACTCTATGTCAGCAAAAATATATACAGACGATTAACAAATCGTCAAGTGGAGGATGTGACTAATACCTTGTGCAGTTTTTACAGCAAAAAATGTGTGTTTGCAGCAAAGTTGTGAGTTAGCCTAGTAATGAGTATGATGTGCATTAGAGGCCTGGGTTACATCTGTTCAGGTTGTAAAGGTAGCCATACACAGGTCGATTTGTCAGCGATCAATTGCCGATCGATTGCCAATCCAATCTTTCCAGGCGATCAGAAATCGGCAATTGATCGGATTGGGAAAAAATGCAACACCACCTTGGAAATCTGATCTGTGGCTGATTTGGACATGAGCCGATCTCCAAAATGGCCGATTCCACTAAATCAATCGATCGGAAAGGCTGCTGCATAGGGCTATGGGTCTTGAATGTACTCCGATTGCCAAACGATCCGACTTTTGGTCGATTCCGATTTTTTTGGGTCGATCGGGCAGGGTGAGCAAAACACGATGGATTGCTGATCGAGCTCGTGAACACGCGCAGTAACCGTTTGGTCACAAATCGAGTGGAAAATCAACCTGTGTATGGCTACCTTAAGACATTCTTCTTTGTCATTGTTATATGCCTTAAAAGAGTTTACGGTTATATATATATTTACAGTAATCTATAAAATGTAAATGGCATTAGATTAGATCTGGGGTTTGCTGCCTGACAAAGGAGGTTTAAGATTTAAAGCACGTAAATGATGGCTCCTTTTTAATATATTCCATCCAAGCATGTACACAGCTAAAATTTGGAATTGTGAACAGTTTATATGCAGTCTGTGTAACTACTGTGTGTCACTGGAGGAATACACAAAACTATATCCTGGATTGTGACTTTAACCTCCCTAGCGCACCGCCTGTACCACACTGTTTTTAACAGTGTGGTACAGGCAATAGCAGTAGTGTACAAGGTACACTGCCTGCCATTTCCTCCCTCCCCTCTCCCCTCTCCACACAGCCAGTGTCATTCATGACACTGGCAGTGAGGTCTGGAGAGCAGAAGCCCCTCCATTAACATGGAGGTCTATGGCACTGCTCACCCTCGCCCCCTTCCGTGTCACCGTGACGATCAGTGAAGCCACAGAGCCCCGGAAATGCAGCATTGCCGTAGCTTTCCGGGGATATGCGGCTTTCATGGGACCCCAGCTCATTCAGAGTTTGTTCTTCACACAAACTCTGGACGAGATGGGCTCGTGATGAACACTAAGGAGGTTAAAGGTCCCCACACACGTTTCGAGTGTCGATTTTGCCGCCATCCGCAAGTGCGCACACACATCGGTCGGCTGCAAAATCGATTATGCCGCCACTCATTGCGTGTGTGGGGACCCTTACGCTGTCTTCTTATTTTGCTGCTTTTAGCTAGATGGCTTTTGAGATGAACTAATCTTTCTAGTCTAGATTGTTGTCATTTGTAAACAATAATGCACAAAGTTTGAGTGATACCTTTTATTGATAAAATCTATTAGGGTAGCAAGCGTTCTGAAGATCACACATTTATGCAATGAAATAAAAAGCCATCATTTAGAATACTTGTCAAAAACATATTGTTTAATGTTTCTTTCTTTCTGTTCCTACAGGGAAATTGTGTAAACCTGACTGAGGCTCTAACACTTTATGAAGAACAGCTGAGAATGCTGAATTGCCCTGTTGAATTCTCCAAGGAAATAGTGTGTGTTCCCTCCTACATGGAACTGTATCCTTTAACACTAAAATTTTGTAAGAGTGGACTTGATACTACTGCTACACAGAAATAAAATTGTTATGAAGTTGTTAAAATAAATTAGACTGTGCATGAACGTTATTATGATAAAGCAGAATCAATTTTAAAAAAAAATATAAATAGAGTAGAATTTTAAAGCCCCAACACTACTTACCCTGTGTAAAGCCCCCCATACACGTCCGACCGACCAACATGGTCGGGAGATTAATCGGATGCGGAATTATGTACCCGACGATCCCGATTTCTCAAAATTGGCCGAAAAATCGGTCGGGGCCGATTCGGACCTGTCCGTAAATTTTGGTAGATCTGCTGTTAATAAATAGTGTCGGGCCAATTGATCAGTGATCATTCGAATTCCGATTTTTTGTGCCAGCCGACCGACCATAACATTTTAGGTGAAAATCGGGTGACCCGACCGGACGAAAAATCGGTCGGGAGAAAAATCGGAACGTGTATGGGGGGCTTTAGATGGTGCTCAGATGGTGTTGAGGATGTCACTATGTTACAGTTATCAAAAATGGTGTATATTATTGGTAGGGCAGCTGGAACTGGCTAGTTGAGAGGGAGAGAGTTCCAGAGAGTAGGTGCATCCACTGAGAAGTCTGGAAATCACACATGTTATTATGTTATGAGTGGGGATGTCATAAGAAGATCAGTTGATGGGCTGGGTAAGGGTGTATTTATGCATAAGGTTAGAGATGTAGGTGGAACAGGAGGTGTGAAGTTATTGAAAAGTAAGAACTGCAACCTTGAATTTGATTCTCTGGGCCAATCTAAAGATTTCCAGTGATGAGTGTCAGATGTGGAGTGGTTAAGGTTCCCATACATGCAACGATGGACGCTCAATAGATGACCCTTTCAAGCGCAGCGTGGTGACGTCATTGCGTCGTCACCGCTCTGTGCTCTAAAGGGTCATCGATCTATCTGCGAATGAGCAGTCGTCAATTGGACGGGAATCAAGGCGCACCACTTGAGGTGCCCGATTCCCATTCAATCCTTTGGATGGGGAATGTGGATCGAGCAGGATTAATGAACATGTCAGATACCTGCTTGACCAACCTGTCTTCAAGGCATGGCGTGACGTCAGAGATTGAACCGCCCATCGATATAGAAGCCATCTATATGTGTATAGCCAGCTTTAAGCCTGCCATACACCCACAGACGGGTGCCAACAGACTAGCTCCGATGAGCTCTGGAATGCAGTATGATGACGTCATCACGCTGCATCCCCGGGCTGACTCCATCAGCGGGCACCCTTTGTGTGCCGGACATTACCTTCAATGAAGAAGCCGGTCTTCATTGAAGTTAATGGTATCAGTCGGCATTGGCCAGAGAACATCGGACATGTCCGTTCTCTGGCCGGCCGAGCTGTCTGTCGCCCCATGTGGGCACACGCCGATTGGCGGGCGATTTTGCCGCCGACAGCACGAGCGCGCACGCCTGTCGGTCAGCGGCAAATTTGCCCGCTAAACGGTGTGTGTATGCCAGGCTTTACAGGAGTAAATGAATCTAACAAAAGCAATCATGATAGACTAAAAACGTGATAGTCTAACTAGTGGAAGAATGGATAAGATAAAGGCAGTGAAAGCATGTACCAGGTGGTTCTGGTGATAGGAATAAGCATATGTTTCACAGATGGACGTGCCAAGATTGAGAAATGTTTTGTATGTGGGGAGAAAAGAAGAGTACAGAGCAAAAGGCAACAATAAAGACAGCATTGTGGAGATGGTAAGATGATGTTATTTATGGTCACTTACAGATTGCCGGAGAAGTGATTGTTTGTGTTGAAGCTTAGAGGGTGATAGGGGAAGATAATGAGTTCCGTTTTACTCTGGTTGTCTTTAAAGTATTTGTCAGCCATTCATAAAAACGTGACTTATGAGATTTTATTCAGGATAGAGGGAGTAAAGGATGGAGTGGCTATGTACATTTTGGTGTAAACCGAATATAAATGGTTTTGCAGGTCAAAGGATGTGATGAGTTTACCAAGGGAGGAGGTATAAATAGAGAGGAGGACCAAGCCTTAAAAGATGCCAACAGGGAGGTGAGATTTAGAGGAAGAGGGGGAAGTTGTCTTTGAAGGAATTTTAAAACAACAATGGCCATTCAAGTAGGAGGAGAACAAAGAATGGGCAGACTTGCATACCAATAGAATACGGTGATAAACACTGTCAAGGCAGAAGAGAGATCCAGGAGAAGAAGCTAGAAAAAGTTGCCTCAAACTTTGGCTCTGAGCAAGTTATTGGCCGCCTTAGTAAGGAATGTTTCCATGGACTGAGATAGCCTAGTCAGATTGAAAGGGGTCATTGATAAAGGCCCCCAAACACCTTACAATCTTACCATAGAATTTCTGTACAATCTGCTTTTGTTCGACCAAAACCATGTAATATGAGGATCATTCTAGACCTTCCAATCACTATGTATTCTATCAGGAAGGGCCCGGCACTACATAGTTGTTGGTAGATCTAATGGAATTTGTATGGAGTGACATAAGAGGGCTAAAGGGGTAATTTCTGTGAGAAGGGTAAATATGTAGCACTGTTCTCTGTTAATTTTATCTTTAAAGTATGTGGCCAGACTCTAGATAGAGAAGGTGACAGTGGGAGGAGAATGGCTGGGGTTGAGTAGAAAGTCAAAGCCTGAGAAAATGCAATGCAGGTTTTAGTGAGAGTCAAGAGATTAAAAGATTTATATTGATAAGTTGTGAGATCAGTTTATCACCAAAAGATTTAGCATTACAACGTTCACATCATAAGGGTATATGAAAATGGTGAATATTTAGTAAAGAGAGGAGAAAAGGGAAACAATAGGGAATGAGGTGGCCAGTAAAAGATAACCCCAGTAACAGCAATAGAGAGAATAAAAGCAAGAGGGGAGAAGAGGAAGACCGGAGAGGAGGGAAGAGGAAGACCGGAGAGGAGGGAAGAGGAAGACCGGAGAGGAGGGAAGAGGAAGACCGGAGAGGAGGCAAGAGGATGACTGGAGAGGAGGGAAGAGGAAGACCGGAGAGGAGGGAAGAGGAAGACCGGAGAGGAGGGAAGAGGAAGGCCGGAGAGGAGGCAAGAGGATGACTGGAGAGGAGGGAAGAGGAAGATCGGAGAGGAGGGAAGAGTTTAAGTTGTGCAGGGGAAGCAGTGAAGAATATCCCGAGACCAGATGATGATCTCACTTAGATTGCTATTTTGGGCTGGTTCATCCAGAAAATGATTTAGATTCATGATTGAATAATTATTTCCGTATTTTATTATTGTCTTGACTGTACAACCACTGTTAATGAAATCTGTTTTATTAGAGTAGCTAACTTAAGACTTATGGTGATATTGTAGAGCCTCGTTCTCTAGCTGTTCTAACATGTACTGGTGCATCTCTCATACTGCTAAATGTTATTGTAGATGTATGATGTTCTCTAAAAGAAGTTGTAATCCAGAGATACCTTCAGGATGCATCCTACATGTTTTTTCACAGAAAGTGGCACGTATAATTTATTCAAAATAGAATCGGTCCACACATCCTACAGTAAATAATGGGATGTGAAGTCTTATTTTAGAATGTTAAGAATCACTTTCATCTATATTTAGGAAAATTCCACACAAAACGTGTCATGTAATGAAACCTTCTTCACACGGATCGTGTTTATCTATTAGTATAAAATGTGGTGTCAGGTATTGGACGGTATAATAGATTTGAATCACCTCATAACCATCTTAGGTTATATGTATACTATTTAAGGATGCTTTAACATTTTACATTTACTTTTACATCATGCATTATAGACTAACCAATTCACATGTCCATTGTAAGTATAATATTGTAAATAAAATCTAATGCAGAGAGAAAAGGGTGTGCAGGCACTACCAAGGCAAAGGATATTGACTGGACTTTAGAAATAGAACTATATGTTATTGTTTAGTGTCATTTTATCTGAAATTATTATACAATGTGGTAACAAAAGTGTTGCTGAACAGGCAATGTTGAGTTACAGCAATAGTTTCAGCAGAGGAAGATGGTTTCTGGGATGGAGGTAGAAAACAAGGTTAAGTATACTATTTTAAAGGGAATATAGTTGGCAGGGGTCTTGGTAAAGTCTTGACAGTGCGGGGGACTGCTAAAGTTGGCAGTTTTGGCTGCTGGTATTAGAAATAGGCATTTCTTTTGTTTTAAAAAAAATTGGTGCAAAAAGTGGTAAAATTGTGGCAAATTAAAAACTGTTTGGTGTTTACCCTCGAGTTTGGCTCAGGGTACATTTGTTAAATTACCTTCTGTCTCCTCTGAGATGTGTTGGGGCTATATACAGTGAGAAACATAAGTATTTGCACACACTGTGATTTTGCAAGTTCTCCTACTTTGAAATCATGGAGGGGACTGAAATTCACATTGTAGGTGCACTCCCACTGTGAGAGCATTTTAAGAAATCACATTGTATGATTTTTAAATAAAGTGTTTGTATTGCACTGCTGCACGTAATTAACACCTGGCAATCAGCAACAATTCTTGCTCTCAGAGACCTGTTACTCTGCCTTTAAAAAGTCCACCTCTACGCCAGTGTAAAGCCCTGAAGATATTTTTAAGACTGTTAACCACCCATTTACCATACATGTAATATGTCCTGAGCTATAAATCAATATATAAAATCAGGTCCTATGACCGGTAGCACAATGCCACATCCCTGTAAACAAAGAATTGGAAAAACATTGTGAACGAAACCCAAAACCAGGTGACCACCCTCTGGGACTTTTAAGGCAACACAGTATGCTTTAGTAGACCGTGTTTCTTCTTTCATTTGTAACATCTCATCTAACAATAACTTTGTGCATTATATGTTGGCATTTTACATAGGATTTAACACGCTGGCGCACACACACCAGTGATCATTAACTGTGATGTTTATCACATTGCCAGGGACCTACATACTGCCGCAGTCCAACATCTGCTTAAGATGTTTCTGGCAGCGCATTGCTCTAGGATTATTTGGGAATACTTTATGTTCAATTAAATCAAAAGTCTACTCCTTATGGTACCTTAATTTTTCCAATATGTTTTTTTTTTACATAAACTTAGCACAATGAAATGTATTTGTAAAACTGCCCAAAACAAACAAAAATCTTAATAAAATATACAAAGTAAATGTACTTCTGATTACACCTATTTTTTGTTTTTTACTTATTGATATGAAACAACCAAAGCCCCAATCATATCAAATGATGATCCTAGCTGATCCCCTACCCAACCTACTCATTACAAGCTTAACTTCTCCGCATCTGCTTGGAAATATTTGCTTAATTTAAAAGCCTGTGGTCTCTAGAGATTATATATTGATATCCACTTGTATTATGAATGAGCCCAAAAACACAATGTATCCAGAAAATATTCACAGCACATCATTTTTTTCAGTTTCAGCCTTATTGCAAAGTATTGAATTCTACCCACAACACTCCATAATGACAAAAAAAACCCTGATCATCCTTCAGGTGTTTCTTCAGCCTAATTGGATTCCCCTGTGGTAAATTCATTTTATTGGACATGATTTGAAAAGGCACATACCTGTCTTTATAAGTTAGACATTCGAGTCAAATCAAGCATGAAGTCAAAGGAATTGTCTGTAGACCTCCGTAACAAAAGTCACACATTTGGGGAAGGTTACAGAAATATTTCTGTATGGTAGAGCGGCCAGATTGAAGCCACTCCTGATCCAAAGGCACATGGCAGCCTGCCTGGAGTTTTCCAAAAGGCACCTGAAGGACTCTCAGACTATGAGAAACAAAATTCTCTGGTCTGATAAGACAAAGATTGAACCCTTTAGTGGAATTCCAATGCCACCCATACAGTGAAGCATGGTGGTGGCAGAGACATCCTGGATGGAAACTTGCTCCAGAGCACTCAGACTGGGGCAATGGTTAAGCAGGACAACAACCATAAGCACACAGCCAAGATATCAAAGGAGTGTCTTCAGAACAACTCTGTGAATGCCCCTGAGTGGCCCAGACTTGAATCCAATTGAATATCTCTAAAATTATAAAATGGCTGTGCACCGATGCTTCCCATCCAACCTGCTGGAGAGGTGCTGCAGAGAAATGGGCGAAACTGGCCAAGGATAGGTGTGCCAAGTTTGTGGCATCATATTCAAAAAGACAGGAGGCTGTAATTGCTGCTAAAGATCGTCAAAGTAAACTTTTTCACATTGTCATTATGGAATGTTCTGTGTAGAAATATGGAAGGAAGAAAAATAATTGACTCCATTTTGGAATAAGGCTGTAACAAAATGTGGGAAAAGTGATACGCTGTGAAAAATTTCTAGATGTAATAGTAATACCTCTCAATGTTATGACAATAGTATTTATTATGTGAAAAATTACCGAAAACTGAACTCAATGTTCTCACTGAAGTATGCATTTTGTGATATACGTATACATGCACACATACAGGGAGTGCAGAATTATTAGGCAAGTGGTATTTTTGAGGAATAATTTTAT
>CM070033.1:148889391-148911700 GCA_036250615.1 Ptychadena robeensis
TTTTTTCACTGCATTCCTCCCTATTATTGGCACTAATGCCATTCATGAAAACATAGATTCCTGGTGGTAGGTCCGCTTTAAGTAAGGATGTATTGCTTGTTTGTTTTTCTTTTCATGTTATTTCCTCTGCTAAGTCCACTGGGTTTAATGTTTAGTTTTGAAGGACTTGCTCACCCAGTGTTAAAAATTGCAACATTAGTCTAAATCTGTCCTAGCATGAAAAGGAATGACCCTGACTAGACACCAATGAGAAGAACAAAATGACAGCTTAATAGATAATATTGAATGTCAGGGACATAGCCTGTTCATCTTGTCTATTTTCTAGTGATTGTAATAGACACAAGCCTTTCTTATCTTTACAAGACCCTTGTTCCTTCATTTATGTTTACACAGTTCCTATTGCATTATTTATAGCCTTCGTATCCTGAAATCACAAGGACATGCATTAAAAAATACTGGCCACAGTGTAAGGGGCAATTAGGTCGCAGTTTGCTTTGCATAGATTATTCTAATCTATGTGTATAATAATAAATTATGTGTATCCATATATGATTGTGTTTACTGTGAATTGAGGAGGGAAACAAATTAACTAAAAGTGATTATTAATGGTGGTACAGGTGGGTCTTAACAAATCAGTAGTAGTCTAGGGGACGTCATGGGTTGGGTAATCCAATGGACCCTTGAGATACAATCAAAATGTTTATTTCAATATACGACCAAAGTTTCGATTAACCACTTCTATTTAGAAGCCAGTGTACAGTATGGATTCCAGGTGCCCTCCTGTGTCAAAAAGTGTTGATGGAGCTTTAAAGCGGACCTACCACCAGAAATCTATGTTTTCATGAATGGCACTAGAAGTGTCAATAATAGGGAGGAATGCAGTGAAAGGAAAAAAAACTTATATAATAAGATAATCCCACAGCTCTTCTTACTTCCTGGTTCATTATAGGCAGAAATAGGCAGGACGTCACAGGAAGCTTAGATTTCTCAGTGATCTGCTTTGAAAATTCCCATAGAAGATCACTGAACGCCCCCCAGTGGCCACCCTCGATATTGCACCCACAGTTTCATGGGTTATGTTGTTAAAATGGACATTACAGGTACGTTTTTGAGGTTTTTTTTTACCGCATTGCTCCCTATTATTGGCACTTCTAGTGCCATTCATAAAAACATAGATTTCTGGTGGTAGGTTCACTTTAACACTCACAGCCAGTAAAAACGCTATTGCCTAGAGGTTGCACCGAAGGACCAGAGGTGTTCAGAAACTTGCCTCTGAGCCAGATATATGAGCATACTTGTTGGGTGTAAGCAAGGACGCAATAGGTGTTTTGGAATTTGCCTCTGTGCTGAGGACTTTCAGTGCATCATGGCCCCAAAAAAAGTAGGAAAGATGGAAAAAAAAAAAGAAAAGAGATAAGATGGCAGTTACAATAGAGGAGAAAAAATATGTCAACTTGAATGGTGAGTACAGTCTTAAATTGATGTTTCTGGTAGGCTAGGAACATGTTATAACCTTAATTGCTATAACAGTAGGAATATTATTGGTGTTTATTGTATGTTACACATATTTTACAACCTTTTGTATAATGAAAAGTTAAAAAGTGGTCATTTGGGAGTTCTGGAACAGATTATTGTCATTCCCATTTTTTCCTATGGGAAAATGGTTTTGACTTACAACCAACTTAACTTGCAATCATCCCTTCGGAATGAATTCAAGTCAAGGGTCCACTGTACCATCTAATAGGAAATTATCATTTGTAGCAGATACATAACTTTGTACTTTCCTAGTCAGAAGCACAACATGTAGAATGTAATTTAAAATACTAATACTGTAAGAAACTTAAAGAAATGATTCTGAACAGACATGGGAGTAGGAAGTACTTCATGTCCAGCAGGGAAAGAAATGATAATAGTGCTTGTTACAGACCTGTCCTTAATACTGTACCAAACTGATGGGTTTCTGTTGTGCTCAAAAAACAAAAACAGATAATGCAGTGGAAACCATAAAACAAAAGCTAAAGTTACATTTAAAGATTTGAACAAAACAATTTGTACCAAGGAATGTGTGTGTTGAGAAATAAGGAGTGTATGGTGAGCATAAGACTCCAAAAACGCTGCAAAATTAAGTGGCCGTGTCTTTGAACGCATCTTATTCATTTTCAATGGATGCAACCCGCAATTTTTGAGGTAATCTGCATAAAAAAAAACACCCTAGCCTAAAGATGGGAATAGACAGTAAGATTTACTGTCGATTCCCGATCTGATTTCGGCACAAGGAGTCGGCGTGATGACGTCATCACGCCAGCCCGCTAGTGCCGAGAATCGGACAGCACTCTTTATGTGCAGCTCATTACTTCGGCTGGGGGCAGCCGTCCTCAACCAAACTAATGGGATCGGGCAAAAATTTACTGTCCTGTCGGATAACTGTACGATCCGACAGGACGGCTGATTTTAGCCCAATCCTCGTTAGTTGCTGCATCCAAATTCCTGCACGACCCGATCCTTAAGGGATGCGGGAGCATGCACAGCATCGGATCGGGGATCGGATCATGCAGGAATCAGAACGTCTATGTCTAAATTAAGAGTTTAACTGTACATCAGGAAGTGTACACAATCGCAAGGTAGCAAATCTTTTCTCTTTAGGCCCCACTCTCTTTGGGACGGTGCCCTCTCACCCTTTCACCCCTGCCCTCCTCGCCCCACTCTATTCTTTTCTTAACCTTTCCTCTTCTAACTGGCTTTTTCTACTAATTGTTTTCTTTTCTTATAGCTTTTATTTTGTACATCATTCTTGCTACTCTTTGAAACAGATACGCCTAACATATGGAATCAGCACATCCAGTGGCTGCTTACCTTGATATTAATTTTTTTCCCCCTTTTTATGGGTTTACTGAATGTGCTTCAGACATGGGTCATGTGGGGTCCTAGGTTTAACAGTATTGTTGGTTAGGTGTTATGTCATTATTTTTGTTAATTAATTATTTTATAGTTTCTTTGTTAATCACGTTTTGCTACCGAGAATAGCATGAATGCAGCATTCGCTATTCAACAAACTGTAATTATGAGTTAATAATGACTATTATGACTTATGTGCTTATTTGTATATCACTTTGCGGATACCACAATATATCTGTATACCATTCTACGGATACCATAATAAATGGATTTATGTTTTATTAACCTTGTTTAACAATTTTCTGTCTGCCTGAAGGTCCCTTCTCTACTTCCATCCTGCTGATGGGTGTTGAGAATTTTTTGTGCAATACATGTCCTCTAGTTAATTGGGCAATAAATATGGGCAGGAAGCCCCAAAGAGACCCATGTTTGGTGGATTGTTTTTTTAAGAGCATCCTGTTTGCACCCCACAGTATACATCTGTATTTGGTATTAATATTATTATGTATAAAGATTGGTGGTATAAACATAAAACGTTTACACACATTATATTATTAGGAGTTTGAGAAGAAAAACACAAGATTGTTTTACCTTGGATTCTAAGCTAGTGTTATTCACAGTAAGTGCTGCTCAGTGATAGTAGTCCTGCAGAGGATTATGAAATAAACCAATGCACATGTTTATATTTAAATGAATATGTACATAGTCGCTCTGTATAATATGGTGTCTGAATAGTAGAAAATAAATTGTGTATATTGTGTTCTAAAGTTGTTCTAGGTAAGGCTATGATTCCACTCAGACGATCGGCCGCGGGGTGGATGCGATTGTAATCCATTTAGTTGATTGGGCTTTTCCCCACTTCAACTAAAGCCCATTGGCATGACTGGAAGTGATTTTTGATCACGTGGACGGGAACAAAAAACTGGTCCATTCATTCACTATGGGCGCAATCAAGGGGCCATAATGAATGGAAACATAGCCTAAGATCTGTGTTTTGTTTAGAAAATGTCATCCATGAGCATGAAAATGAGTTGCGTGCTTCCATAAAACTTCTCTTTTCCTTAACAAATGTTTTCCTCCAGATGGGTGTTTTACACAATATGGAAGAAGAGCCGTTCCTGAACATTCACATGATCAAATTCTTCCCCGCTGCATGGAGCGTATTAGGCTTGGCACCTGCTGCATGTGGGCATTGTGAAAACCTTAAATTATACCCTGTAGATAATCCTAAGAAAAAAAACTAGTAGCAGTGTATGTGCAGGTTTACAATATTATTTAAGTTTGGAAAGAGAAAAGAGTGAATTTAAGATTTTTTTTAACGGACTGCTATATGTTACTTTAATATTGTATTTTGTTGTGTTATTTTGTGTTTGTTTGAAAGTCAACATGGAGATTGGTGGCTTGCTGTAAGCTGCTCAATGCACTGAACCTTAAGAATGTGATTTTTTTTTTTTTTGAAAGATAAAATTTTAAGACACCTAGCGTTCACAGAGGGTCATCGACATTTATATTAAGTATAAGCATGCATAATGCTATTTACATTCTCATCACCGGTCTCACATAAACTGTTCAGATTTTTACATTTTTAGAAGGCTAGGGCTTCACTATGCGCTTGGATCCGCCGACCTCAGTGCAAGCCTTAGTTGTGTTCATTTTAATGCAGAGCAACGTAACGGAGGCTCGGACCAATGGATCAGGAGTTCTGGCGGACTTTGGAGACAGCCCTGTCACAGCCCCATTGCCATCAATGGGTGGCTTGTGCACTGCACTAAAATCCCTGTCTTCAACGCTGGGTTTTAACACATAGTGGAGCCCTAGCCTTAGTGCTACTTCGCATAGGTAGTTTTTCATTGCATAATTGCAAATGCATCTGAAGTGATGTCTTCCTGCTGGGTTTTTACTTTTATAGCTTGATAAAGCAGTGTATTTATCTAGCAAACATTTGTTTTATCACTACAGTAGTTTGTCAGCTCCTTCCTTATTCTGAAGATCAAAGAACGTTCCCCAACTAAACGGTTTTGCATAGATCAAGGAAATAAAAGTTTCTAGAAGTTACACGTTCTGCTTTTATCAAGATTTGCTGACTCGTGGATATATTCTTTCTGTTCTGTGGAGAATCATCTGGCACAATTTCTGAACTGCAGACAGGTAGCGGAGTGAATGAACGCCAGAACATCACAGCGCTAACATTTACTAGATATATTTCTTGTCCTTTGAACTCCTGTGTTTTTACCTGGAACATTTTGTCAGATAGTGTTTGTTTGTTTGTGTTGTCCCAGCGGTTTCTTCTTATATACAATATATCGTTAAACCTGTAAACATCACTACAACCTCCCTCAAGCTCACCACACACCTAAATGTTTCTGTACAAGTTCCTTTAGATCAATAAAGATTGGAAAGGATAGTTTAGAAAGGTCCTCATATTACTTAAGCAGGGAACACATGTATAGATTTTTGTCAGATCGATGGCAGCTTGGAGCGCCGTGCATGCTCACAGCCATCTATCTGGCCCATATCAAATGTGGCCATCCCTGTTTTTGGATATCAGACATGACCGTTAACTACGGTTGATGTCCAATGCTTTGCATGGAGACCGCAGGGTCTCCATGAAATGCATCGGCTAAGCTGGAGATGCAGCAGTGCGGCTCGAACGGCTCCTATATCGAACCATGTGTTTCCTGCTTTAGATTTGGTAAAATTAGAGTACAGTCAGTTTGTAACGTGTGGTAATCTCAAGGTCGCCCAGACGCTCATGTATTTAGGCAACACCACATTCCTATCTCTAGGCCCACTCTTTCAGTGGTCTATAATATAGGGCTTTACCAAAAATAAGTAATAGAATAGACACCTCTATCTTGACAACAACTGTAGGTTCATAAAAAAAAAAAATCATCCTGAACTTGTGTATGTTAAACCCCTCACACCTGTTTCTTACTTGATCCAGGGCCACTTCTCTGGCAGAAAATCCCATCAGCCCTGATAATAGACTTGTATGCTGTGCAATGCAATGCTAGGGATTTAACTTCATACAAATGCTTTCCCAGGCTTTTAAAAAGTATTCTCAAATGACCTAGAGTTTACCCGGAAACGATAGGCATATTTCACAATAGTGCATTATTATCTTTCCTGTATTGCATTGGTACTATATTGGAATGAATAGCTCTGTCCGTCTTTGTTTCCCTTTTCAATATTATCAAATCTTGGAAAACTCATGTTCCAATGATAACCTTTAAATGAACTTAAGCTAGTCATACACGGTTCGATTTTAGCACGATCGATCTTCAATTAGATTTTAGATCTTAATCTTTTCATCAGACACTGATCACAATCAAATCCAAAGTAGTACCACATGGAAGGTTCGACCTTAATACGACCAAAATCGATGATTTTAGTTTCGATCAAAAAACACAGGAAAGAGACATATATAAACGTGTTCATGTGTGAAGTATACGATTTCATTCTGATCGATGTAAACCTTGATCGTTTTAGGTTGATCGAATGCTAAAATCGAAGCGTGTATGCCTAGCTTTAGTTTCAAAGGAGATCAAAAAGCTCTCTATGTAAATTCAAGGTTTGCATATATTTTTACACTTGAAGCACATATATTTGAGTACTTTCCACTTACCCCCAATATAGAAAATTTTTAAATTGGTGAGCAAAAGTGGTTGGTGATTTGATTTGGAATATCATTATGGTCTTGGATAAATATTTGTGGTTGTTAAGAGGCAGGTAAGTTAAAACAATATGAAATATGTTTTACTCCAAATAATAGTGTCTTTGTAGTAAAGTTTTTTCCCCAATTATTTTCTACTCTTTTATATACTAAAGTATATGATCAACCTTTTTGTATATTACACCTGCAACAGTAGTTGTGTTGTGAGTGTTGTACTGTGTTGGCCATCAATGAATACAGAAAGATTGGAGTTGAAGTGATCCCTTTTATTGGCTAACTGCAGTCATTAGAGAAGCAAGCTTTCAGGATGTTTCAGATCAGACCGTCAGGCATAATACAATTTAGGTTTCTGAGACTCACATTTATATACAAAGTTACAAGGACATAAATATTTAACAAAATAAAAGAGTTTTTTTCTTGATAGAGGTGAAAGTGAAGGGTTAGTCCTTGGAGATACCGATCAGTTATTTGGGCTAATAGAGATAGGAAGTTCAGGCGTGATATCAACCATTAGCAATTATAACTGAAGACACTGGTTTAGAGAACATAAGGTCCCCACATACGTAATCAGTGGGGACCGACAGATAAGCTGTGCAACGTGATGACGCCATCGCGCTGCTCTCAGAGTATCAGTGGGCACCCTTGTGTGCGGGCCGTTAGTTTGGACGGGGACGCCGGTCCCCATTCAATCTAATAACATCGGACAGAGATTTACAGACATGTCCCTTCTCTGGCCAATCAAGCTTTGGGGTGACAGGGATCTGCCGCCCCATGTGGGCACCCGCCATCCAGCAAAGCGGCAAAATCAGCTGTGGCTCGTTACGTCTGTGGGGACCCTTACTTACAAGTACATTGAATATTGGAAGCCCAATTATATTGGCTTATTTTAGAGTCAAATTAACTCGCTACAAAAGAGAAAATCTGGAATAATTGGTTTTAGACCCTTTTGCATTGACCCTTCGATTGCGTAATGGACACTTTGTGTCAGATTTTTCCGATTTTGCTTTATCACGACGGTCCATCTGTGGCAAATCTAATGCTTAAAAGCAAAATTCTGCCATGAATCGATCTTAGAATTTACGTACATGTCAGTAAATTTTAGAACGATACAATTAGTTCCAAATTAAGTGCCGACACACAAAGGGTGCCCAGACGATTCTCTGCAGGAGCGCAGTCATCACGCAAGTTGATCTGCAGCAGAATCAAGAAGAAAATGAAACGTCTATGGCCAGCTTTAGCAATGTCCTTCCTTGAATTGGCTCACTTTCTGTGAACCATTGGTTACCCTGAATACTCATATGTTCTGTTATGGAGCATTTTATGAAAAACAATCATAAAACATTTGATGGACATTTGCCTGCAGTAATGCATTCCCCTCATTTGTGGAATATTCTGAAAAGTAATAAGATGACTACATTCTGCTGTAATATTTGAAGAATAAATGGTCTGCTGTGCGCCTTTTGGCTGCTTGAAGGATTTATTTTAAAAAATGAGGTCAATAGCACAAACATGCTATTTCAGAACGGCATGTTGCTTTATTTAGTTTGACTTGCACTAAACTGATCAAAGTTTATATTTGGTTAGTTGCTATTGTTAGCAACACATTTTTGATATGGTCTTCATATTGTTGACTCATAAATATGCAGTAAAATTAATGATTATGTCATAGTTCTAATATAAAACTTCTAAACTGTAAAGGGTAGCGCAGGTAATATTTTTTCTTTAATACTTTTAGTTTGGTTGTACATATAATGTGTATATATTTTAGTGATATAGTAACATGCCAGCATTGACTTGACAAAATCGAGAGCCAAGTAATGATGGATAACAAGGCCTACACGTCCTGCTGTAGAGACTTTGCTTGTCAATTGAAATGTGGACCAGTACTGGGTATTTTTTGGACACGTTTTACAAAATGCTACATGTCCTGATATAATCCTGAAGATGGTGATGATATTTTTGGCTTTCATAGTTTAAAGCCTTTCGAAAAGTATAAGATACACTGTTATGAGAATTTGACCCGTTCTTTTTTTATTTTATAGACATTATATATGGAAAACACACACTGAAAACCCCAGTTATAGTATTTTAAAATGTGCATACCCAGTTGTTGGATCTTTCCAAATAAATTATATTGAAATCAGCATTTTAAATTGAATAAACAAATCTTTGGAGGGTTTAGGCCCTTTTCATGTGAAGATGTTTATTGAAGGATTCTTAGAATATTGAACAGCTTGAAGTGAGATTCTGATGATTTTTAACGGACTTTGTGTCATATGTTTTATGAAATAAGTAGGATCATCAGACACCCATATAGATGTTCTTTGGGATACTCACAGGGTATTCCATAGTGATAACTGTATATGCAATTGTATGTACTTTACATTCAATTTAATCCAGTGCTGGTCCTTTGTCTAGACTGATAATAAAGGTCCACACACACGTAATGAGCGGGAACCGACAGATGAGCTGTGGAGAGCAACGTAATGACGTCATCACGCTGCTCTTCATCACTCAGAGTATCACCCTTTGTAATGCCATCAGGAAGAGATTTACATACATGTCTGTTCTCTGGCCAACCGAACTTTGGGGCAACAGGGATCTGTCGCCCCATGTGGGCACCTGGCGATCCACGGACGATTTTGCAGACGGACGCACGCACATTGGTCGGTGGCAAAATCGGCCGCGGCTCGTTACGTGTGTGGGGACCCTAAAGCATGCCCCATTTTCAATAAACAAAAAGCCTGTCTGTGTATGAGGATCATTAAAAAAATGTTTCTGGAGATATACCTGTAGTCCCTAGTTGGGTAAGAGAATATTTTGTCTGCCGTAGCCTCTGGATGTGAATTGCTGGATTGTATGCTGGAATTATGATTAAAACCAAGCATATTGGTAAATAGCAAATATGCATAAACGGTTCTATAGAGGATAATACAATATATGAAATGGAATTTCCTACATTTATAGACCACCTAACTGGAAAGGTCTGCATCAAAATATTTTGAAAAAGCATAAAATAGTAAATTGTTGAACCTTCCAAGTGAATGAACATTGCAGGCCTTACCCCAAAAACATGCCTTACATTCCATTTGCTTGCATCATCTTGGTGATGTAGAACTTCCAGAAGATGTTATTTTCTTTTCTAATCTGTTACCGGATGATACCAGTCAATCTGTTGTCCTTCCCTTGTTATCTTTTTGCACTTAATGTTGATTTTACAATCAATAAATGGTAAAGTATCCTGCTGAATTTCTGTTGAAATCAATGAATTTACTGGTCAAATAATAAAACGACTGTCCTACTACATTGCAATGTGTGAGCTTCAATTAATAACAGCATGCTGGAAAGTTTTGTTTTATTTGTTGATAATTCTCAAACACAAATGTAGCTTAAAGTATTGCTACAGATAGTAGTGACAGCTACCGTATTTTTCGGACTATAAGACGCACCGGACCATAAGACGCACACAGTTTTTAGGGCAGGAAAACCAGAAAAAAAAAGATTTATTACGTTTTCAAATCAATTGGGTTAATGCAATGAATTCAATGAAGGCAATATTCAATTCAGCCAGCAGGGGTCACTAGCAGCAGTACACTCTCAAGCTCAGTGTATTCACACTGATCACTGATCGGGAGGAGGAGGAGGGAGGGGGCAGAAATCTGCAGTCTTCTCCCTCTCTGCTCTAAACAGCTGGGAAGATCAGCTGTGATTGTGTCCGTGGGAACTGCCGAGTTATTGCGGTTCCCACTGACACTGAGAGAGGGAAAGATGGCAGTCCATCTCTCACTCTCTCTCCATTGCCTATGCCAGCAAAGGTTTGCTGACAGGCAATTTTACAGTACAGCTGAGAGAGCCAACACCAGCCGGGATCTCTCTACTGTCAGTTCCTCCAGCTCCCCCGGCTAATCTCCGTGCCAGAGAGCTGGCAGGAAGCCAAGATGCGACCACCAGTGGCCGAGTGGCTGCGGGGGTCGCACATTCGGACCATAAGACGCAGGCACTTTTTGCCCCCAATTTTGGGGGTGAAAAAGTGTGTCTTATGGTCCGAAAAATACGGTATTTTGCTGGTAAATCAATGCTTATGTTTTGAATCTTGTAGGTATTTTGTCAGAAGACCTAGTTGCTTCTTTCCTTAAGCTCCTGGGTGAGTTAGTTCAGGGTGAGTTTGGTTACTAACAATACTCAAATGTGCTTTCCTCCCCACTGATCTTTACGGGTCTGCCCCTGCGGTGTCATCTCCATTTAATAGAGGCTTTGTCTGTATTTTTTTTAGCACATCCGCTGCTTCATCGATGATCAGGGATGTTAAGGAGGAAAGGCAGAGTAAAGAAGCGTGCCACTGGTAAAAAAAAAATATCCCAATGGGGTTTAGTTACACTTGCCATAACTGGATAATATGCTTGTTTCTTAAGCTAGGCATACTTGGTTTGATTTTAGTACGATCGATTCCCGATCCGATTTTTGATCTTGATATTTCATCGAACACCGATCGTAAGTGATTCCAAAGTAGATCCACATGGAAGGTTAGATCGTAATTCGACCAAAATCGCAGATTTTAGCTTCAATCACAAAATACAAGAAAGAGTCATACATAAATGTGTTTATCGAATACAATCGACCCGACCAACAAACAAAATGCTATGATTTTAGTTTGATCATTGTACAATCGACGAGAATTTTCCAACATATCTGATCATTTTACGATTGATGTTTTGATTGGTATCGAACAATTTTCACCGATTGAACCATGTGTACAGTATACGATTTAAATCTGATCGATCTAAACTTTAATCCTTTTAGGTCGATCGAACACTAAAATCTAACCGTGTATGCCTAGCTTTTATATCTCCTCTTCCAATGACATAAGGTCTCTTCAGACACCCGTCTTTTGACACAAGCTCCAATCACATAAGACTCACATTTGTTTCTAAGCCCAGGCTCTCCACTGAAGACATGTTTCAACTGAATCACTTGGCACAACAGATGCTAAGAGGGTAAAGTCTACTGCATGTGTGCGCAGGTACAATTTAAAAAATGGTTGGCAGAATTCAGAACAGTTGGGCTTGACCAATAATTTAGTGTAAACAAGAACTATTTTGATATTTTCAGCTTTTGTAAATCTTTTGTCAGGCTGCAAACTTTTAGAACTCTTCCGTTCCACTGTCAATGTTAAACTGCCAGTGGATCGGCTACTAGAACCATTTGAACAGGACCACATCCTTATCACCAGTTACCGCTATAAACCTAAATGAGTGAACAAAGCTAACCAGTACACGATGAACGTCAACAGTTACTTTTCTAAGATGTTAGTAAATGCAGTAGATACTTCTTAGTGCTAAAATACCGGCTGCCAATACAGAAGAAAATGTGCTTATCTTGCATCATAATAGATACAGATCTTTTTTTGAAATGTGTGGTTTGTTTTGTCACAATTTTCTTCTAAAGCTATATTTTTTCTGATATATTATTACGATTTTAAAGTGTTTCTGCTGATTCATGTTAAAGAGATGGGAAGTGTTATCATAACTGATCTTTGTGTGAATGGTACATCCCTTTAAATTTGGAAACTCCACAGATTCTCTTGTGCAGATAAAGTTATAGAAGAGACTAGAGGAAACAACATTCATAATACTGTAGACTTGTTTTTAGGTAAACCTAGGCACACAGAGATTTTTATTCTAACAAATATTTAGACCAGTCCCCCCCGTTCAGCTTTTGGGCAAGTTATGCAGGGCTCAGGAGGTTGCCATATGCACAAAGAGAAATACTGATATGCTTTCTTTGATTGTTTGCACTACAAGCCAGCTTCCATCTGGAAATGTGATGCATTTGGAAAACTTGATTATTATTGATTTGAATCTTTGCAAGAAGATTGCTTGCCTTGCATCTGCTGCACCATGTAAGTACCTACATTTAAATAAAGGTACACTGTTATTACTTGGATCAGTGTCAGTCTGTTTCTTTCTGTATGTGTCTCTAGTCCTATCTATCTGTCTGTCTGTCTGTCTATCTTTATCATATTATTATTATCATTATGTAAGACTTTAGAACCTAGGTGCCAAACCTGCGGCCCGGGGGCCACATGCGGCCCTTTGGGCATTGTTTGGAGGCCTCTCTTGGTCCTCCACATGCAGCCCCCAAAGAAACCTAACTGATAATGCATAGGGCATAGCAACTGACCCAGCTTTCCTAATCAACTTTGGCGGTCCTACATCAGTAAAATTGTCAATGTTGATTGGGGAAACCAGGTCAGGAGGGTGGAGGGTCTGGATCAATTTTATGGTGATGCTTAGGGCCGCACTTGTGGCCCTCCATATCAACTCAGTTGCCCACCACTGCTTTAGAAGCTACAAATATAAGCACTTAATTTCTGAAAGAAATAACATAACAAAACACTTTTATTGGTAATAGAGAGAAAATAAGGGCTTGTCCCCACAGGCGAAGTTGGCCGTGCGGTGGCGCAGTTCTGCGGGCAGCCCCTTCAATTTTAATCAGTATTGGGAGCTCTCTGTTCCAGGCTAACCCCTTGGCGATCATCTTTTCCATTTTCCACCCCCTTGATGTCAAGAGGTGGGGGAGCGAGCCATTGACCTGCATGAAAACACAGGCATAGGTGCTCTGGGTCTTCACATCCCTGGCTTCATCAATAACATGGGGGTGTGAGGACCCAGAGCACCTATGCATGCAGGTCCATGGCGCGCTACCATCTCTTTGGTGTCATCGATGACATAGAAGAGGTGGAACCTGAAATATAGGCTCGCTGAGGACAGGTTAGCCATCCTAAGTGTAGCATAGGGTGAGTTATATTTGTAAACAAACTTAGACTGAGCTATGCTTGGGGTGACCACCAGGGAGGTTAAAGTACATAACTATTATAAAGATAGAATAGCTGTGAAATCTGTGTTTTTTTTCATGGACATCATCTATCACTGTGTGTAAAAACACTTTTAAAATAAAACCCTCATCCACTCAGATCTGACCAGATTACAAAATGAAATTTCCTGAAAATGTATCGTTAGCAGTCTAGGAGGATGTAGGATCACATAATGGCTCTGAAGACAAATCCTCTGAACTTGAGCAACAAGCTCAAATGGGATGAAGAACTTAGGAAACCGTGAACTGCTGCGCATTATTGACACAACTAATCTTTTAGCAGCTTTAAACTGCGTAGACCAAATGCCACATCACACTATTCCACACCACTGTATATGACTCGGACACGCTTCACAAATAGAAAATCCCCATCTTATTGCTGTTTAGAAATAGTTGGGTTTCGGTTGGGTTTTCTGTTTCTCAGTTTGGCTTTCTGATGCATTCAAAAATAATTTATATTAAATGTACTTATTAATCCATGACCCTGGTATACAAACATTTTCAGAAAATTAAACAAGATATGTCTATGTATACAAAATACATTTTTATGATATATATTTAATGTTAAAGTGCACCTAAACCCACCTGACAAACTTTTCCCCCCAGCTAGCTAACCCCACATTATTGGAGCAATATGTAAATGTTACCTGTGTGGAGATATTTGTATAGTTCTCCCCTCCCCCTCTGTGGATCATCTCCTCATCGCCGCGGCAGGCTTCCAACATCTTCAGCAGCTATTCCCGTCTTTTTTCTTCCTGCTTTAACTTTGTGTCCATTGACACACATTGTATATGGCGGCCCCCGGTGGCCGCTGGCATTATTGCAGCCTTAACTCAGCTTAACTGCAGCTACACTGAATCTAAAATGGCGGCTCCCACAGACATCAGCAGGATAGCTAAATATATATTTTTGGGTTTTTGAGCAACTTTAAACTATTGGTATAGTTAAGTGGTAAGTAAAAATGCAATAAAATTTTTTGGGTGTTTTTTTTATTTAATGCTTTAATATGATCTATGATTCCCATTAATGCAGACGGTTAGAACTGCTCTAGCAGAAGTCTGCCATCATGTGTCAATCCCATCTGTCTACATACCTTTCTTCCATCACCTTTCTATCTTGATGGAACCTCTCCTCTTGTTCCTCACTGATATCAATGACGTTTTCGTAAATGGCTATGGAGATACATGAAATACACCCAAATATATTGAAAATTCCTTGGCAAGTGAAAAAAATTTTTGAGCTGTGTTATCAAAGGGTATTGATGTGGCTTGATGTCATCACATGGATTGCCGATTGGGAAAAGTTTTTTCTGCTATGAGTTTCCACTGATGTTAGGAAGACACATCCGGAATCTTGTCTATAATCATCTCTGTTATTTCCTACTTTCTCTAAATGGCCATATCTCCATCTGGGACCCCTTAAGACGGTGGTTTCCAACTTCTTTTCCTTAAAGCAGCCCTTATTAGTGTCCAAGACAAGCCAGGCCCTGAACCTCTTACCAGTATATACGCAAGTAAAGAAATGTTCCCGGACGTTACGTTACAACGCTCCCTCCCTGAGGTAACTTTCTCTCCCTCCTAATTTGCATGCACGCAACCATTCTTTATATATTCAGTAATTTGGGGAATGATGCCATGTTCAGTGGGGGAATGATGCCATGTAATTGACTTGCAGTCAGATAGTGAAAAATAAAGAAAATGTCACCATCTCTAGTAATAATTAGTAAACCATCCACAAGATGGTGCTGGCCCTTTTTACATTTTACCAGCCCGAGTCACAAGTTTTTTCTGCCCAAATTGGACTCGGGTTATAGAGAGGGGGGAGCTTTTAGCTGGGCTTGTAGCCACTCTGTCAGAGGCTGAAGAGCACAGGGTGTCCCAATCAAGGTGATTTAAATGGATCCACAGATCATATAGTAGAGCTAGGGACTGCACCACCCAAAACCAACCATTAACAGCAATACAACCCAAACCTCTCCACTGGACAGGGAAGCGTGTGACTAGAACCTGCAGGCATATGAAGGCTATTCCTGGCAGCTGTCCTAGTAGTGCAGTGGGTTGCACTGACATTGGTTTTAATGGTAACACTACACATCACATGTGTTTTATTGAGAGAACATCATTTATTTGGCATACTTTTACAGCCAAAAATATGAATTTATTTGCCCATTTATTTTTGAAGCACATCTTAAGCTTCATCAGGTTGGATGGGAAGTGTCTCTCCAGAGATGTTCAATCAGATTTAAGTCTGGGCTCTGGCTGGGCCACTCAAGGACAATAAAGCTAGCCATACACTCTGCGATAAAAATTACGATCTATTAAAACCGACCAATGAAAGCAGTTTATCGGCATGAAATCTGCGCATGTCCACATGGTACGACAGATAAAATATGATTCTAATTGCCGTTTTTTTCGATCGTAAAGTCATCGGACAAGTTGAAAATGTTTTATTGGTCTGGGAACATCGGGCAAGTTCATAGTGTTTTTACTGATCAATTAGTGCCGATGCTGCTTATTAGCATATTAAGGTTTTGATGTAGATGAAGATATATTAAAATTGTATTTGAATGTATTAGTATATGTAGTATGGTAGTACACAGCATGTATACATAAATATCATCTACATAGTATATACTACACATATATCTGTTGTCTGTAAACATATCAATATATATCTCTATATATTGTTTATCTGTAATATGTATCTATCTAATATCTATGTATATACAATTACAATTATATATTTATTATTTTAAATCACATTGTCCGATATAAACGGCGATTATTTTCGATTACATTTTCGATAAAACCAGAAAAATCGATCCAAAATCTGATTTTTCATGTGGTAGTATTTTACCGGTTTTAATAGATTGTAATTTTTATCGCAGAGTGTATGGCTAGCTTAACTAAAGCCATTCCTTTCATATCTTGGCTGTGTGCTTAAGGTTGTTGTCCTGCAGAAAGATGAACTGTCGACCCAGTCTGAGTTTAAGAACGCTCTGTAGGAGGTTTTGATCCAGGATGTCCCTGTACATTGCTGCAGTCGTCTCTCCCTTTTTTTGTAAATCATCTTTATTGAGACCAATAGGTGTACAACAAGATACTAAGACAGTAAAGGGCATGAAACGGTCTCACATTTTCTGAGATATACAAAATGAAAGAAAAACAAATCATAACAGTGAAAGCCAAGAGAAAAGAAAACAACAGAGATATCATGGTCATACAACAAAATGGCCAAACTACATCTACTCTATATATCATTGGCCTTTGACCCCGTCCCGGCTATCCACCCCACCAGCCAACCAGCCCAAGAATTCCCGCACAGCTAGTCCCATTGACCATAGGTTTTTAGGCTCCGTGACCCTTAGTGAAAGTATATTATTATTATCATTTATTTATAGAGCGCCAACATATTACGCAGCACTGTACAATACATTAGAGTGGAGATACAACACACAATAACACACAGGTACAGGTATGACATAGGAGGAATAGAGGACCGTGCCCAGTTGGGCTTACAGTCTAATAGGTTGAGGAACAGAGTATACAATAGGTGGGGGGATGGGACTGGTATGGTGGTGATGTTAGGAAAGAGAAGATGGATAGGCCAGACTGAAGAGGTGGGTTTTTAGGGCTTTTTTAAAAGTGCCAAAAGTAGGAGCAAGACTAATGGGAAGAGGGAGAGAGTTCCAGAGAGTAGGAGCAGCCCTAGAGTAGTCCTGAAGCCTTGCGTGTGATGAGGTTATGAGTGGGGATGTCATTAATAGGTCACTGGAGGAGCGGAGAGGGCGGTTAGGGGTGTATTTGTGTACCAGGTTGGAGATGTAAGGAGGACAGGAGGTGTGGAGTGATACCCTAGCTACTGTGCCAATATCTCCCTTTTATCCTGTTTCCCAGTTCCTGTGGGGAAAAAAAGCCCCACAGCATGATGCTTCCCCACCATGCTTCACTGTAGGGAAAATATTGGCCTACTGATGAGCAGTGATTGTTCTAATAACTTGTTTAGGGGCTTTGCAATTCACTTACAAAATCAACTAGTTACAAAAAGACGACTATCTGACTATACAGCCTAGGATTGTTTTTTTCCTCTGTCCAGATGTCCACATAGGGATCAATGTTTCTCCTTGTTGGACTTGGATTAGTTCCTTTTTTACTGAATCAATTGGGCCAAAGTGACCAAAATACAGCATAAAATCGAAAGAGCCATCATCTTTTAGATTCAGTGGATTATGTCTGAGTTTTCTTTTTGAAATTTGAGTTGAATTGTATCCGGATTTTTGCACATGCACACACCATTATTTTTATAACGGGAAAAATCTGATTTAAGACGATCAAACTGAAAATCCATTTAATAAAAGTGAACACATCTATGCTTTAGATAAGAGCTTGGGAAGGTAAATAACATCTTCATAAAACACAGTAAGGTTATGTTTTCACTGGGTGGCATGTATGTGTCGGCGTGGCGCATCCTTATCGGCAAACCAGTGTTTTGCCAGCATTTCAGTTATTCATTTGACTAGGAAAAACCATGATATTCAATGGACGCATTGCTTGTCATTGACAGGGACCCCCGGTGGCGCTGAAATGACAACGCAGGAGTCACCGCTGGAACAAATGTGAGGGACATGTTGTGTCTGCATCTTTTTCCCTGCGATTGGCATGAATTGAACACAAGGAATAGGAAGTCGTGGAAACAAGCCCTTAGTATGCGAAATACACCGCTGTAAATTTCTGAATCACCAGGTAGTTATTCTTTTTTATGAACAGGTAAAAGGTGCTTCCAACGGGTGGTATATCTAACTGCCCAAATGGGGACACACAACAGAAGTCTGTTGACAGGGCTTTCACACGTCATGCACACAGCTGGATGTACAGTAGGCTTATAGGTCTATAGGTCTCTCTTCAGTAAAAGTAGTTTGGGAGTTGGGACAAACATATGTGTATTTGTGCTGTTAAAAAGCATTCCAGGAAACATTTTGTATACTTTTAGAAGCATCACAGACCTGATCAGAAAGCTGTGATATACATTTTGTTTCACATTTTATACGTTGGATATGAGTAGGAGTGCACCCTTTAGCGGAAACCATCCTTTCTCATAGACAGATAAAGTGCACCTCATGTAAACAATGTGAAACATAAGATTCTTGCATTCTGTAACAATATATACATCATGACAAATGGTAAATGCCCTGAAAGGAAAAAAACCCCCACAAAACCGAGATAGAGGTTATATATATTTTATATAATTATAAGGACAACCATCTTTCTCTCCCTTATACAAAATAAAGGCTAAAACTAGGGTTTAAACTTGTTATTTTTTGTATTAAAAATGTTGTACTAACTGCTGTATAACTGCTGTTTCAGGTTGTTGTAAGTATGTTATCCTTTCCACTTGAAGGGTTAATGGTCATTTAGGTCTAAGGGGCCCAGAAAAGATGATATAATCACCTGATCTCACGCCTCCTCTGAACCTAGACCCCCTGCATGCTTCTGCTCAGGTCTGTTCTATAGCTAGCCATACACAGGTCCACTTTTGCCCCTTCAATCTTAGATTTGATCGTGTTGTGTGATTTTATGGTCGTGCAATTAACATCAATTGATCGTACCACCACACAGTGTGATTGATTTAAACACAATCAATTCACGATGGTACTATGGAGCACATGTGTAGTATGATCGTAAATATGATCATAAACAAATTGATTGAAATACCTAAAAAAAACATCCTTGTACAATCAACACATGTCCGATCACTTTGCGATCGATTTTATGTTCGTTTTTGATAATATTTGGTCGATTGTACCAGGCGTCACCTGATTCAGATGCTGTGGGGACATGGCAAAGGAGAGGTCAGACGTGATGTCTAATTTCCCAAGTTCTCTTGGGGCCGCCACGGCAGGATAACACAGTGGAGGTGGAGCGTCGCAAAATTTTTACCGGGTAAGTATTTCTTTTTTTCTACATTTGACCTCTGATCTGCCCTATAGAAGGCAAGAATCAGCAGTGGTAGGTCCACTTTAACTCCTTGAGCTCTGGTATGTAATATCTATGACTTTACACCCATCTGGACCATTGAAAGATGCCAGGAGAGCAGGATCTGGAGATCTTTTTCCCCCTAAAAACAAATGGTAAGCTGGAGTTCTGAGCACTGCGTCGAAAAAGACAGAAAGGGCACTTCCCATTCTGATGGATGGAACAGTGTTCACTCTGAGTATTCTTAGCGGCACACCCGTGGCGCTGTTTAAAAGTTGCGGGCTGCTGCGTCTTCAAAGCAGGACTGCGCTGTGCCGCCGGGGACACCTCAATTCAAGATCAATGGAGTACGTCCTGTACAGGGTCTCTGCAGTGGACAAATACCCTTAAGGTCCTCCAAAGTACTTCATACCACCCTGTAAATAATTTAACAACTATTAACCCTCTTTGTTCCACCAGAGCTGACAGCTTGCCAGGCTTAGACAGAATACAATGCTATAATGCTATATTCCTTTAAAGTAAAAAGAAGTTCACTCAGCCATTTTGCAATGAATCAGCCCCAGCATTGCACTTTGGTTGGTGATGCATCATAACAAATTATTGAAAGTGCAGAGGGCAGCACAACATCACCATGCATTATGCAAATTCCTAGTCCTAGCTTCAAACTGAGATGTATGCTTTGCAGAATCACACTCCTGATGGAGAAAAGAAAGACTTTATTGCCAAGTGTTTGTAACTAAAAGCAAACTTGGCAACGTCTTGTACGCCATAAAATTCTGCAACCTCACCAGTGTTCATTTTAATGCTAACTTTAAAGGAATGTTCATTAGAGCTGGTGCTCCTGGGCTCAGATATTTATCTTCTTTGTTCATTTACCGCAGATTTAATGAAAGTAAAAATGACAACAGAGAGGGAGCTGGTAAGTAGTTATATTCATATTTTTAGAGTGCTGCAGAAAGATATAGACCATTCAGGAACCTGTGCAGGAACACTGTAGCTAGTGCTTCGCTGAGTACAGTTAGAACCCTGGTTAAGAGCTTTACACACATTGTAGGAACTTACATTGATGCACTGGGTCCTGGGTTCCCCCTGGTGCAGGACAATGTCGTATGTGCACAGAATTGGAAGTTTGTTTACAGATAACAAAGCCTATTTGCATTGGCTGGGACAATAGCTTTTGTTATCCATGCATGTAGTGTCACAGACTGTCTGGGAGGCAGTGCCATAAGGCATCATCTGCCATCTCAATGAGAGCATGCCCAAAAGTTGTTGGAAGTCCATACAGATGATTCACATCTTCCTCCTGGAAGTCAAACTCCAGGAGATGGAGAGGCAGAGGGAAGAACCACCCATGGGTGGATCTTCCCTCTGACAGCTTCCCCGCCAACACTAGAGATGGTCGAATTTTTGACTAGCTGACTTTGTGAGCTGATTGCAAAGCTTCTGAAAATGGTATCACCAAAATTGGAGCTGGAGATGTAGAGAAGGGTTTTGGGAACATTTTTGTTAAAAAGTATTGCTCTAGCACATGTAGTTTTTGCATAAATTAAGTTCAAAGTCGAAATGTTTTTTACTTGATTAATGCTAAAACTATTTGTGTAAGAGCCATACTTCTTTTGTAGTGTACCCCCAACCCTTCTCTACATCTCCAGCAAGTTTGGTGATGATACCAGGTTCAGGGCCTTTGCAAATTACTCAAAATTGTCAAATGACCATCTCTAACCACCACATGCCAAGCTAAATTCTTGATATATTATAAATGCATACACCAACGCATAAGTGTCATGAACTGTAAGGATTTTTACAACACAACATCCCAGTGGTCAACTTGAAACTTTTACCTAAAACAAATTGCACATTAGAAAACTACATGCCATCTTAAAGGGTGTAGTTGAGGGATTTTGAGGCAAAAGGAAAAGATCACTATATAGAAAAATCACATTTTCATGAATTAAAGTAGAACAAGTTTCATTGGATGTGATCACTTGTGCAGTTAATCTATGTACATATGAATGGACACATATATATATAAATGTTAAGTAAACTGTGGTATTTCTTGTCCTATATATATGTATTTTTTGTACAAACTTGAACTTGGTACATTTGTGAGTGAGTGTCTGTGCGTGAAAAGCCCAATTTAGTTTCTGATGCAGGGGCGTCTCTTTTGTGGGGGATCCCCTTGTTAACGCATTTTATAAATTTTCTGTATATTTTGTGTGGTACATCTAGTTACTTTTTGCAAGCTATCCATATAGGTTAATAATCTTTATCAGGTTAATAAAATACAAGCTGAAATCATGTGACGCATTTCACAACATACTGTTGCTTCGTCAGGAATGTTTGCTTCATCACTAGTGATGGCCCGAACTGTTCGCCGGAGAACTATTCGAGGCGAACATCGCATGTTCGCGCTCGCCCCTGTTCGCGAACATATGGCGAGTTCGATCCGCCCCCTATCTTTTAACATTGCAGAAACTTCCAGCTCCCTCTTATGTTCAATCCCTTGACTATCAGTGTAGAAATCCTTCGTGCGGATTTATTGCGTGAAAAATTTCTTGGGAGTTTTGCCATGGTCCCCCTCTGTCATGGTCTTGTCCAGGTGTTGTCCCCTTGAATAACTTTCCAACACTTTGTGGCCAGAAAGGGTCCCTTTGTTTTTTAATGTCGCCTGCCAGAGTCGATGGGGTTCGCCAGGTCGCAACTTTTGTGCGGAGGTCGCATTCGCGGATATCAATTTCGGGGTTCGCGCCATCACTATTCTCACTCACTCATCTCTGACGAGACTATCTCGTCAGCATCTCAGTCTGCTCTGCACGAGGGGGCGTCAGGCAAGGATCGGAGCCCGTCAGCGCGGGCAGCGGGACTCAAAAGGTTTGCACTTAAAGTTTGATTCCCC
>CM070033.1:148913394-148929698 GCA_036250615.1 Ptychadena robeensis
GTGTGTGATTTGTAAGGGGATGGTGGCCGGTAAAGATTCAAAATGTTAAGTTCGGTATGGTTGGCGAGTGATGGCGAACTCGGCATGTTCGTCGCGGACGGGCGGAGCGGACTTTAAAAGTCCGCGTCCGCCCGTGCGGGACAGATTCAAATTCCCCGCTGCTGGCGGGGAATGAGATCTGAAAACCGGAGTGACGTCCGTGAGTCACTCCGGCACCTGGAACGCATGTCCTGGTTGTGCTTACCGGATGTGAGTCACTGACGTTCATATCCGGGTGTGCGAGCCGGCTTTCCACTGGAAGGCGGGTTCTCTGACCCGGGCTCGTGGAATACTTCTTCCTGCGGCGGGATCTCGCTGCGTATGTCCCACCGGGGGACGAATAGAGGGCTCCTTCACGCCGGGGACAGGGCGGGTCGACACCCGTACTGTCCGCCGGCGGGAAGGAGGGCGAACATGCTTGTTCGCGGCCGAACTGTCCGCCTTGCGGGCAGTTCGGCCGTCACTAATGGTGGCACTGTCGGGGGGATCTATATTCCTTACAATTGTTTTATTCTGTTTTATATACTTGTTGGATATGGACTGTAATATTTATATATTAAATATATATAACATTACATAATCCAAAAGAATAAATGGGTCGGGACTTTATTTTAGTTGGTTAAGATAACAATCGCAATCACTCAGGTACCCCACAGTCAAGAGTTACACACATGGTGCATGAAACACAAACAAACATTCTAAAACACCTGGTAGAAGTGACTGCATGTGTATACCCCACATTCCCCAGACTGGTATTCTCTTGACAGAGGAAAAGAACTCTCAAAGGGACTGTCCCCTTGGTTCTCACACGGACAGTGAAGATTCCAAAAGGCCTAGTAATCTCCGGCTTAAAACGTGTAAAGCCCCCCTTACACCTTAAGATCGATCCATACAATCTCATTAAATCTACCAACAACTGTGTATTATAGAGGCCTCCCTCATAGAATACATAGTGATTGGAAGGTATATATCACTGCTATGTAGTGCCGGGTCCTCCCTCATAGAATACATAGTGATTGGAAGGATTAGATAGGTCATCATATTACATGGTTTTGGTAGAACAAAATTACATGTATTCTATCAGGGAAGACCCGGCACTACATAGTTGTTGGTAGATGTACAGGAAATTAGATGAAGTGATCAAAAGGTGTATGGGGGGCTTTAGGCTTAGACACGACAAGACTCTTTTTCTGACCGGAGTAGCTAGCCCGTTACTACAAGAGATCCTTTGCCTATATCTTTGGACATGCCAGGTGCACCACATAAGATACAACCCAATAGTAAAAAGGATCTCACAAAACACAATAATCCAGATAGAAGAGTCCCCAACATCTCTGGTCCAGTCCGCCCTTCCTCCAGAAACTGATTGAAGCAGATACTACAATTAATCATAGTCAAAAGAGAGTCTATCTCTACGGTTCCCCACAGTTCTCTCTGGTTCTTGTCTTCAGTCTGATATCAATACTGTGTCCTACAGTGACGTGAGGTTAGAGGGAAGAACCAGCGATATGTTTATTACGTAATCAAGTTTCTATAACACGTCATGGTTTACAGCTTATTTTCTAGTGTGAGCCAGATCTGTGAAACAGGATCAGTAACTTTATCTCTGTGTATTGTATGAGGCTGTTTTACTTATTTGATCTTCACATATTTGAGTATTCCAAGTAAACATGAGTGTGACAAGCACATGATTGAATGATTGCTGATGTCAATATTCACTTAGGCTATGTTCCTACTTAGGGGATTAATCGCCTGGCGCTCGCCTGCGGAAAAACGCATGGTATCTTATAAATGGGCCCATTCAAAATAGTGTAGGCGATTGACATTGACTCTGCAGGCGATTGAACATCGCGAGCGCCAGGCGATTAATTGCCTAAGTGGGAACGTAGCCTAAATTTGAAGATTTGCAACCTCTTTTATTAACCCAGCCTCTATTTGTGCCTCTGTGTTAATGTGTTTCTCTACAAACAATAATTGAGTAGCATATTTCCTCTTCTGCAAATCTAAGCAGACTTAGGCCAAGTATGGAGTGCTAAACATAGTAAACATGGAAAGCAAAGTAAAAGTTAAAAAAAAAAACTCAAATCCATAGTTTATATTACAAAAGTGTTTCTTGGAAAAGTTCCTGAGCCATTTTCATTCCTTAATGAAATCTGTAATAACTTACTAGTAAAAGACTGAGTGTTTTCTGATATGATATGTGATGTATTTTATTCACAGACTTTGCTATCAGCGACACTCCTTGCTGACCCTGGGTGATTGCCAAAAGTATTGGGATGTCTGTCTTAACAAACACTTGAACTTTAATTCTTACACCATAGTCTGTGATGAGGTTTAGTCAAGTTCTTTTCTATGCAAGCCAGTCTTATTAATGAAACGCATGTATCTGAAACAAGAAGGGGTCATCCCTAAACTCTCAAGCCCCCCATACACCTTAAGATCGATCCATACAATTTTCATTAGATCTACCAACAACTATGTAGTGCCGGGTCCTCCCTGAAATAATACATAGTGATTGGAAGGATTAGAAAGGTCCTCATATTACATGGTTTTGGTAGAAGAAAAGTTGATTGTACAGAAATTGTATGGAAAGATTGTAAGGTGTATGGGGGGCTAATGCAGGACTAAAGACCAACATTCAACTAAGCATAATAAATGTGCACAAACATTAAAAAAAGAGTTAAGACATGGCTGGTATTTAAGTCAGCAGAGGACAAAATGGTAAGATTATAAGGTGTATGGGGGCCTTCCCACAGTTAGGAGCATTGTCCAAAATGTTTTGTTATCCTGAATCATATAAAGCTGGGCATAGACGGGCCGATTCCTGCCCGATTCGACAGCCAATCGTATGGCGTGCTCGTTCCCGCCAATCGTATTCTGTGCTCGATCGCACAGTGATCCGGCATGACGTAAAATTCAGATCGGATCCCATTAGTTCCACTGGGGACGGCACAGACAGGGTGCCCAGCCGATTCTCGGCACTAGCAGCCAGGCATGATGACGTCATCACGCCCGCTAGGCCGGCTCGGCAGTCGACGGGAAATCATCCTGTCTATGCCCAGCTTAAGGTTTATTTCACTGGAACCAAAAGGCCAAGTCGAACCACTGAAAAACATTTTTGTTCCCCCCACCCCACTAAACTTTACACTTTATACAATGCATGCCGCCAGGTAAGTGCTATTCCCCTTACATCAGCCAAACCCAGTGTGCCAGACATAGAAGTGTAATTCTTCCCTCCGGGGAACATGTCTCTGCTGCTCTGATGTCCAGCGGTGACATGCTGTTGTAATGACACAGAAATCAACCAGATGACAGAGGCGGCTGTTGATGCTCAAAAACATTTTATTTAACAATGAGACCCTAACTGGGTCTCCAAGCACAGGCAAAACCGGTGCTCGAAAGTCCTCAACACCTGGCCAACAATATTGCAGCAACAAGCTAAAGTCCATAATGAATGTCCAAAGTAGAAGCCACTGGCAAATGAGGAACCGCCACCCGGTAGGGGAGGTCCTGGTACAATACCTCAGCCTGAGAAGGGCCACAGCTGATCGGCAAATCCCCACTGCTGGGGCGCGCTCTCAAAGGGACCTTCATGCACCACACACCACAGCGTGCCGCTACACTGTATGCTGCATACTATGCTTAAGGCTGGTCATACACAGGTCAACTTTAGCACCATCAACTTTTCAATCGTGTTGTGCGATGTTACCATCATGCACCAGTCTAACATTGATCGAAATCCATTTTCAATTATTTCTAACGCTTGGCATAGACGGGACGACAATTCTTGCCCAATTCGACAGCCTATCAGCGGTCAGGTCGGCTGGGAATCTGGTGCCCCAACTGGTCATATTGACCAAAGATTTACCGTCATGTCGGATCGCACAATGGCGGATAATTTAGATCGGATCCCATTAGTTCAGATGACATCTTCACCCCCGCTTGGTCAACTCGGCAGTGGACGGGAAATCGTCTCCACACGGGCTCGTGCTAGCAATTAAAAAACAAATCGTCCCATTAAAAAAAATTGCGTCCATTCGTTCTCTATAGATGCAATTTTTTTTATAATGGGTTAAATTTTTTTTATTTTACATCGTGAGCATGAGGCAATTAATCACCTATGTGGGATAGCCATACAGACATGCAGTGTTTTCAGTCTTCCATTTTGTGATTAAAGCGGACCTACCACATGGTTTGCACTAATTAAGGCGCTCACTCCCCCAAAATAAAAAAAAACATTTCTGACAGCAGGAGGGGCGATTTTTCCAACGTCATGCAGCCGAAAGGGCACTTGGAACATCTGTGGGAGGTGGTTGGGTTGTGGTGGATGTGGTGACAACCCCCCCAGCTCTTACGTTTTAGCTGATGCTCTCAAGGGGTGGCATATACGGTCACACCCCTCCAGCTATCCGGGGGGTTGTAGAGGATGCAAAACCCTGATTTCCCCCAGCTCTCCAGGGAGGGGAAGTAAGCCCAGGACACTGATCGGCATAGGACTGCCCTTGCTGTTGACCCCCTCTAGGCTCTAGTACTGGTGAACCAAATGGGCAGAAGTGGCTTCAGTTCGCCAGTACTAGACATGCCGGCTCTGAGAATGAGGAAGTGAGGATGGTAACTAAGTATGGATTTTTTGGCTGACAGGTGAGTAATATGTCTATGTTATGCATGTTTTTTTCTTTTGAATTAACAACTGCTTTAAGTGATTGGAATAGCAATCGAATTTGTTGGTCAGGCACAACACTGGTTGCAGATCTGCCAATATGTAATGGCCCTAAGATCCCAACATAGAATATTTCATGTTAGAGCATTTGTAACCCTTAGTAATGAGCTCTCAGTAGTGGAACTGGTCTCACACACTCTTTCTTACCCCGAAGTACAAATTTATGTGATAAGTGGATATTGCCTTTGATGAGGAATCTTGACATGATACCGTCTTGTTGTTAGATAAGCAATAACTTTTATTATCACATGTGATGAGAACAATACAGAGGCGATCGTTCTGCCAATTCGAGGAAATACATGAGTTTATATAGACATTAGATATTAGCATATACAGGAAAAGAACTTCTACTGTGGGAAGTGATTAGAGTGATCAATATAAGATTAACCAATCCTCATACAATATACCTTCTGGACAACTGAGAGTTAACAGTATTTTTTAGAGATTTTACCATATTATTACGCCCTCTCTAGTGACCATCGACGTCATCTAGTAGCCGGACTGTGGTCACAGAAGAGGAATTTATAAATCACACAAATTGAAGGCCCATATCCATATATGGTTTCTATAAGACACAAGCCTATGGAGGTGTCAACACAAGATATATATATATATATTAAGATTCAGTAAGCAGAAAGAAACATGAGTTGTGTGAAAAATCCATATTAGGAAATCTGAATGATCCATATGTGATGTCGTAGTTCATACAAGATGGCCTACTTTATATGAGATGTCTTTTTATCAGGATTGATAAGAATTAAGAAATTCAAAGTCCTTGCTGGAGCACTCCTGCTTCCAGTACATTTTGTAAGGGGGTAAAGCCAGAAAGATGCAACATTAGGTGTCTTCTCATTGCTTGTGGAGTGTCTGCCCAATATACTTGATATGGTAACATTGTGTGCAGGTGTGGGGAGTGGTTTCGGTTGCTTTCCGGGCTGCTGCCAACTGTCAGCGGTAGGGGAATTGCATGTGTGAATGCCCCATAAAAAGTAAAAGATTGGATATTCCATAATGTTCAAATAAAAACGTTATGTACCTCTCTTCATACCATCGCCTCTAACCCATGCTTTAAAGTGTTTGGTTTTTTTTACTTTGTAAAGCAGGCTATGCTCCTCTAAATATCTTTCTTCATAGCGCTGTCAGTGCATGCAGGGGACTGATGATCCAGTGTGAGAACCAAGCCCTGAGGGACTGGTCCATATGGCTCTTGAATAGAAACCACCACTAGACAGCCAATAGGAAGTTTTTTAGAGCCAGTGTAACAGTGGCTTTGCATAAGGGATTTTTGTTTGTAAGAGGGATGACTTTAAACACGAGATTAAATATTCTTAGAAAATAAATGATGTTAAACATTGGAAATAAACAAGAAATCTAAAAAAAGAAGCATATAACGTGATTATCTCATTGAACAGATTAAAAAGGATAATTAAAAAGTACAAAAGTTTCATTATTAGCACATGAAAGACTTGTAAGGGTCCATTTAGTTGTAAGCAGCATGTAAAGCATCATGTCCGGAGCGAGCACATGTTGTGTTACCATAGCCCATTAAAATAAACGCTTGTTGCCTGACTCTTACACTAACACAATGGCTTTAGTCATCTGCTGACTCTCAGGCCTGGAAAAAGAACACATTTCTCAAAATGGCAGAAAATTGGAAGTCTTCCTTTGCACGCTAGCTCTGCTTCATTGACTCGAAACAAGAAATCAACTACATTTTATGACATGCGTGTAACTTTTTTTTCTCACTGTTTTTATTCTGCAATTGCCACCAGTTCATATAAATGAAGATACATATTAAAGTGATATTCATGTTTATTATTTGGTTACCTGTAATAACAAGAGCCCATCCATACGGTGTAGATTTAAGGGTGGGAGGGTTTTTTATTCCAGAGCTGCATGCAGATTTTTAGCTTTCCTTGTTGTGGCTCCTCCGGCCTTGACAAAAGAAGAGAATAACTGTTATTTATTGATTGAATTAATATATATTATTTTATTTGTGTGCAGTTATTTTATTATTGCTCAGTTATCTTGGAATTGAGGTGATAATTTAAACTCCCTAGTGGTCCGACTCCACAGCCCCTTTTAATTAAAAGGGGTACAGGAAAAATAAACAGTGTAATCTTGTCCTATGTTTTCTATACAGTTATAAATCTCTCTGAGGAAGCCCACGAGGGTGAAACATGTCGGAGTTTTGACTGAATATAAATCTATCTACACCATATGGGAACCCTTTAGCATTACTATGTGATTTTAGATCCTTAATGTATTGGGTCTGTTTTAGATGTATTGCAATATGTTGTGTGCGATCCTCAATTCTCACCCCCTTGTTTTATTTCTATATGTATATTGAGTCCTACAGTTTTAATAAAGACTCTCTTAGTTTTACTGATTGTTGAAGGCCTCTAGATTCCTACTCATCTAGTTAACACCCTTATGCTGGGAAATGTTCTTTCCCTAATGGGAACCTGCCTTCTCTTAAACAGCGTAATCTGTTTGTATATCCCGGCTGATCTCCCCGCCCTGCATATTGTGAGGCCCAGGATGTCTATGCTTGTATTTGAAATACAGACAAATGGTTAGGGCACCCCCTATCTCCTCCAGGGGGATGGCACAGGGTAGCCTGGAACAGGTAATCTACCTGAGTTTAGCTCAGAATTAAAAATTGTGTAAACAAACCTACCCAGAGTTACACTCACCACACTGACTGCCATAGAGGTAAACATCAAATTTTTTAAACATTTTTGCAATTTGTCAATAAAAACATGTTTCACATCCATGTCAAAAGACTCCACCTTTACTTGCAGGTGGCTTCTTTAATGGGCAACATAGCTGTCAACTTAAAAAAACCCACCAGGGGACAAACAGGAAGTGACATCACGTGAAATGTGGTTCTTACGCGTTCCAAGTACTGGTTTGTGATGTCACTGGGCTTACCTCTCGGCTGTTTTAGCAGAGAGAGGGCATTACTCTCCCTGCTAATGTCCCTCCCCTTGTGCTTATCATGTGCAGGGTGGGACAACGCCCTCTCCCTGTTAAATTTCAAGAATCTGGGAAAAATCTGTGATTTCTTAAAATCAGGATTTGGCTGGGAAAGCCACGTAAAAAACTTGACTTTCCTGTAAATAAACGGGAGGGTTGACAGGTATGATGGGCAACCCCTACGGTAAGCTAACAATCCCAAAAAAGAAAATCTTCGATGAAAATAGAGAGGAAATGTACTGTTTGGGTGAAACAACTATTGGGAGAAAGGGGTAAGAGGAAACACCCAACACAGTTTGAAAGAGTGGGGTTATAAGGCACAAAATGTATATATTATAGTAAAATAAAACATATTTTATTGATTACCAATTAAAAACATAAAGAATTGAGCATCCAAGAAAAATATATACAATTAAAGTAGATAGGAATAACATGGTTACAAAATTACAAATCCATGATCAATATTGCACAATGATATTGAAACACCATTTGGGCCAGTCCGAATCCAACATTTTCCACCCTTGTATGAGAGGGCTTCTTCAGGCATAAGAGGCTTATAATGGAGAAAGTGCAAATATTTAGAATGCAGATAAATCGCTGCAGCATTTCTGGGGTTGTGACAACGCCCCGATCATGCCATGGTGACACCAAAAGAGCCGGGAGGCTGCGCCATAGACCTCTATGTTAATGTGTCGGTCTCACAGGGGCATGAGAAGGGTGGGAATACTGTGCTGTTAAAAACGGCACGGTTCAAGCAGAACGCCAGGGAGGTTAATAGCATGACGGATAAAAGATAAAACCCAACAGGGCATATGCCCTGAGTAGCTAGGGCGCTAAGGGCGAGAAAGGCTCTCTCCAATGTCTCGGGAGTACTTACGATACAGCAAACGCTGGTACAAGACTCACCCTCCATTGCCAAATGTTTCAAGGAATTCTATGAGGAATTATATAACCTACCTGACGCGGGCAACTCGGAAAGGATCAGAGAACGCACCCAACAGTTCCTCAGAGATTCAGGGATGCCGAGACTTTCACAAGAGATGATAGCACAATTAGATTCCCCAATCACAGCAGAGGAATTTAGATTTGCGCTCAAGACAGCGAAAGAAGGGAAAAGCCCAGGGCCAGACGGCCTTAACACTCAATATTATAAAACATTTCGCACGCAACTAGAAATCTATTTTTTGGAGGCATTTAATTCCCTATCTGACGGTGCCACCTTGCCAACCCAAACCCTAAACGCTTTAATTACAGTAATTCCAAAACCTGATAAGGACCCACAACACTGTCTTAACTACCATCCTATTTCACTGCTAAATGTGGACCTTAAGTTATTTACCAAGATTTTGTCACTTTGACTCCAGACATTTTTGCCCTCTTTGACCCTGAGAAGGCCTTTGATAGGATATCCTGGCCGTACATTTTTCAAGTCTTACAACACATAGGCATACCCAGATGCATGCTTCTTTGGATTCAAGCACTCTAATCTGGCCCAACAGCCAGGGTGAGAGTTAATAATATAATGTCAGATGCCTTCTCCATCAATAATGGCACAAGACAAGGATGCCCTCTCTCCCCAACTATTTTCATCCTGTCCCTAGAACCCCTAGTGAGGCTATGAGATGATAAGATGACCAAAATCACAGGCATACTGCTTGGGACGGGCTCCCTTTGCTGATGACTTGCTGTTTTTTCTGACCAATCCGGAGGGCTTCATTCCGCCGCTCATGCAGTTGTTCTCAGCGTTCGGCCTTATCTTCAGTTTTAACATTTCACAAAGTCTTCAGCACTTCCGATCAATATGCCGGAGGCTGGGACAACTCATTTGTGGTCTAAGTTCTAAGTTTCAGTGGAAGCCTGACCATATCCGGTACTTGGGCATTACATTCCCCAGGGACCTCTCTCAGCTTTTCTCACTTATGTCCTAGGACCTTGGGGAGTGGAGGAAGTTGACTATTTCATGGCTGGGAAGGATTGCTATGGTTAAGATGAATGTTTTACCACACTTCTTACATGTGATCCAGGCGATCACTATGAGACTCCCTGCGTCTATTTTCAAAAGAGTTGACAAACTCTGGTCCACCTTCATCTGGGGCAACCGTAGACCTCGTCTGCGGTGGCACAGACTACAGCAACCACGATCTACTATTACTGGGCATCACATTTGAACAGAATCCTGGACTGGAATGTACATGGTACTCAAAAACTGGGTCTACGGTTGGAGAACTCCTTCTTCCCGTTGCCCATGTCCGAGCTGATCTGGTTTCCAGCTTCCAAGCAACTGGCACCAGCCAAAACTCATATCCTGATGGGGGTGACCTCCCAGGAATTCTTCTATATGACTCGCAAATGGCCACAGTCCCTGACCACCTTCCCAGGACTCCGATTAGGCAGAACCAGGAGTTCTTACCTGGCATGCAACCAGGTTTTCTCCGGGCAGAAGGACCGAGTATACCGTGGTGGACATATTTGCAAATCAAACACTTTCTGGGTGCCTCAACCGCTAGACCAACTTATGTACGGCAACTCACCTCTTATTAGAGTGCCTGTCTGGGTGAGGCCCCTCCCCTCACAGTCATAGGATCTCCTGGCTATTTGGGAACTACTGTCCTTTATGCTAGCCATACACAGCCCGATAAATAGCCCAATCAACCAAGCCCGATCGAAGTTTGCCGATAAAAAAATCGGCGTTTTCTTGGATGATCTAACAAAAAACCCCCACATAGAAAAAATTATTTTTGAACGATGTAACGGTTTTGATCGTACATCATAGTCGGAGTTTATCGTCATTTTTGTCGTCCAATTTTTCATTCAATATGAAGTAATAGTAATATCGGGGATGATCGGTGTTCATTTAGTCGAGCGCTACAAGAAAAGTAGAATGATGTAACCGGACCGATTAAAATTTTTCAACATGTCCGATCATGTGATGGCCGATTTTCTGCTAAATTTTGATCGGGAAAGCTCTGTCGGACCATGTGGGCAAAACCAGATTTATGCCCGATTAACAAAAAACTTTGATCGGGCTTGGTTGATCGGACTATTTATCGGGTTGTGTATGGCTAGCATAAGTGACACAAGTAGCAATGATCTGAAAGCAAAATGGGAAGCAGATCTGCAAACAACCCTTTCCCAGGCAACGTGGGACGCTATTTGTCTCTTGACCTTTAAAAGTTCCAAAGGTGCTTACATGCAAGAAATAAATTACAAATTCCTGACACATTGGTACCGTTGTCCGGTACTCTTACATAGCATATTTCTGACTGTAAGCCCACAGTACTGGCGTTGTCCGTCAGGAGAGGGAAAACTCTTACATATTTTTGGTCCTGTCCTAAACTGCAAGACTTTTGGTCCCAAATCCATACCGTATATGCCGGCGTATAAGACGACTGGGCGTATAAGATGACCCCCCAACTTTTCCAGTAAAAATATAGAGTTTGTTATATATTCGCCGTATAACACTACCCCCTCTTCCAACGCACACCAAATAAAAAAATTTATGTCTACTCTTTCAACCCGCAGATCTCCAACACCCTTAGAAGTCCGATCTTTTTTTGTATTAGTAAGGATAGGATAAGTGAAAGCATGTATGCAGCAGAGTAGTGCTTTATGCTAATAGGGAAGCAATAATTTATAGGGGGCTATTAGTAGGAAGGATTATGCTCAGGGACCTGAACATTTGCATGGATATAGTCTTAGGGGTTAACTAGTAAACCACAAAATTTCAAGGTTCTACCATTCAGGGATTTAAAGATATATGTGTTCAATGTAGGCAATTTAAATGTTGCATATAGGAGTAAATGAAAAAGCATTGTCTGGTGGCCCGAATTTAGCTGAAATGTAACTTATAAGTATTATAGCTAGAGTGGTGAAACTCAAGGTGTAAGTAGTAGTAGGTAATCATTACTGACCCTGAAAGTTTCATCATTATACTATAAATGGCTTTCCTGCTATGAATGTTCAAAGTTACAGCAGTCTACAACAGAAACAGTGTGTGTTCTCTGTGGAGAGCGTCCTGTAGCCATGGTAACACTGCTCACTCATTCTTACAATGTAACAATGTATCTCTGTAGCCAGCCGCTGCAGCTTCAAGCAGCACGGATTTAGTAACCGGCTGCCATAGATGGTACCCTGTACCCCCCTGCCTGCGGCACCCGGCGTATAAGATGACCCCCAACTTTGGGCAGGATTTTAAGGTACTGAAAAGTCATCTAATACGCCGGCATATACGGTACTTGGTATTGGAACGTATCCTAAGGTCAACGGTTCCATTTACCCCTAAACACATGCTGTTTCTCTTGAACTTACGTGGTGACAATCCCCAGGGTATGAAAAACCTTGGAGCGCTACCTCCTAAATGGGGCCAACGTACTAATACCTAGACACTGGAAAAATGTCACTGTGCCCTTGCTGGGGGAATGGCTGAAACAGGTCCACCATGTATGGGAAATGGGGCAGTTTCTTCATACGCCTCATGGTCGCCCTCGACAGTTCTTGAAGCTAATTTGCTGCAATTATTTCATCTGCTCTGATGAAGGCAAGGCATTGCTTGATTCAATTTCCGTTGAATTACCCTTCTGGCATTTAGAGCTTTTCCTCGGCTGCATTGACCCCTCCTTACTCGGACAATCAATCTATACTTATTTACCCCCCCCCCCTTTTCCCTTCCCCATTGTTATGGATTAATATGTTTACTCTTGTTTTTATTTTAATTTTGGTGTTTTTTTTTGTGGTACCTCATGAAGCGGATTCATGAAGCAAGGCAGAACGCCTAATTCTTATAGAGAGTGTTATGTTTTAATGTACAGTTTTTGCCTCCTGTATGTCAAGGCTGTACAACTTACACAATACCGCTAAATTTGGCTGTACCTTTTATTATTTATTGTTCATTGTTGATGACTTATAACTCAATAAAAATCTTTATAAATCAATAAAAAAAGATAAAACCCCCATCAAATATTTATTTGGTAAAATTAAGGGACAAGCAATCTACAAAAAAGGGACAGTTTAGTCCTCAGGTTGAAATTACCCCCCTAAAGCATTGTACAACCATTCTTATTCTGCTGGTGTAACAGCAATGACTGATTGTGATCATGTTTTGTTTTAATATATTATATTGAAAATTCCAGTGATATATTCATGCTAAAGATGGCCATACACAATTTGATACTTCCATTCAATAGTTTTTTAAGTCGACCGTAAATAAATCGATTCCCACACACCTGGTACAATAAACCAAAAGTGATATATATTTAACAAAAAAAAATCGAAAAGTGATCTGTAAATGTTTGATCGATCGTACAAAAATTTCTAGGTATTTCGATTTGTTTTAACTATCGTAATAATGATTGTACTATGCATCCACTACAAAATACGATTGTAAATCGATCGTGTTTAACTCAATCACACTGTATGTGGTGGTAAGATCGATCCATGTTAGACTGGAACACGATCACAAAATTACACAACACGATTGAATCTAGAGGTGGCCATACTCGGTTCAATATTTGCAACCAGGTGGGCAGACTAGGTGGGCTGAAATCGATTCCCGTTCCATCTGTGTTAACAGATACATTTTTGGGATGATCGAACAGGAATCGTGTTCTGCCCACCTGGTTCGATCGACCACCAAGTGATAGATATTAAACAGAAAAATAATGGAAAAGTGATCAGGAATGTTGGTAAATTTTCATCGATCGTTCAGGCATCTGCCAATTTTTTCTAGGGACTATGGCACATGCACATCAAACTAAGGGAAGGAATCGATCAGTTGAACACAGGTCACACTATGTAGTGGTGCAATTAATCGATGCTCGTCTGACTATTGATTTTAAGTTGCGTAAAAAGATAGGAACAGCTATGGAATAGCAAATAATGGGATTGCTAAATAATCAACCCGTTTATAGCTATCTTAAGATCATGCAAAAGTTGACCTGTGTATGGCTAGCTTCAGACACACTCATGATAATTTCTACCATTAAAGATCCCATGTCCCACACCCAATAGATAGGTATGTTCTATCATTATTTGTTGGAATTGAATGTTGGGTTGTCGGCACTTTGAAACTGGCACAAACTTTCTGAAGTTTCCCATTAGTAGTTCCATTGTATAGTAATAACTTGAATGTTATCTTTCTGTTTGTGTTAATAGGTCAGTGAAAAAACTGAGGTGCAGCACAGTGATGTTACAGTTAATGGCTGAGGCTGCAGTTGCTTTTCATTCCTCCGTAAACCAGACTGTTATGTGTAAAAACTGTGACTCAACTATTGGTAACCTCTGCAGACACTGAATATGACTATTTGCATAGAGAAGTTAAGGTTAGGCATCGGGAAAGAACATAGTCATTTGGTTTACTGAAATCATTATATTTAGTACTTTAATTATAAGCTGCGTTGTCTTGTGTTGAGAAAGGCAAACATTTGGCTTTAATTATACAACACTGCAGGACTTTCTGTGGTTTTCTCCTGTGCGGAGTGTATGTGGGCTCCCCACATTGAAAGAAACCTCAGCGATTAGGTGGGATATAAATTGCCAGGCAATGTTTTTGTTCTAAACCTGACGTATTTTTCAAAACGGAAGGCATGGGCCAAACGTTGGCTGGCTCCTCCATCCTAAGCATGATATGGTGTCGGAATACACACACACACACTTCCAGCGGATATACACTTTGGACATCCAACTGCGGAACTGGCAATGATACAAAGATGCTGTGGGTTCGGTTAATCCAAGGGGAATAATAATGTGTTTGAGTTGTAAAATTGAAATGTGCCTTGTTGGCTGTTTGCTGTTACAGATTGTGCTGATATCAGACATCGATGTGTGGTCCTTTTATCTCCTTTATAGTTCTGTAATCAAAGGGAAAGCATAGCGTGCTATTACTTATTACTGATCATGTTTTCACTTATATGTTATTGATGTTCATTTCCGGTTTCACAAGATATTCCTCTTTTTTTTTTATTTTTATTAAATTGGAATATTTTATTACATTTTGTGGTTGCTTCCTAAATCTGCAACCACAGTCATTTCATATAATATAATAACTGGTTTTAAGATAAAAACATCAGCCACACAGGAAGTGTATTGTTTGGAATTTCATGAGCTGAGTAATGTGAATTACAGTTAAAACCAGATTTCAAGCTTGATAGAAAAATTTTATTTTTTGTTTCATTTGTATTTATTAAAGCTCATCTCTGGGTAAGGAAATAAACATGTACACCAAGTGTTGTGTAAACTATTCTATTAGTCATTTAAATACTCCACTGGCAATCACTGGCTCATTTCACTATTGCGCCATGATAGGTCTCCTTCCACCATATTTGTATTTATAGAATGCATTCTGTCTGGGTATTTCTAACAATAGAAGATATGCTAATCTATAACTGACTGTCCTCCCCAATGCCTTCTGAGTCACCAGCTAATTCAAAAGTTGTTTGCCTTGAGTCCATCTACATCATTGCAATGATCCTTCTAGAAAATATTGCTCATAGGACTAAACTCTGCTAGTCTAAAAGCTTTCAAAGAAAGAAGCAAAAAGGATAACACAGGTAGATAACATTTCAAAATATGCATAATTCATATGCACATAAAAATATTTATATAATTTATAAATATAATATAAGTGTAGTTTTGGGATGTATTTTGTCTTACCCTATGTTTGAGGCTTAATATAATGTAGATTTTGCATACAAAAATAAATAAACTATGTGCTAGATATACAGTGAACCTTAGATACTCTTCATATTCAAATACATCATTTAAATCACCCAAACCTGGATTACTGATCTAAATTCCAAAAAATAGAACAGCTTATTTGCTTTGACTTTATAGCAGCCCGGAGTAAGATGGTGCTCCAGGGGAACAAACAGGGGAGCTGCAAACTGAAGGCGGTATCCTGTGAGGCATTGGGTTTGTTTTACAAGGTTAGCAAGGTTAATATTCACTTTTCATAGATTTTTTCTAGATTAATAAACAAGTCATGTGTGACACACAAACTGAAATTTAGGTTCAGTAAAACCATGCCTAGCATTTATATAGAATGTTTACTTACTTTCATTGCCTTCTCAATACATTACACTCTCCTACTCAGTGACTTTCACAGTGGTAGGGTATGTTGGCCCAACATTGGGAAATTGTCATAAGTGATCAAGACTAGAGATGGTCGAATTAAAAAAAAAAATCTACCATTTCAAAGATTTCGAGTTAATTGCAAAGCCCCTGAACATGGTATCATCACCAAACTTGCTGGAGATGTAGAGAAGGGTTGGGGGGTATACTTCAAAAAAGAAAGTATGTCTCTAACATAAACAGTTGTTGCACAAATGAAGTTCAAAGTCAAGTAAAAATTTTGAAAATCTGAATTTCGTCTTTATTTTTTAACTTAATTTATGCACAAACTCTATGTGCTAGAGGAAAACTTTTTTTTTTTTTGGTGATAATACTATGTTTAGGAGCTTTGCAATCCGCTCACAAAATTAGCAAGTCGAAAAATTTGACCATCTCTAATCAATACCACAGTAAAGCTGGCCATAGACATCTCCAATTTCCCAAAGATTGATTTATTAAACGA
>CM070033.1:148935466-148969586 GCA_036250615.1 Ptychadena robeensis
ATCCATTACTAGCTAACCTAAAGTGAAATGTTTGTATTAATTGTCACTAATTCCAGCTATGATCCATGGTGTTTGGCAATGAGAAGCTCAGATCTTCCTATGTTCGGTGAGTTAGAATGTATGACAGTTTGGTTAAACATGCAGCGGACACAGTGTGCTGTCGTTTGGGTGGCGGTTGTTAAATACTAAATACTAACAACCACCCCTATGTAACCTACCTTTTGAACTCCCTGGGCAGATCCTCCTATGTTCAAGGGGGCTCAGAACCTCTTGTCCAAGATGATGAAGTAGTAAATTCATTAATATGGGGTTTACAAAGATATTCTGTTGATACCAAAACCTGACCTGTATGTGGTCCTGTGGTTCTTACAGGCTAAAATCTGTAAGAAGCTGACTAGTAAAACTAAGTATACATAGGGTTAAAATGTAGGTATAACCAAAGCTTTTCCTTCCAATTTTGGATAGAGTTGGAAAGGGTAACATATGTGTTAAGCTGGGCATACACGTCACGATTTTAGTTCAATTTTAGTGCTATTGTTTATCAAAATCGATCGCGCGATGGGATTGAATAAAAATTGAAGCATGCCAAAAGCAATCGATTTTGTCAAAAATCGGACAGAAAAACGATCGTTCACGGATCCGCTCTGATTGATCATTTTAATAAAAAGCAAAAGAATCGAGTGCTGTTAGTTGTCTCATGCGATCGCTTTAAGCGATCCATCTATGATTTTTGTGGAAATTACCTTTGTTTGTGTGCTGTTGGTCACTGGTCAGTTCTTCAGCTAACACCACTCCAAACCCATAAATGTGGGCGTGCAAGACATATTGAGACTTTCAGGATAGAATCGTGCAGGAATTAAATGCATGGTATGCTGCAGTTTGCGATCGTTTTCGCAAATTAAAATCGATTCCGGAACCAGATAGGCGACCAGATTACAAAACGATCGCTGGATAATTGGTACGTGTATGCCCAGCTTTAGTCTTTTTTTTTTTACATTTTCCCCTAGGTAAGATTACCCTGTACCTTCCATCCTGGAGACAAAGCAGGAAGTAGGAGAAAGTAGAAAAAAAGTTCCAATGTGAGAGGAAAATTCCTTTATAGTTTTTGGTAGAATATTAGTTCATTGCAATCTCTTTCTCTTTTGCTATCAACTTGACAAGGGGTTCTAACACTTCCCCCACTCAAATCAAAAAGGTTTTATCTATGTGGTTTCCATTTACAGAAAAGAGGGGTAGTTTGAGGGTCAGGGTTACATTTAAGGTACCCATACACCCTGGTACATCCAAAGTATGGCAGTCGAAGAGGGATTTACGGACATGCCAGTTCCCTGTTCGACCTGTTTGGCCGCGCAATTTATGGCTGCGAACACACACGGCGTGAAGTTATCGATCTCCTTTCTACACATGTATGGGTACCTTTAGGTTAGTTTGAGTTTAAGGGCCCCCACACACGTACCGAGTGGGGGCCGACAGATCAGCACAGATCAGCTATGGAGTGCAGCGTCATCATGCACCGCTTGGTGCGTGTGTGGTGGCCTTACGTGTTTCAGGAATGGTAAAGCAGGGTACATTTGAGCCGTCCAATGGCCCCAGCAGCAGTGTGATGACGTCATCACGCTGCTGTCAGATATCGGCGGAGCTGGGAAGACAGCTCTGCTCTCCCCAGCTCAGCCGATAGGCAAAGCAACAGACATCGGCCGTATTAACCATCATGTCCGATATGGCTGTTCGGGATTGATTTGTCCCACTCGAAAACAGCGATGGCCGCATATGATATGGGCCAGATAGATGCCCGTGAGTGTGAAGGGCGCTTGAAACGGCCATTGTTCTGGCCCATATCTGCACGTCTGTACCCTTCTTTAGTGTGAGGGTTAAGTTAGGGTTAGGTTTAGGGTAAGTGTGGAGGTTGCAGAGAAGGTGGAGTTAGTAGTTAGCGTGAGGGTCACAAGAAGATTAGGGTTACACTGAGGTGTAGTGTGAGTTTTTTTTTTAAGGTTTTCTGCAGTCACTTGTGTTTCCGGTTCCCAGGCACTGAACTGAGCCTTGGCGTGAAGGTTGGAGAATGGTTAGATGGAGTGTTAGTGTGGAAGGTACAGCAATGTTCAGTTCACACTGTCAGTTAGGGTGTCTGACAGTTGGGTTAAACATGCAGTGGTTGCACACAGTGTGCAGTTGCTTGGGTGGCGGTTGTGAAATACTAACAACCACTCCTACATAACCTACCTTTTGCCTTCCCTGGGCAACTGAGGATTATTGTTTATTATTTTTGGTTATCAAAAATCTTTGCATGAGGATTAGTGTTACGGTAACAGGGAGGGTCAGTGTTACAGGTAAGATTAGGATAAAGGTTTACAGAAAGGATATTGATTTTTGCACCAAAACAGCATAAAAGCCCCATACACCTTACAATCTTACCATACAATTTCTGTACAATCAACTCTTCTTCCACCAAAACCATGTAATATGAGGACCTTTCTAATCCTTCCAATCACTATGTATTATATCAGGGAGGTCACTATACTACATAGTTGTTGGTAGATCTAAAGCAAATTGTATGGAGTGATCTAAAGGTGTATGTGGGGCTTTAAGACAGTGTGCTGTAAGATAGTAGGATTCACCAACCAGAACATTGTACTTACAATGGGACCACACAGAACCCATGTTTGTTATTTTTTTCCAAAGTCATTAGATATATTTTTGTAATATTACTGAATATTTTTGATGACTTGCTGTAAATTTATTTGACAGATATACGATAGGAAATTATACTTTGATTAGCGCTGTAAAATATGTAAATGGCATATTTACAGTGTTTATCTACAGGGACATTTCTGCATAAAATAACTTTCATTGTGTGCGTACAGGTCGTAAATCTCCATAACAATATTTATGATATAACATCAGTGGACAAGCTGAATGCTATCTATAGGATAGGTTTATGTTCCTCTAATAAATCAAGCAATGCATTTTGTTTTTTTATTCCTCCAAATATGCCAAAATATTATACTACTTGTTTATTCTGTGGGAAATGGAATGCATCCCAAGCAATGGGAATCATTTAGAGGCCCTTCAATATAAATGTTGGGGCTTGGAATGGAAGTAACAAACCCTGAGACTCTCGCGCACTATACAGGTGCCTGATGCATCCATAAGGGCACATCACTATTTCACTATGTTACAGCCTTATACCCAAATGGATCAAATTTATTTTTCCTTAAGAATTCTACACACAACATCCCATAATGACAACGTGAAAAAGTCTTCTTAAGGTTTTGGCTAATTTATAGAATATACAAAAACTGAGAAAGGCCATGTACATAAGTATTCACAACCTTTGCACAATACTTTGTTGATTCACCATTGGCAGCGAATGCAGTCTCAAGTCAAGTTTTGAATATGATGCCACAATCCTTGGTCAGTTTCACCCATTCCTCATTGCAGCACCTCTCAAGCTCCATCAGGTTGGATGGGAAGCGTTGGTGCAGCCATTTTAAGACCTCTCCAGAGATGTTCAATCGTATTCAAGTCTGGGCTCTGGTTAGGACATTCACAGAGTTGTCCTGCAGCCACTCCTTTGAAATCTTGGCTGTGTGCTTAGGGTTGTTGTCCTACTGAATGATGAACCGCCGCCTCAATCTAAGTTCAAAAGAACTCTGGGGCAGGTTCTCATCCAGGATGTCTCTGTATATTGCTGCATTCATATTTTCCTTTATCCTGACTAGTCTCCCAGTTCCTGCCACTGAAACAGATCCCCACAGCATGATACTGCCACCAACATGCATCACTGAAAGGATGGTATTGGCCTGGTGATGAGTGATGCCTGTTTCCTCCAAATGTGATGTCTGGCATTCACACCAAAGAGTTCAATATCATCTCATGGCCTTAGAGTCCTTCAGGTGCCTTTTGGCCAACTCCATGCTCGCTGCCATGGGCCTTTTACTAAAGAGTGGCTTCCATCCTGCCACTGTAGGCACTCTACTACACTGGCCTGATTGATGGATTGTTGCAGAGATAAGGCTGCCATACACAGCACGGATTCGTGCCGGATTCCGGCGCGATGGATTCCGGGCGCGTGCACGCGGATCCATCGTGCCGGAATCCTCTGCAGCCCACCTTGCCCGTCCGACCGCATCCGATGGATCGGGGGCACAGAATCGGATCCGAGGAAGAACCAACCTGTTGGTCTTTTCGGGTCCGATTCTGCTCTGATCAGGGGGCGTTGCGGTCAGGGAGCCGATCCATCGGACACGGATCCGGCCGTGCAAGGTGGGCTGCCACGATCGGATTCCCTAATTGGCTGATCGTTCTCACCTGTGGATTGCTCAGTTTAGATGCCTTTAGGAAGAGTCCTGGTGGTTTTGAACTTCTTCCATGGATGATGGAGGCCACTGTGCTCATTATGACCTTCAAAGCATCAGAAATATTTGTGTAACCTTACCCAGATTTGTGCCTCTAGACAATGCTGTCTCAGAGGTCTACAGACAACTCTTTTGACTTCATGCTTGGTTTGGGACAAGTGTCAGTTGTGGGACCTTATATAGACAGGTGTGTGCCTTTCCAAATAATATCCAATCAACTGAACTTTTTTTGCATTGCCATTATGGGGTGTTGTGTGTGTGGAATTCTGAGGAAAAAAACATGTGCCCCGAGCTCAGCCAATATCGTGCTCAGCGCGACGATGATCCATCTCACCCGTGTATGACAGTCTTTACTTTCTAGATCACATTCATTTTGCAGCAGTTTTGACATGGTTGACAGAAAACGACCGATAAGTCAGGGCATTTTTGGGAGCTTTGTTGTCAATGCAAAGGGAAAATAGAAAATGCCGTTTTACAGTGCTTATTATCTACCAGCTATTGTTTTTAGTACAGATCTACATTAGATTATTTGGAGTTTTGCAGATCCTTATAAGGTGTGAAAAGAAACATACTATAATAATAAGACCCCAGGTAGACATGACAATTAGCAGGGATATGCGAAGAAATATGCATTACTTAAAAAATTTAAATGATATATACTGTATATACAGTATATTTTTTTAAATAAAGCAATGGAATTGAATCTGCTAATATTTTGTTTTCTCTGGTTCCCCCGCTTCATTAAAACAGAAAATTGGGGGTGAATGCATCTAACGTACACGTTGCCGGCGACATCAATGCACATGGCGCTCGATTGTACTCAAATCTATTTACAAATCTACATGTGTATGCCTAGCTTTATTAGTTACTGACAGTGTACACTTCACTTTTCTCAAGTAGTATCACTGGTAACTAATAGAGATGGGCCGAACTGTTCGCCGGAGAACAGTTCGGCCGCGAACACGGCATGTTCGCCGTTCGCCTCGCCGGCGGACAGTACGGGTGTTCGACCCGTACTGTTCGCCGGCCAGAAGAAGATGTAAATTCTTCCTCCGGCAGGATCACAACCTGTGTGATCCTGCCGGAGGAAGAATCTTTTCACTACAAGACCGGCATGAAGCCGGTCTTGTAGTGAAAAGACCGGCTCAGAACAGGAAGTGACGTCAGTGACGTCACATCCTGCGGCCGTAACCAGGAACTATGCGTTCCAGGTTGCGGTCCACGGACCGGATGTGACGTCACTGACGTCATATCCGGTTTTTCCGATTCAAATTCCCCGCCTAGAGGCGGGGAATTTGAATGTGTCCGCGAACAGGGCGGACGGCGGACTTCTTTGAAGTTCGACCCGCCCTGTTCGCGGACACCCCAGGGGAGGGTTCGCGACATCCCTAGTAACTAACAGAAAGCAAACTTTGCCCATGCAGAGCAAAGCAACCGAGCCTTCCTCATACAGTTGCTACTTACTATGTGCATTAGAAGCTGCAAAAAGTCAGGTACAGCCTGCCTCACTTCCTGTCCGAAGCAAATATAAACAATTTCTGTGTTAACAAAGCAATGTAACATTGATACAGATGTATAATAATCCAATTAACTCGTGACAGTAATATTAGATTGCTCGGAAAAGAATATATGTTAGAAATGTTTTGTTTTCTAAAAAAAATGTAAAAATTCAATAAAATATAAAAAAAAAGACCTACCAACAACTATGTAGTATAATGGCCTCCCTGATAGAATACATAGTGATTGAAAGGTTTAGAAAGGTCCTCATATTACAAGGTTTTGGTAGAAGAAAAGTTATTGGACAGAAGTTGTATGGTAAGATTGTAAGGTGTATGGGGGCCTTTTCATGCAGTGTGATTTCTTCAATTGAATTCCTTCTTGATGTAAGCTTTAGATGTCCTCATCCATAAACACACTGTAAAAAATTGTGATACACGTGCCACACAACAAACTCTTGGCTGAAATGAAACACTTGGACTGGTCACCATTAGTATATATTTATAAAAGATGTAAACCTGGAAGTTATTCCTTCTCAGCAGAAATAATGATGAACCTATTCTTATGGAAAAAACGTAAGGTTTACCTAAACACTTAATCTATAAAAAGCAAACGTAATACAATAAAGATGGCCATACACAGTTAGATTTTTCGTTCGATCAATGAAAGTTTGATCACTGTGCACGTTCATTTGTTAGTCAATCGAATGGAAAATCGAACAAAGAAAGCATTCCTTCTAGCTCGAAAAAGGTTGATCGAACCAGGAATGGGCATGTTTGTAAATCCCAGTCGATCCGGGATGGTGACCACACAGCCTCATCACAACCAGCGCTGTGCATTTGACTTGATTTCATCTCTTAGGCTACACTCGATCATGGGCCGATTGAACAAGAATCAATGTCCACCGCTTTGCACATTGATTCCCGTTCAATGGGGACCCTGGTCCTGTGTACACCCAGGACCGCTGCAAAGGTGGGACAGAGGATGGCTGCAAAGGAGAGGCTTTCGCCCCGCACTGTGCACAGCAGCCCGTGCTTGGCTCTCAGCTCTGCCTGTCAGCTAAGAGCCAAGACACAGCAAAAGAGGCAGAGACGAGCACAGGCTGCTGTGCACTGTGCAGGGAAGCCCCCTCCTTTGCAGCTGTCCTGTGTCCCGCTCTAAGCTCTGCCTGTCATCAGCTCCTAGCCGGAGACAACACTGGGTGTACATAGGACCAGGGTACCCATAGATTGGGAATCAATGTGCAAAGTGGTACACATTGATTCCCGTTCGATCAACCAGCAACCGAGCGCAGCCTAACACTTGCCTAACACTATGTGCCAAATCTAATACTATGTACACATGTACTGTAAATGTCTTCCCTGTCACTTAACGTACCCCACTACATTCAAATTCATCTTCATTACATAAAATAGTGCTGGCTTATCACCTATGAATACTACTTACATCAGCCTTGTCCTCCAAGCCACTGGCACCCTCAACCTCTTCCATCTGACACACTAGACCCTAGGTGCCCAACCTGAGGCCCGGGGGCCGCATGCGGCCCTTTGGGCGTTGTCTGGCGGCCCCCCTTGGTCCTCCACATACGGCCCCCAAAAGCGAACTGTTAATGCATAGGGCATAGCAGCTGACCCAGCTTTCCTAACCAACTTTGGCGGTCCTACATCAGTAAAATGACGGGATCTGGTCCACCACCTGCTGAGATATGTCGACAGGGGAAGGGTTTGGATCGATGTTATGTGCGGCCCTTTAGCGCTGCCAAGGGCCGCACTTGTGGCCCTACATATCAACTCAGTTGCCCACCACTGCAGTAGACTATGGTCGCAGACACTAACATCATCCTCACAAAGCAGAACCAGTAGGCCTACATTGTATGTGAGGATGCCAAGGGTCTGTCTAGAGTGAAGAGTAAATGAGTGAAACTGAGAAAGTGAGGGATAACATAGTTTATATTTTATAACGTTTATAGTTTATGGGCATGCAGTACAGGGCAAGGCCCACTGAAAAGATGGAACCCTGTGACAGGTTCTCTTGATTCTGTCATAAGAAGATTAAGTAAATGTTCTGATTTTAGTTGCAGTGTAACATCTGAACACAAGTAGTTTTCAAAAATATAAATATTTTAAATAAAAGATTTTAAACATACAAAAACATACATTAATTCTAAAAAAGCACCCTAACCATTTGCTGCAGCTGACACAGGTATGTGTGAGGAATGTAGTGTCCTGTCTGTGAAGCTGCTCTTTGGCCTTGCTTTGCATGCAAGAGCCTTTTGATAAATGACCCTTTTTGTGGCAGTTCTATGCCTGTCAAAATATTTTTTCAGTCTCTTGAGGCGTGACTGACCCTATCTGAAGTAATGTAGCAGATAATCGGGCTTTGTGACAGGAAGTGCTCTTCAGAAATCACATCAAACACAGCACACATGACAAGAGCTTTATGCATGGCTATGCAGAATCTGTGCCAGGCCGAGGTTCACACAGCACAACACAACGGAGCCACATTACTGCCTACAATTACATTTCACTCCCGGCTCAGTCCGTGCTAAATCCCGTCTTCTTCTCATGAAACCAATGACTAGATAACAAGTCCTGTTTGTTGATAGGAGAAGGTGTGATTCTGCCAAATGGCTCTTCTTTCCAGAAACAGACCCTCTTATTTTCCATGAAATTTATGTTCTTGGAAATGTTCCTAACTTTGTAGTCCTTAGGTCTGTAATAGACGTTGCATCCTCCCATTATGGCAGTTATCATGGGTTGTGTTGAGCTTAAATATTCAAATGGTAAATATATATTCGACAAATATTGTCTATTCAAGAATAAAAATTTTGTGAATATGGTGGATATTTGCAATGTCGAAAATTCACGATATTATGCATTGGGAAGCTTATTGGGCAAGCATTGCGAGTATACCACATAAATACCACATGTGACCATTCATTTTGAAGGTAATCACGAGTTGTGAAGGATGTTCGAGTATGCGAATGTCAAATCGAATATTAGTAGCATTATTCATGAAATATCGCAAATTCGAGTATTGCCTGTGCCGCTCATCACTGATCATGGGTTAAGATACATTACATTTAAGTGGACCTGCTTGTAGGTTATCAATAAAGAATGTTTACAGTTGATATTTATGTTCAGAAGTCTTAGTTTAGAGTCCCCCTGATGAGTTTTGGTGGGGTTCAGTGAGCTGATTAACCCTAACTAACCATTACAGACAGAAAGCTAATCCTAGCTAAGCCAAGCAGCAAATTAAAGGGCCCACTTATAGGGTTAGCAAAGGTTAATGATCAGAGTGACCATGTGTTCTATGTTCTGTTGCAAGAGAACTTTCATAGGACTTGCATAGTGTCATCAGGTTATCTTTCTGAACCTACTTACAGAAGGGATAACCTCCATAGTAATTATTAAGGCTTAATTAAGCTGGTTGGACAGTAACTTTAGACTGCACAACAGACACCCTAAAACTGCACTGCCAGCTCTTAGGGTTTGTTTCCACATACGTCGGAACCGACGTAGCACATAGACATTGCCTGCTCAGCGGATTCTGTTTACACATCTGCCGATGCAGAGGCTCAACGTACTCGACTACATTGAGCCTTGCATCGGCGGAGTGGCTCAGCGCAGTGAGGACACAGCATCCACCCAGCAGGTACGTCAGGATCCCAGACAAGCAATACGCTTAGCGGAGGGGGTCCCAATGTATAATGGAAACATAGCCTTAGGCCCTGTCTACACTGGGCGTCATGAATGCCATTGACAGCCAGTGGATAACTTAATGCAGTGGTCTCCAAACTGGGGGTACTAAGGGATGGACATCAGGAAGCCAACAGGGAAAGAAGAAAGGGAATCACTGCACATTTGTGCAGCCAATCACAGAATGGCAGTCGTGAGTATAAAATGACTCTATGAAGTCCCAGATATCTTTCAATGACAGTTTATTAGGTCTAGTTGTTCTCCTCTCAGCACTGGGAAGAATGAGACCAACACATGTAGCATCAATTGCACTCAAAGTTTATTGTTGAGATAGACAAGGCATCAGAGGAGCAGGTCCTCAAGCAATGACCAGTCCGTGCATCCTAGAAGGTCACAGAAGTGAATGTATAAACACATTCCTCAACATAAGATCAACAAAATCATGAATAAGCATTCACAATAAAAAAACACCTAACCTAAAAAAACTACCTCTTATACACTTCTTATTTTAATATATGATTTATCAGCAGTCAATCACCCACCAACCACTTCTAGGTTGTTCCTATAGACAACTGCCTGGTGAATAGGACATATAACATACATTGCTGATTCAATCATTGCTGAATATCACAGCATATCTCAGTCATTGATGAATCATGATCTCTTTTGCAAAGCTTTTGGAGTTTCAGATTTTTCCTCCCTGTTCCTGTAAAAACATCCTTTTTCATCCTACAGTCCACCCCATAGCAATGACATAAATGGGCAGAGTTCATGGTTTTGGCATGTAGGTCAAGGCATGACACACAATTATAAGGTCATTTGGCTGGGTGGGCACATCCCTGTGTGTCCAGCGTGCATACCATGTAATTGTATTATGTATGGGATGATCCCCATGGGATAAATGGAATGTGCCTGTTACTGCATTTATAGCGTACTGAATTACTTCACTCTGTTAACACTTTGTAGCATTTATATGTATGTAAATCTTGCAACTAGTTGCTAATGTTGCAACTTATTAAACAAGGATGAGTTAAAAGAATTTGAATCATGCAAAGTGCACTAACCTGTTTTACCCAAAAACCATGTTTAAAGTTTACAACAGATCCCCTTTCTCTAGATAATATTGATAATACTTAGCTATGTGGTACCTCCAATGATCGGTTATCTACAGTTGCAAGAAAAAGTATGTGAACCATTTGGGATTACGCGGAGTTTTGCATGAATTGGTCATAAAATGTGCTCTGATCTTCATCTAAGGGCTTGTTTCCATTGATGCGATTCAGGGCGTTTGCAGCCGCCCGGAAACTTCAATATAGTTTCCACTGGTGCGGTTGTGCGCGTTCGGGTGCGGATGCGGTTTAGGGCGCGTTTCTGAATGCTAGCTGCAGCGTTTTGAAACGCATCCGCGCCCCAACCGCATCCACATCTGCATTAAAAAAAAATCGCATCACAAAAACGTGCAAAAACGCGCGACAACTGTGGCATGCGTTCAGCCACACGGCTGCCATGCGGTTACAACCGCGTGGCTGCAATCGCACGGGAACGCATCAATGGAAACAAAGCCTAAGTCACACCAATAGAAAAGCAATCTGCTTAAAAAAACACACACAAACGTTATATGTTTTCATGTTTTTATTGAACATAACATGTAAACATTCACAGTGCAGGGTGGGAAAAGTATGTGAACCCCTAGCCTAATGACTTCTCCAAGAGCTATATAGAGCCAACCTTGAGTCAAATCAGTGTGATGATATTGTGTTGCTGAAAGCTGTCCTGCCCTTTAAAAACACACACCAGTTTGGGGTTTACTGGTTTCAAGAAGCACTGTCTGATGTGAACCATGCCTTGCAGAAAAGAGCTCTCAAGATCAAGAATTGTTGAATTGCATGAAGCTGGAAAGGGTTACAAAAGTATCTCTAAAAGCTGTGATGTTCATGTGTCCATGGTAATACAGACTGTCTACATATGGAGAAAGTTTCCCTAGGCGTGGTCATCCTGTAAAGATGACTGCAAGAGCACATACTTTTTCAACTGTATACTCCTCACCTACACCAAACAGCTGTGTCTCAGGACAGGGCAACACCAATCTGCTGCTGTCACAGTCTGACTGTACAATTGCCTCTAAAGTTATCAAATTCCATGTAATATACCTAAAAATCTATTTGTTTTGTGGGTCAATTTTTAGAGATTGTAGAGGCACATCGGAATGTGTATTGATAGCTTTCAGAGATCAGTGTCCCTATCTCACCCCCAACCATGGAGATAACACTGCAGCAGAATTTGTCCATCTGTCCCAGTGTACCTGATGGTGGTTTTTGGCAGATAGGTCTGCATTATTTATAGTGAACTGGTCCAAGGCAACACAAAGCCACATGCCTTCCTGTAATTGGGGCTTTCATCCTCTTTCATCATCTGATTATCACAGTAACTGCTTAGCGGCTCTGGGTTAAATGGTTTTCATAGAATTTAGTTATATATATATATATATATATATATATATATATATATATATATATTTAGTTATATCTGTTGAATAAGCAAATATACCTGTTGATCCTATATGACATCCTGTGAGCCTCTACATTTATTTATCAGTAAGCTGACAATGCTGAAGTGAAATTTGTCTTGTCCGGATTTTCTCTGTGGACTACAGCAGTGGTTCCCAACCAGGGGGGGAGATCCTGGGGGTTGCACCATCGGGCTGGTGAAATATAAACGAGAGGCAGCGACATCTTGTAGACGTTTTGCTAGAGATAGAATTTCTTTTTGAAGTTTATGTGACTTTGTGGGTTAATTACAAAGCCCCTGAACATGTTATCACCCCCACAATTGCTGGAGATATAAAGAAGGGCTGTGTGCATTATTATTATCATCATTTATTTATATAGCACCAACATATAACGCAGTGCTGTACAATACATTAGGAGTGTAGATACAACACAATATAATACACACAGGTACAGGTTATGACACAGAAGGAATAGAGGACCCTGCCCCGACGGGCTTACAATAGGTGGGGGAACAGAGTATACAATAGGTGGGGGGGGGACTGGCATAGTTAGAAGATGGGTAGGAGAGAGTGAAGATGTGGGTTTTTAGGGCTTTTTGCCAAAGGTAGGTGCGAGTCTAATTGGGCAAGGGACAGACTTCAAGAGAGCAGGAGCAGCCCTAAAAAAGTCTTGAAGCCGCACATGTGATGATGTTATGAGAGAGGATGTCATTAGTAGGTCACTGGCGGAGCGGAGGGTGCGGTTAGGGATGTATTTGTGTACAAGGTTGGAAATGTAAGTGGGGCAGGAGGTGTGGAGTAATTTAAAAGCAAGAACTTTGAATTTGATTCTCTGGAGAACTGGAAGCCAGTGTAGAGATTTGCAGAGAGGAGCAGCAGATGAGGAGCGGTTGGAGGAGTAAATGAGTCTGGCAGCACCATTCATGATGGACTGAAGAGGCGACAGTCTAGTTAGCGGAAGACCAGAGAGGATGATGTTGCAGTAGTCCAGGCGAGAGATGGTGAGAGCAAGTTAGGACGGAGGGGATTTTACCCCAAGGTGGTAGCTTTGTGTTGTCACTTCCGGGAAAAATTTTATGCATGTACAGGGGTAGGAGTTGGGGGACCTGGCTTGTCTTGGACATAGGCAAAGTGGGCCTTAAGGAAAAAAGGTTGTGAAGCACTGGACTACAAATCATATATCAACTATGGTATGAGAGTGATTGGAAGAGAAGGTGTTCATTAGTCCAAACACACTTACATTTTAGCATAATAATACAGTTTGTAAAGGGAACAAAGCCTGGAAATCACTGGTATATTACCATCCATTTGGTTGTAAGATTTAGGCATGCTTTAACTTTACACATTAGAAGGGCTCATTGCGCTGTCGCTTTGAATAATCCCATATGTCCCAATTTAAGAAGGTAAGGAGTAAACTGATATTGTTCACATACGAGTGAACAGAACATGGAAAACATCTGTATGTAATAACACTCAACTCTTTTTTTATTATCTCCATGGTGATTACCGTAAAAGGAAATGTTCATTGCCGTACCGTCCTTTGCTTAAAGCAGGTATTTGTGATTTACAGAACGCAGCTCTCTGCTGAATGTCATCGCGCTGATAACTAATGCAAATCTGTCTTTTTCAACAGTTACTCAAGGACTTATTAATTTTCACAAGGAACGCTTTTGTCTAACTCCAGAATGCATTGAAGCTGGTAAGACCCAACAGAAGAATATCTTTCTTTCTTTTGATAAATACAAACTGACGCACGCTGCAATTCTTTAATTTCCTTTGTGACATTTATGTGACTTTTTATAGTTGAAAAGCCTCAATCCTTCGATAAGTTACTCTGCGTTTCTTCCTCTTCTACAGACACAAAGCATTGTCAGCAGTGCGGATTCTTGGAATTTAAATTTTTATTACCTATCTTGCTGTTATAATAAGCCATTAGTTTTATAGAGAAATCAGTAGAATAAAGAATAAAAAGCTTTACAAGGAACTTGCTGATAATTCTTAACAGACAGAGCAAACATTATATTTTCTCAATAGGATATAGTTAAGGTACAACTCCACCTTTTTAAGAAGAGACGTGTTGTAAATACAAGCTTACCTTACCCGATCTTTCTCTACGGTTGGCAATGTTCCCTGGAAAAACATACCAGCCGTATGGTCTTTAGCCTATTAATAACATTGGATATAAGGCCAATTTTTACTGGCCGGTAAAACACCGTCCAGGTGGCAACCTTCTCTCCTTCCTTCTGTCCACTGTCATGCTGTTGAAGAAATAAAAATACTGAATTCCCGCCAATGAATAGAGCTGGGACGGAGAAAGGCAGGTCTTCCATTCAGTATAACACCCCATTTAATTCCAGCCATTCTAACGAAACATCAAGAAGGAATATTTTTATTTATAACATGTTCATGGTGCGAAAAGCAGCTTCCCGGGCAATCGCGGCAGATCAAACTGTGCCGTACTGGCTTCAGGCGTAACGCCCAGGAGGTTAATCACAGAAGAAATCTTTCGATTGATTTGGTTTATGTTACTTAAATTAAATCACTCAGGGAAATACTCACTATAGCTTGTAGTCTTCTTCCATCTACCATGACTTTGTGTGGGGACAACCATGTCGATGCTTCCCACACTTCTTGCAGATATTCAGATACAGCTTCCTCTACAGCAAGCAGAACAGTGAAAAGCAAAGAAGTGATGTCACCAATGAAGTATGTCCCTTCCTGTATTTTGAACTTTCCAAATACTGGAAGTCAGACTCCACAACGTTTCTTCCGGCAATTGTAATGTCCCCTTCCTTATATTTTCTCACCCCACTTGTGCAAATAATGTGCAGGTTGGGAAGGTAAGCTAGCCATACATGGGTCGATACCTGTTAGATTGACTCGCAATTGATCACAGTGTGGTGATGTCACCACGCTGTACTCAGGTCGATTGAACGGAAATCGATGGGCACCACTTTGCACATCGACAGGGCCCTGGTCCTATGTACCCAGGAAGCTGCTGACAGGCAGCTGAGAGAGACACAGAATCGCTGCAGAGGACGCTCCCCCCCCCCCCGCACTCTGCCAGTAGCAGCCATGTTGGGCTCTGCCCCCTTGCCTGTGTCCCAGTTCTCACATGACAGGCAGAGCTGATACAGAGTCAGAGTGTCAGGGGAGGAGGCGGAGCCTGCCTCCATGATCTACTGGGATTTAAGGGCATGTCAGTTCCTTGTCCAATCGACCTTTTTTGAGCAGGTTACACCACATCCCTCCTTGGGAGGGGACATTACTCTCCCTCCTAACTGCTTACCCACTTCCAGAAAACTTGATGACCCCTCTAAAATGGTTGTTCGACCCCCAAGAGGGTCCTGACCCACTGCCTTAGATGATCACAGACTGCTCATTTACAGCTTTCAGACTCAATGCACATGAAACATACTGGTATTTTGTGACAATAGTTTTAATACACTTTCTTTTCTACATTCAGCAACAACAAATGAAGATGGTATAACTTATATTATAGCAATCATTCAACAAGCTAGAACTATGAAATGTTTCAGCAGATCCCAAGATTTATAAAAATAGAAGCAATAAATATTGAAGCGAAGGTACATTTCTTTGGCAAATAGAGATTGTGCCTTGGTGTGGTTGAGGAGGCTTGAGGTGTAATGGGTTATTCTGCAATGGAAACAGATGTTGGTGTGTTGTATAAATACTTCCAGCTCTATCTGCAGCAGATGAGGACAATTTACTTTGCAGAGGAATGTCTGCAGTGTACTCCGGAGCTGCTTAAATATTCGCTTTTCATTTTAAATAAATTAAATTTGTCACAGACCCATGGAAATGCAGATGTGCGAATCTTGCTTCTTCAGAACCTCATGATATGATTTGCATATGTCTGAACATAAATATAACAATGTGAATAGAATTAAGACTGCATTGTACCTGCTTGTAATACAGTCCACTATCTCAGCTCTGCCTGCGGTTGCTGTGTATTTAGTTTATTATGACTGCATTTTCTCTTCCAGATAAATTCTCATTTTTATTTTCTAGTTTGCCAAAATTCAAACACATTAAATTAATCGTGTTATTCAGTTATTCAGTGCTTTGTATTTTATCATTGATCTAAGCATTAGTGTTGCAATGATATAAAATAAAATCATTATGAGTCAACATATAAACACTGATCCAGTGCTCCTGGGTGGCATAAACAGACACTTGCTGATGCAGCACTTCTGGGTGTTAAAAGCATTACCTCCCCAATGTATTGGCAAAACCCACCAATTAATGGTTACGCATGAACAATAAATCTTTGGTTACATTACTGACCACCAGAGGGAATACTGATATGCTAAATACAAGTTTAAAAAACTTGTGGTATTGCTCACACTTGTTTATTATGAAAACACAACTTAAAGGTAGCCATACAGGGGTTGATTATATTGCGCATCGATAGACTTGCACAATTTAAAATTGCTCGTCAGTCAAATATTAATCGATTGTACCACCACACAGTGTGGTCGATTAAAAACCAATCAATTTCTTAACATTATGTAGAGATGCCTATGCTTTAAATTGTTATTAACGTGTTCTGCCGCATAGGGCGTCTGAAAAGCAAAAAATTACATGTAAAATTTACCAGCATGTCCGGTCACTTTTCTGTTCTAGCTGGGCAGGAGTCCAACCATGCATGGCTACCCTAAGCTCTTCATGGTTTATCAACGTTTGAAAGAATGGCCATTCATAAACAATGTTCAATTCATATGTCACCATTGTCTAAGTTATTTTCCAAGTTTGTCCAAACAATTGAAGTTGTATTTCATGTTTTTATTGAATGTAAGAGGGAATGTATTGAAAAACTTGTATAGTATATTGCTACTAATGCTCTGTCCAGTAGCCAGGTCACATATTCTCTACACCTCATCTGCTTCTGAAGCCATACTACTTTAGGCCAATACTACTTTTCAGTGGTAGTTAATAGGAAGTATTCTATGCCTAACCACAAAGAGACAACATCGTTGTGACATCAGATGCATAATTGCATAGGCCCCCCCCCCCCCGTTTTTATCTGTAAGGTAAGAGTGTTAGGTCCTTGAAGATCCTATTTAATCTCCATTTATGATCATTTGTACAGACCACTCTCCTCTAATGAAATTTTTATACTGATTACACTGCAAACACAGATCTTCATTCCTTATTCCCAGACTTAAGCTGACCATACACAAGGCGATTACAGTGCAATAGACAAACAATTGATTGCAATGTGATGATGCAACGAATCGCCGAGGCATTGTTTGGTGATCGTCACCTTTGGCAATCGATCCCTGGCCGATACTTTGGATGGGGACAGGTATTTACCAACATGTCGGATCCCTGTTGGACCATCATTTTCTGGGAGGGGATCCAGGTGGACAGCATTTAATTCCCGACCGATCGCTGCGAATGCGCACACCGACCGATCGTTCAGGTATTGAACGTTAAATCGCCCTGTGTATGCCCAGCTTAACTGCCCCTCGTCCCACACTTTTATTCATTGGAATTCAGTCTTTTCTACCATAAAGGCTCAGAGTCATTATTTGTCACACTATTCTTTGTGATTGGCAATGTCTATTGCTCCACACTGACCTCCATTTATAATGACATGACAATGAAATATGTATAGATCCTTCTAAGAACCAGCCCCATGCTTCCATCGGGGCTGAAAGTAAAGCACTCAGGTTGCTCTGATTTTTGCAGGAAACTATATGCAGGACCTGACCCCTCCCACCATTAATGGTCTTTCTGCATTGTTTAGAAAAGCAGAGACCCAGTAAAGGCATCACTAGTCTGAAATTAGGTATATGATAAATAAAAAGGTTTTCTTTAAAAATGGAATTTGATAACCATATTTTTCGGACCATAAGACACACTTTTTCTCTAGTGACACAATTTTTATGGCTTAAATTTGGTACTGCAGGGGATTTTTTTTTCCAACCATTTTTTTTCTGTTTTCCCTGCTCTAAAAACAGGGTATGGTACGCTGCATTTTATAGTCCAAAAATATGGTTAGAGTAAATGAGACATTAGTAAAGGCAAAATATTACTTTTAGTGGAAGCAGAAAATCATGACATGCAAAGTTCAGCAATAGATTTTGCATTGATTTCATCATGTAAGTCTGATAGGTTGCTATTAGTAAAAGTATTTTTACATAATTGTTTGCTCTTTGCAAATTTTTTCAAATATTGTCCATACTGCACTGTAACTATATTTATGCTTTAATGATAATGTCCTTTAATGATTTTATAATAATGTTATATCTATTTTTGGGTATATAATATAGAGGAGCCAACACCCTGGTGATAATTCATGGCCTGAAGCTAGTAGTGATGTTAACATGATATTGGTTAGGTCATTGTGTCCCATAAAATGTTTTAATGTCAATGATCTAATTCATGAACTACACACACCATTGCCCACAGGTTTGTTTTCCTGCTGGATCAATACAGTGATTTGTCATTCTGTTCTTCAATACGGTGCAGGAGGTCAAAGTCTATTGTATATTTACCCTAGTGAACAGCCATTCTTCATTTTAGGGTTAGGACCTTCATTCATAGCTCATGCTATTGACTCTACCAGTGCCAACATTCACCTTTGTATGAGGGTAATCATAATTGCATTCTACTGTAGCGTAATATAAATCCTTGTGAATATTTTTTAACAGCCAGGTACATTTTACCATTATTTGTATATACACACATATCTGTTGTTGTATATTTAAGCAAATACTATTTTAATACTATTTTGTAATAAAGAATGTTATTATTTCACTAACATAATGACTATAAAAGATATCTCCAATACAGTATGAAGTTCAACACAATCTTCAGCTCTCCATCCTCTACCCATGTTTTGGTGAGCTTAGGGACCACTCCAATATAAAGCTTTTTAGATACAACTACTGGACAGGTTATTAGTACAGAACCTAAACCACAGGAAATAAAGTTTTAAGCATCCCAAAATATTCCAAGCATCTAACCTATGCCTAATAAATAGTGTCTGGTACTTATGTATTAAAAGAAGGCTACATGACTAGAGCCATGCATGTGATGCTTACAAGCCAAATCATGGACTCTTCATTCAGAATTGCATATCTTCTTTTACTAAGAAAGATAATAAATAGTTGCGCACAATTGTCAGCAGTGATTACACAGTTTCAGTGATGTCAGTGGCCAGACAGTGGGTGTATAGGGCCTGGGCAAAGATCACAGAGTAAAATTGGGTCAGTCTGATGGATGCGTGTTTAAGTTGTATGTAGGTGTGCAGCTCTCAAAATGGAGAATTGTGGCCCACTCTGTAACAGGCAAATAGGAACAAGGACATGAGGCGCACAACCTAGTACAACAAAGTAAGGTACTGTAAATGGTTAAATAATATGGAATACAATAAAATAAAACAAAGCAAAAGACAAGATATATTATATAAGGAGGTTTACAAGGATTGCTCTCTCATAGCCATGTGCTTTCCTGGTAACTAATAGTGATGAGCGGCATAGGCAACATTCGTATTCGCGGCATGCCGCAAATTTTATGGAAAACATTCGGAAAATATTTGCATTCTGCAATATTCGGGGTTTTTATTTTATTGCAAATATCGGCAGTTTTTATTGCGAATTTCGCGCGCGCAATATATGTTAAACATGGTGCGAATTTTTATGCGAATTTTTAAAGTGACGATTTTCGCAATATTTGCATCACCCCAATATTCATTTAAAAAACTATTGATGGTGTTGCTAAGCTCTTGTTGCAGCCTTCCCATTCGTCCACTTGCATTGAGAGGCATGTGTAATGGATAAAAAATACAGAATATCCGGAATTGCGAATATTCTGCAATTTATTCACCATGTTCGCGAATTTCCGAATTGACGATATTCGCGATTAATATTCAGAATCCGAATATTCGCGATCATCACTAGTAACTAAATTCCTAGTATATATATATATATATATATATGTACTAGGAATATATATATATATTTTTATATATAGTATATATATATATACTATATATACTATACTATACTATATATTATATATATATACTAGGAATATATATATATAGTTACCATTCCTTACATTCTTCTGAAAATTACAATTACTTGGCTATTATGCTGGTCCTCTGGCTTCTGTGTTTGCTTATATGCTGACCAAATACAAGCGAATCAGGACTATTAACCCAATATTTCTGCATCATTGCATTAAAATATGGACTAGCACTTTTTGGTAAACACATGTCCATGCCGAGATGTTAAACATGAATGACGATGGCTATACTGTGTGCACAGGTAGTGAAATTGGAACTGTGCTTGATTATTGATGGTTAAGAACAAGATAATTAGGTTTGTAGAGTGATTGTTTGTTTGAAAGTTTTATAGATATAAGGAAAAGAGAAGAGTAAAAGCCTAGGACTAGTAAAGGAAAGAGATGATGGCAGCTTGTATTAGGAGTTAGGTGGTCACTAGGGGTAGAAAGCTGCATAATCTGTACACAACTGAACCTTAATATTAGAATATCTAAATGCATACCCTTAAAACTGTGCATGTGCCCTAGGTTTTGAACATTTTATAGTTAATTTAAAAAATTTCGGGTGTCAAGGTTAGGGGTGGGGGGGGGGGGGGGGGGAAGGGGGTCAAGGTTAGGTGGGGGGGTTTTGGGTTAAGGTTAGGGTTAAAATATTGGGGAGATTAGATCATATGCTCTCTACTGATTAAAGAATTCTGATTCTGATACCTAACAGGGTTTGTTGGATCTCTAGCCCACTAGTTCCACACATAGAGTCTATGTTTTCATGAATGATAATAATAGGGAGGAATGCAGTGAAAATTCCCATAGAAGATCACTGAACACCCCCCAGTGGCCACCCGCGATATTGCACCACCAGTTTCATGTGTTGCCTTCAGCGAATCAGGAAGTGAGGGGAGCTGTGTGGTTATCTGTTGAAATGGTCATTACAGGAATTTATTTTACTGCATTCTTCCTTATTATTGGCACTTCTAGTGCCATTCATAAAAACATAGATTTCTGGTGCTTAGAGTATTACAATAGTGAAAGGCTGAAGGTCTTTTCTGTTTTTATTTCAGCAATAGATGCACACGTTTGGGGTGGTCATTATTTCATTAAACTATCCCAGTTCTTAGTTTAGATGTGATGTGGTTCTATTTTAAATATGAAAGTATCTATTTGTTCTCTCCTTAGTAATAACAAAAGATTACATTCTTCACTCTTCAAGTGTTGGCCATGTGTGTTTTTGGAACTTGGCAGCTCAGATCAGCTTTAAATGTTTTTTTTCTCATTTGTTCTGGCATTCAGTCCGCAGCTTAGATTCCACATAAGGAAACGTTGTATTTCTTGTAAAGTGGTTAGAACTTGGAATTCAGATTAGTGTGATAAAATGAAGGAGGTACACATCATATAGACAAGTGTTAAACAGGATAAAGCCTTGAGGAAGCGGAAGACCCTCAACTGCATTCTTTTTCTGGTAAAGATGTTAAAACATTACATACCTTAAAGGTACCCACACATGGCTCAACTTTATGTTCGATTCCCGAATGATAATTCCCCTGCATGTTTGCCGTATTCAGTCGTTAGGGAATTGAACACTTACATGTTGGTAAATCCCTGTTCGATTGCAATTACTTTGAATGGGTACCCCATCCAAAGTATCGGCCAGGGATTGATCACCTGAAGTGGTGAGCATCGATTCGCTGAATGATCGTTGAACAATCGCTTGCTGAATTTTGCATAAGCATGCAGCAATCGATCATTCAATGTTCAGTAATCGATGCGTGTATGGCTATCTTTACTCTCACAATACTAGAACTAGAAACATACCACATATGCTTACCAGGTTGGTGACATTGCAAATGGTGGACATAGTAACTAAGGAACAACATGAATTTCAGTTTTTGGGCCTACAGTCAACCAATATCCAATAAGAAAAAGCAGATAGATCTTCAACTTGGGTCACTTAAAATGTATCAAGAGTTGATGTGTAAGAACCAAATGCTTTCCTCATGCTTTAAGCTGGGAATAGATGGTACGATTTAGCGTCTATTCCTTATCCGATTCTCTGCACTAGGAGCTGCGTGATGATGTCATCATGCCCGCCCGCTAGTGACGAGAATCGGACGGCACTCTTAATCTGCAGCTCATTAGTTCGGCTGGGGGCAGCTGTGCCCAGCCGAACGAATAGGATTGGGCTAAAATTTACCGTCCTGTCGGATAACTGTGCGATCCGACAGGATGGCTGATTTTAGCCCAATCCTCGTTTGTTGCAGCCTCCAATTCCTGCATGACCCGATCCTTAAGGGATGCAGCATCGGATCGGGGATCGGATCGGATGAGAAATTGATTTCCCATGGCAGTGTGCACTGCGATTGTTGCATATTATGATCAATCGTATAGCTATCGCAGGGGGAATCGCAACGTGTATGGCTAACTTAGTAGTATTTGGGTAATATAATAACTCTTTTTCTTTCCTTAGTTTAAACAGTATAAAAAAAACAGCAGGTAAAAAAAGCAAAAGTTCCATATCTACTCCGAAGTACCTAATTAAAAAAAAAGTCTTAAAAAAGGATGACGCTAATATAAGCCTAGGGAGGGAAGTGCAGCAGCTTAGGATGTTAGTATCTAAACTAGCCAATCTGTGAGTTAATAATAATAATAAAAAAACATTTGCTCCAGATTACGATATGTTGTTTTGCATAAATTGGGTTCACATTTAGGTTGATTAAATTTAGGTTGATTAAATTTTTTTTTAACCTAATGCTCAACCAAATGTATACAAAAACTACATATGCTAGAGCGATCATTGTTCCTACAATCTTTCTACTAATTTTCTGTGTGTTTCTGTGCTTTAGTTGCTGCACTTCCCATGCTGGACTTATTGTCTGGCCACTCAGTTTTTTCCAGTTTTTTTTTTTTTAGTATAACCTGAATTTTCTTTTTTTCAAGCACATTTTGGGTGCTGAAAAATGTGGCTTATACGCAAGTATATACAGTACTTATCTTTTCAATGTGGAGCAATGCAAATAATTCCCCAACCCCCCTATCAGCCAGATTCCCATTCATCAGTGCTGTGGGTGTGAAAATGAACATTTAAACAGATATTGATAAATGAGCTCCAAGAATTGTATATTTTCTATAGTATCCTTGCAATACCTGACATTTCTGAAACAATCAGTGAAATGGGCTGACTGTGATTCTAATATATGTGAGCTGCTGACTTCATCTCAGCGCTGGTATCTTGAACACACTGATTGTTATTACTGTTCTGACCCACCTGTGTAGAAATATTGATCAGCTCCATTGATTGAGAACCCTCATGACATTGCTGCTCTCTCCACAGCTCACAGTAACATCAATTTTATATCCTGGAAAAACAAAGCCAAACTGCTCCATTCTAGTCCCTTGTGATGCTCTTTCCTCCTCCACATTTATCAAAGATGTTTGCTGAAAAGTGAACAGTGTCATCCCCTAAGAGGATAAGTCACAAGGCATTCATGTGCTAGAGACAATCAGGAGACACTACCACCTGTTTCTTTATGAAAATATGCATCTTGTCTTACATCTCATGCAGACATTTTATATTAAGAATTTATTTTTATGAAAATTTGGTATTTTTAAAGCTCACTTACATAGATGTGCTTCTACAATACAAATGCAGTACCAGGCAAAGGTACAATTTTAACACTACTATCCTGTGTTACCTTGCTTTGCAGGTTGGTGTACTGGATATGATATATAAATTAGTTTTATGTGACAAGTTAACACTTATGTAACATTTGTGAATGGCTTTTTAAAAGTAGGGAATACCTCCATTAAGGTTCATAAACATTTGTTGTAAATATAAAAAATTGTTGAGCACAACAGTCAACAGTGATCACACAGTAGAAGCGATGACAGTGGCCAGAAAGACCATCAGGTGGTGTATGGAACCCGGTGAAGACTTTTTATATTTAGAATTTACTTTTATGTGGGCCTTTTAAAGCTCACTTACATAGATGTGCTTCTACAATACAAATGCAGTACCAGGCAAAGGTACTATTTTTAACACTACTATCCTGTGTTACCTTGCATTGCAGTTTGCTGTGTTGAAGATGATATATAAATTAGTTTTATGTGACGAGTTAACACTTATGTAACATTTTTAAATGGCTTCTTAAAAGAAGGGAATACCTCCATTTAAGGTGCATAAACATTTGTTGTAAATACAAATAATAAATTGTTGAGCACAACAATTAACAGTGATCACGCAGTAGAAGTGATGACAGTAGCCAGAAAGACCATGAGGTGGTGTATGAAACCCGGTGATATTCACAAGGTAAAATGGGTTAGTATGAGATAGGTAATAAAGCTGTGTGGAGGTATACAGCTCTTGATATTGATATTGACTGTCCTGTACAAGAGCTGTGTGGAGGAAGCTTATGTCCATGCATTGCAATTTTATATTCGCAATGCAAAAATAAAAGCCACATGTGACAATTCATTTAGAAGGTAATCGTGATGTGATTTTAATTGCAATGAAATACCATACACTTGAATATGTGAATATTCACGAATATCAAATCAAATATTAGTAGAATTATAGTAAAAAAGAAGATCAGGGTGATAAGAGAGACCTATCATCACAGTTCCAAAAATTCCCCCTGTTTCCCAGGGGCACAGGGACTTTAATGGCTTAGTAAGCGAGATCCATTAAGACATCAGTGTTATATGTAAAACATTAGTCATTTTAATAACAATGGTAAAAATAAAATCAAAGCAAAGCAGAAAGTCTCTGAATTGGTTATTACAGCCATTTATCAAAAGATTCATCAGGATCAGATGGTGTAGTCAACGTCAAATATTATATCGATGAAACCCCGATGTACGTTTCGTCAATGTTGACTTCTTCAGGGGGTTCTTGAATCACATATCGCTAATAAAACAACATCATGTAGACATCGCCATTAATTCAAGTACATAAATATATGGGTTCAAATGTATTGTTGGATGTCAGTGTTAGTACTCACATATCTAAAAGCATAAATGGCATGACACAGTAGATAGCTTAATTGGGGACCACCATGGTCGGGGAGTTTAATAGGGAACGGAGAGCCCAAATATATAGACCAGCAAGCCACCTCAGCACGGCAACCATCTAATGGAGGGGTTAAAATACCGATTGAAGTGTATAACTGTTGTTCATCAAAATAAAGTTAAATGTTCACTGTGGTAAGTGCAGTGGTGCATTAATTAGGGTGGATGGGTCAGAACCCCAGGTGTATAAGAGAAAAACCAAGAGGTGTCTTGCAGATAGGTCTATCTTTTCACCCTGATCTTCTTCTTTACTATATTGTTTTGGGATGTTGGCGTGTGTGGAAGAGTAGAATATTATTAGTAATTAGTAGAATTATTCAAGAAATATCGCGAATTCGAATATTGCCTATGCCGCTCATCACTTACAAAGAGTAGGAATCTCTCACAGACAGAGGAGAGGCTCTGTGTATGTGTCTCTTCAGCCATGTGTATTCCAGGATCATGTTCAGTAGGATTAATAGGCCTGGTTGGATCTAAGTCATTTGCCAACCAAAGGATGGTTTGAGCATTTTCTTGATGCTTTCATTCATTTTCATAGAAAACTTTACTATAAATTGCAGGAGATGCCATGATTCAATCTTTCTGTACATAATAGAGCTGTAAATGTATATATATGTAGCCTAAGTGGGTGAGGTTAATGTATAAATTACAATAATTCAAAAAGCTGTGCAAAAAATAAATACATTATTAGCTTATTGTCTGCAGCCTTTTAGTGAACAGAAAGGCCTTGGGGGAGTAGAGTGATTCAACCAGCAGTCAGGATGTATCTGCTTCTGTGGCCTTCGGGATCATTCAGAATTGTGTGAAGGAGAAAGGATTGACCTCACCTTGCCATGTTGCCACATCCCAATATTCATAAATAATTCTAAGCACAAAAAGGTTTCCTCATCCTTGGTTTTTTTTAAGGCAATACTATATAGACTGAAAATCATATCAAACATGATATATCTTTACAATTTTTACAACTGGTATTATGTCATAGCAGCATCATAATATACAATAAACAAATTGTCAAACCGTGCCTAATGATGCATGCTTTGTCTTTCAAACTTTTACTCAACATGTTTCACGATTTCAACTGCTTCATCAGTAGATTGTTTGCTGGCCTGCATTACTGTCCTGTGTGGCTGTTATTCTGCTGAGGGATCCCGACCAATAACTTTCCAGGAGGTCACTTGTGGGGAGGTGTGGGTGAAATGGGGCATGAGAGGCATCTGCGCTTTATAATATGTCAAATTGTATTTATTATAGAATCTAGAGCAGATATGGTACTGACACCCAAGTCCCAGAATCCTAGGTATATTCAAATATTTCAATATAGTAGATAAGAATTGCTGCTCTTATGGAGCCGGTCACCTCAGAGGGGATGGGCGATGCTGAGTTCACCTGTAGTCCAACTGGTTAGAAAGGGCAGTGGCAGATTCTGTGATGACTACAATTTAACATATTATAAAACTTGGATGCCCCCCATGACCTATTTCATCCACGCCTGCCCACAAGTGACCCCCTGTTAAGGTCTTGGTCAGGAACCCTCAACTGTATAGGCCTACACCGTAGTCCATACAGGACAGCAATGCGGTTAATCAAACAATCTCCTGATGAAGCAGTTCATATGGTAAAAATATTGAGTAAAAGTTGGAAAAACATAGCATGAGAAACATCATTGGACACGCTTTGACAATTTTTTTGACAATTTGTTTATTGTATATTATAATTCTACTATAATATAATGCAAGCTGTACAAATTATATATAATGATATATCATGTTTGATATGATTAAAACTGATTTGCCTTAAAAATCCCACTTTCCTATCCTTACCCAAGGATGTCTTTTCAGCAGATGTAATTCCTGTAAATTGTGGCGTCTTCATGGATTTGACTTTGGCATGTCAATACCCAAAATCCAACATGAATTTGGTAAAATTAATTCCTGCATGCTGAAATTGTGCCATAAATATGCCATCATCTATCTTATGTCATACTCCAGTCTACTCATGCATGCTATATTCCAGTCTAATAATGTATAATCTATATGTAAAAAAATTACAATAAGTACCTTGATGAAATAGAGATAATCATAAAGCTAATTTAAGGATAAGCTACTTAGAGATTTAATTATTATTAATCAGTCATAGCTGACCCCTATAATTGTCCAGAAAGAGAGAGTAATAACAAAGTGCAAACACTGCACTGCTTGGCATGAAATATAACCATTACATTCATTATTAATACTTTTTTATTTTAAAGATATCTTTAATGTATTCAGTAAGAACATGTTTAAGTTATGCTTTTTAAATGTTTCTCTTTTTATTCTATAGCTGCTAATATACGGAACAAGATGAACATTTCTGTAGACCCCTGTGACAATTTTTTCCAGTATGCCTGTGGCGGCTGGATTGAAGACAATCCTATTCCAGAGGACCAGTCAAACTATGGAATCTACCCGTGGCTAAGGAGTAATGTTGATCTTAAGATTAAAGGTGTGTATTTGCTCATTGCAAGTAAATGTGAATGTAAAGCTAGCCATACAGGTATAGATTTTATCACAATTGATGATAGAAAACAATGAATGTATACACTCTATTTTCGTTCCACCTAATTACATTTAATTTGGACATACTCGAATGAAATACCGTTTGATTTTTGTAACAGGAAATAGCTTCATTCAAATTAGATTTATTAGAACGAACGAAAAAGATTGAATGAAATTATATGACATGTTCGATTTACATTCGATGGTTACCAGTTCGATCAAAATTTACCAACATGTCCGATAACTTCGGATCGATTTGAAAATGAATGAAAATATTGAACCGTGTATGGCCACCTTTAGACTCAATGTGGGTGATTTGCTTAGGTAAATGGTATGTAGGATGAAATCATCAATACCAGAAATCCATCACATTTGGAGGGTGTTGAGATCCATTGTGAGTCTAATAAATCTAGCGTTAGGTTAGCTGTCACTATTGCCATGCTAATATGTATGTGAGGCCATTCTCTGTGCTAGAAAGCAGTCCCCCAATCTCCACCACACTCTTGGCCTATAGACAAGTCCTGACTCCCGACCTCAGGAGGCTAGTTGCTCGGTCCCAGCACTCACTTTCTCCCAGGTCGTATGTGCTCAAAGGACGAGAAGTCCCTAAACAAATAAAGAAGACTGGTGATGCAGACAGTAGTAAGGTCCAAAGCAAGATCAGAGCTGGCAGCAAACTTTTAGGCACAAAAACATTGGTCAGAGTCCAAACAAGGTTTCCAGAAGAGCAGGAAGAAGAATAGTGGAATCCAAACAGGTTCAGGGCAGGAGGCAGACAGATTTGTCAAGTACAAAACACAGATATCTAATATCAGAAAATAAACAGATCGCACCCAGCAGTAAACTATACACTATTAAAGGCAGTGAAGTCATGCAGCACCCATGTTTATATTGTGCAGAAATTGCTATGGGTTATCTAACTGTTGAAGTGGATCACCTGGGAAGGCACCGTGGATCTCCCTATCACTGCATGAGTATGAAAACCTGACAGGGATTAGCATTCAAAAGTTGCAGTGACAACAGCTGGGACAACAAGGCATATGTCGGTGCAATCTGCCTGGTCCTGCGTGGTGATGATGCAAGGCGTGTGCCTGCAGAGCCAATCTATGCCGGGGTCCCTCGCCCCTGACGATTCACTGTTGTTTATTATGGGGGAAGATACAGTTTCTCACGCTGTGCTGGAGCATTCATTGATTGAACAGGAATCTATGTGCACCACTTGGTTCAATAAAGTCTGTCCCCATCCACAGCAAAGAAGATCTAACAGAGTTTACATGTTGGTTTCCTGTTCGGACGAACTGTATTTGATCCCGCTCGAAGATAGAGTTGCGGCAATGAATGACCTGCAGGATTGGTAGCCGCAAACTTGCCTGGCGTGATATCATTAATCAAGCAGGTCATCGATTGTATGGGTATCAACACGTGTATGGGGACTTTACTCCTTAACTAACTATAACAATAAATAAATGTAAATGCATAAATGTACAGGTGAACACTGGGGATCCCACTTACTTTTTTACTTATAACAATATATATAACAAAACCCAAGTAGCCTTAAATGTAAAAAAACAGGAGCACTCCTATGACTGTAATGCATTCCTAACTGTGGGGTTGTTCTGTACCATGTTTATATATTGTTTCTTCCTTGCTTGGTAGCGTTTTACTTTGAATTGGTGAATGCAGTAATGAACTGTGCACAAAGATAATGGTTTGTGGAAGTGTTCCTTGGACCATGCAATGATTTTTTAGTACAGAATCCTATCTGTGTTCAATGTCATGCACTCCATTGCAGTGGTGTACCCTATCCCTGGAAATACTTAGCTTATCTAAACAGTTTACACAGTGTCACAGCTTTTCTTTTTTGGGGGATTGGATTAAATGAAATTTACAAAGCTTGAGACCTTTGCCAAGAAAACTGGGCTCAATGTTTATATTATAATATATATGTAAGTATAATTTCCTATTATGTATCTTTGGTAAGTGAAAGAACTAGGACTAATAGTACTGCTGGGCCCATGTGCTAACAATATACATAATAATAAGAGGAGAAAGCAAAAAAACAAAGCAATGCTCTAATCAGTTCACTGATTCTCATTTCACTGTACAGCGACAGGCGTGGGGAAGAACAAACCCTGTAAAGGTTGCTTAACAACAGGAGAGAAAAAGCAGGACTTCTGCCCTGCCAGACAGGATGTACTATATGTATTTAGATCTTTGTCTGGAGTTTGGCTTCATTGTGTCTCTATATCCTGGAGTCATTTAGGTAAATTATATACCCTAATTATTTGAAAAATGCAAGAGCCAGGCCTGATAATAGGGACATTTTCTCTGCAAGCCATATGGTGCTGGTCTGTCAGTCTGCCTGTCCTGCTTTGGCTTAATCAGTACGCTGACTGATTTTTTTTTTTCTGTTTCTTATTTCCTAATGAAGTATATCCAGTTTTATGTTTTCATCCCAAGTGTAAGCAGTTGAGTGAAAACTTTGTCTGCAGCCAAGAGAATGAGGCTTTGTGCGTTTGCCTATCCAAAAACATTCAGTACAAGATGTCTTGAGAGACACAAAAGATGGTGTAATCTGTTGATCAATGTGTTATAGGTCATGGCACTAATCGAATATTACACTCATTCCGTTTTATATTTTATAGTTTAATAAAATATAAATGAGTATACATAGCAATACACAAACAATGCAACATTCTAAACGTAGACCTTCCATGTACACAAAGCTGTTCAATCTAAATACAAGAACAGCAATTTAATGGAGAGCAGTTTACTAATCCTGGAATAAGATAGCTGCATTTCTTTCATCTTTCCCTTTTCTGCTGGTGATCCTGCCTTTAATGCATTTCTTGTACTCTGCTCTACTCTGTTGGAGTGTGTAGAGGACCAACATTGGTTATGTGCTACCAACTGCTCCCAGTATGCCCTTACCCTGGAAAAGTATAGGATTCGGAAACATTTAAGAATTTGTCTTGATGTTCTGTATTCCATTTTTGTTTTAGCAGCATTTACATTTTAGACCACTACTCTTTTCCCTGATATATTTTACATTTAAAAATGAGCAGAGGGTAGGGTAGCGTATAGGTGTGTTCAGATATAGGGAATATGATTTGAGGATCCCTGTAAATAGCTAGTATGTTATATGTCATACTAGGAAAGGCACCGTTGTTCTGTTAAATTAAACAGTAAAAAAACCCACAACTAATATATATATATATATATATATATATATAAAATGCAATTTAAAATGACTATTTCAGCACTAAGGAAAGGTCCAACTGGAAGAGTCAACCCCTTTAGTTAAAGTGTAAGTCACCCCTAACAATCAACTTCTGTCTAAAATACATTTTACACGTTTACTGCTATAAAGGGAGATATCTGGCCTCTATGAAAGTTGGCTTTCTCTTCACAGTGATTACAGTTTAGATGTAATATTATATAAATTAACCTTGGGTTATTGATTTATATTTTAGTTATGCACTCCTACTGTTTGACTTTACCTTTGGGCTCTTCCCATCTGACACCCCCTGAAATTGGTTGTATTCTTGGGAGGTACGCTGGCAAAGTTGACTATTGGAGTATAGATAGGCTATGTGTCAGCACAGAATCCTGTAGGTCATCATAAACACTAACTAGAATGGATCTACTCCATTTCTTGGTCTGGTCAGAATCATACTGGACGTCATAGGAACTAAGAATGATGAGCAAATTTTCCATGGTAAACCATTGTAGTGAAGCATCTAAACAGTCCTAATTTTAGACTTTACATACCTTGTAAAATGTAACATTTAATGACCCATTTATCATAACCTGCAGTGAGAGTGTTGTGCCCTTCCCCCTGTGACTGCTGAACACCCAAACCTGCCTGCATCTCCTACCAATTAGGGTGATTCATTATTGGTGTCATACAGGCTTTCCTCCTATTCTGTAAGGAAATAGACCAATCCCTTTTCACGAGATAACATGTTCTGTTGGTTGGTTGTTTGGTTAGCCATGAACTTCATGATTAGATATAAGTCTGACATTTTATCACATTGTGTATTAAATATAAGGCATTAAAATGATACATTAGCTGTGTTTACTGAGTTGCAAATATCATATAATTGTGTATTGTGACATGTGTGACTTAAATTAAGGAGACTCAATACAATGTGCGTTAGAAATTTTAAACAAAAAGGGAGATGTTGCTTTTATATTTTTTAAAATATATAAATTTTTCTTCTTGGCCATGATTCGTCAAGCTGCATTATTAATGCGTAAAGCTGACCATACCCTGGTCATTTTTTCTGTTTCCCATTATATGGCCAATAAGTAATTAAATGTATTCCAAATGTCCCATGTTGCTTGTACAATATTTTCTCACTTTTTCTTGCACAAGGCATCGTCTGTGTACAGCACTCTTCAGGTCATTCCACAGGTTTTCTATTAGATTTGAGTCTGGGCTCTGGCTGTGCCATTCCAAAACTTTAATTTTCATCTGGTGCTGCCACTTTTTTGTTGATTATATTGTATTGCCAAGTCAATAGGTGCCATAGGGATAGACACTTACCCAAGAAGACTTTCAAAAAAGTCTACTAGACCCTTGTATGGACATATTTTGGAAAGTTACAGGCCTACAACATAAAACAAGTCCATTGAAGTCCATGGTAGGCTTTTGGTACAGAAATCTGGACCTCAGCAGTACGCTAGGGTCGCTTTTTAAATGTATATTTTTTTAATTTTTAAATGTACAGCTTATAGGTTGCGTTCAATTTTAACATGGGTATATACATTTTTTCCCACTATATACATTTAGCTGTTTTTAAGAAATTAGTTTCAACTGTAATTTCTAAGAATATTGAAAAATGTTTAAAGTTGACACACATCTTGAATTAAAATGTATTTTAATATTACTTCAATACATCCGAAGGCATAGCTTTATGTGAGATCAAACATATTAAAGTTATAAATCAACTGGTTTAACTTAAATTATTTGAACAAGCTCTACTGAATGAGTCCGATTACACTATAGCATTGCTTTAGTCTTCTATCTAGAGCCTAATTTGTGCAAGGTAAGGCATTAGAGGTGACATATGATTCTGTTCAGCTGCCTCACCCATCACAACAGAGGGGACATATTGATTGTGCTGTATTTCATTTGTTATGTCTTGTAGTATTGACATCAAGCTGCTTCATAGAGACTTGCATTGTGATGTTCTTATTGAGAGCTGTGGATAACACAAACTGTTATTGTTAATTTCCAGCACTTCTTGAGAAACCCTTAAGCAAAAGGAGAGATTCTGAGGCTGCGCAGAAGGCAAAGACATTTTATTTATCATGTATGAATGAAAGTAAGTGAGTTAACAAAAGTCTTGTGCAATAGATGTGTTTTAATTACAGTTCATATTTTCTTCATATATATGTAAAATGGATGGCCTCTGATATGATCCACTGATTTTCCTATATTATATTAACCTCCCTGGGGAATGCCTGTATTGCGCACAGGCAAATAGAGCAGAGTACACAGAACATGGAGTTCAATGGCGCCAGAAGTCGTCTCCCTGGGTTTAGGTAAGTATCCCTGAATGTATATTTGAAGAACCTGGCACATATTAATCTGATGTCATCACTACATGATTATAGATGTCACATAATACAAAATTCACTTGACAATTTACATAAAAATAGCTGTTGGATACAGATAATCTTCTACATAAGAAATTGCTTGATACTATTGCTGGCCATTATCTCGATGCGTTTCACCGTATTGGCTTTCTCAGGAGATCCAGCCCTTGATAAAGTCTCTGAATCTATTAGAAATATGTAAAACCACAATTCACAATATGTTAAGATATTCATATTTATGTATACATGTACACATATATACTTACACACACATGAAACTACAAGCGGTCATGTAGGTAACTGAGTTTTCACTCAGATGTGGAGAACTCGATACAGACCAACGCTGGGACGGTCCCCCCAGCCACCAACAGGAGTGGTTAGAACGATGGGGGACAAGGTCCGAGCCAATGGAATCCCATGACGCCTCCCCACCCGCTTCAACATCATGGTCACTGGCAATTAAGAATGGCAACTGGGGTTAAACCTAATCAAACAAAAAACACCACACACTTAAAAGCATATCCTCTTGTCCTGACCACTAAACCCAGATGAAAGTGTATGTGAATAACTTAAATGAGTATTGGGTAATAAGCATGTGAAATATATACTGTTATGTAAATTAAACCTAATCAGATGAAACGTTGTGTCTCGAAAACCTAAAAATAACTACTGACCCTGTGTGTATGACCATATAAAGAAGCCCATGGTTGGTGTGAATGTGTGAATCATGTGCTGAATAAAGTGTAAACTGAAAGGACCCCTGCTTCATACCAATGGATCCCAGAGCTTGGTGTAATTCAAACGTACCCCCCATCATCCGATAGC